>CM042141.1:98247482-98297482 GCA_023376005.1 Doryteuthis pealeii
TATGCCTTTCTCATGCGCATATTTATATTTCTTTTCAGTGTGGAGATCTCTCCATCTTGTTTAAAACTACTGAACTCCGTTAAATCGTAGACATTGGAGTTCCAGGTATTCAGTTCTATTAAAAAGTAAGTATGTAAAGTCGTGGGGGTGGCCTAAAGTCGGTAACAGCTAGACAGTGAGAGAGTCTATTCCCTTTTCGCTAGCGCTAGACCAAGGAGATTGTTTTTACCCATATTTCCAAGAAATACTCATGTGTAGGGTGTGGCACAAGGTCACAAAGTATGGAGTATCCACCGAGGATCGAACTTGCTATTCAGTAGTAATTGATCTGTGAAACTAGCTTGCTAATCAATGCACCATCACGTGATGCCCAAGTGCCTTTCAGAAGAGACATATATGAGTTGATGCTTAAGAATTTAATGACCACAAATTGTGATGATAAATCAAAATATTGTACATCGGTAAAAATTTATGTTTATCTTCATGAATACTTGGTTTCTAGATTTACAAATATATAATATATATATATATATATATATATATATATATAATAAAGATTGGAATCAAGAATAAGACAACATATACCCTCCAATGTACGTTTCGGCAATTTGGACTGTCCCACCACGGCCGATAACAATTCCTCACGGCATTTAATAAGTAACCCAACATACGCTCGTGCTTACCACCCAGCCATGTTTTCCATCCTAGGTGTATCTAGTAACGATCTCCAACTTCAAATACTTGAGTCCTTATACATCTCCAAAAACCAGCCAGCCCTGTGCACACAAAAAACTTTCCACAAACTACTACTGTTTGATACTTCCAGTTTGAACCTTTCGTGTGGTGGAACTAGAAATTATTCCAAAACACCTACCAATGAATTTCTCTGATGAGATTGGTCGAAAAAAAGAATAAATATTAACTTAGATTAAATATTTAATTATAAGGGTTCACTAATTTTATTTTTAAGAAATTTTCCTCTTTTGAGATGTTTATGCTTTTACGTAGCCTTATTGAATTTTGTTACCAAAAAAAGACTCTTCCTATATATATATATATATATATATATATATATATATATATATATTTACCAACCTCTCCGCACGAGCAGGATGCAACACAAGGTCAATTTCTTAAGCGTAGTTTAACAGGTTTCAATTCAGAGTTAACATTCTCCTAGACTGGTTACCTACCCAAAATTAAAGAGCACAGTCTGTCTTACTATTTACCTATAGCTGGAGGGTGAATATTTGGATTCATACCTTTCCCAAGGGTATTAGCGCTATGTGAAATACAAACAGCCTCATCTCAGGTTGACGAATCCATTTCCTACGACTCTAAATAGTATGCCACGTGCCTCCACTGCAAATATATAGTTCTTTAAAAAATACTAATACCTTTGAGAAACGTATGAACCCCCATGATTCCCTCAGCTATGGGTTAAATAGAACCGCTACATTCTACAAGAATCCCGTTGGCATTAAATAACCCCCGATGTTTGATACGCAATTAAATAAACCAAATAAAACCAAAGCGTCGCTCTCTTAGATTAACGCGTCGCTATCCGAGATTTAACGAGATCTGGAGAAAAAAAAATGAAATAATAAATATTAAAGAATTTATTGGCTGTATTTTATTGTTTTTTGTTTTTTGTTTCTGGGTTTTTTGGGTTTTTTTACATATTTTTCAATTAAAAAAAAAAGATTTTATTACTTTTCACTTGTGAGATTAATGAACCGCAAAGCTTCAAATGCTGGCGGGTTTAATTAGCTCGTTGAAATGAATGAAACGGAACGGATCGAATTCTGGTCTGTTGAAATCAAAAGAAAAAAAAAACACTAAAAGTGTCAAAAGATCCTTCTTGATCCAGGATCTGAGAGAGAAGAAATTTGTTGTAGGCTCATATTAATATGTCGGGTATATAATGGAGAGAGAGAGAGAGAGAGGGGGGGTGTCTGTGTGTGTGTATGAGACAGAGAGAGAGTGTGTGTGTGTGTGTGTGTGAGAGAGAGAGAGCGAGAGAGAGAGGGAAAGTGAGGGGTCTCTGTGTGTATGTGTGTGTGTATGAGAGAGCGAGAGAGAGAGATATGAGAGAGAGAGAGATATGAGAGAGAGAGAGATGCTGGTTCTTATTTCTTTACTCTCTGCTTATTACTTCTAACTAGGCCTCCATTTTCTTCAGACTGACTTCTCTTCAGTAATTTCTGTTACGGTTGGTTTTTCTTTCTTGTTGAACGGGCCATTTCATTTTTTAAATAATAAATTAACAAGATTTTGTTATTTTCTGATAAAGATTTATTTCACAACCCAGCCCATGTTGATTACACCGCGGTGAGAGAGCGATCCCGAGGGCTGACAACAATGTCCAGGCTCCTCGAGGGTTTGTTCGCGTGTGACTAACTAACTATCTTATGCCTAGTCGCGCGTTATTCAAGGGGTCAAGTAAAAAGGTTACTACCCGCCAATAACTGTCGAGTAACTTTCCATAGGACCCCGTTTTTCTGAATTTAACGGACTCTAATTCAAATATTCTAACTGCATAATTCATAAGCTGCTTATGAAATTATGTAACAAATTAGCATCCGAAAAAAGGGAACCATGAAACCAGAATGTTACGGGATAGATTTTTTGAAAGTCAAGTCATTGAAAAAATATGAGATCATTAAATATTTAGAAAACAAAAACTCCGTTAATCTTTTTGTTGAAACGCGTGATTGATTTATATTCAAGGATCGATTACAAATCCAATCAGTGATAAGCGTGTTCAATACTTAAATGACCGACCACACAAGTGTTACCTAATTCGTGGGTAGCCTACGAATTATGTTTGTAAGTGTAGTTTGATTTTGAATTGAAGTTCGTTGAAGATTCAAAATCGGAGGCGGTTGTATTATTGACAGGAAATGAACTTACTTGATCCCCCCTCCAACCCGACTTCCGCCCTTGGGAAGGCTGAGAACAGAAACTTAGTTAGCCAGATTCCGACTGTTAGTCAGGAGGAGTACACATAGGGGTCCTTCGCTCCTAAGATGCCGACTTCTCACCGTGAGAGAAAACTCTTTTCAGCTTGGGGGTTTTGTAATAAAGAATAGACGTCTAAAAAACAACAAAGTCTTGCTTATTTATTACAAACAAGAAATGAGCACAGACGACCCGGCTCAAAATAAGGAAGAATCGGCCCAGAGAAAGATGGCAGCGACATGGTCAGTTTATGTGTGTGAAAATATTTCGCACACATACAAGACCTTCATCAGAGTGAACATTTATTTTTATTTCATAAAAATAAATGTTCACTCTGATGAAGGTCGATTCTTGTATGTGTGCGAAATATTTTCACACACATAAACTGACCGAAACACATGTGTAAGTGATATCGATTAATGTGATATCGATTAAATTCATTTTATCTATTTACATTTCTTTTCTTTACTCATTTTTCCTCATATATATATATATATATATATATATATATATATATATATATATATATATATATAAGCCCATAACTTTCTTATACGTACATTGACATATCAGGCGAAAAACGTATTAGAATAGTTCAATCTATAATCTTTAGTTGATTATCAGTGAGAATAAGAAGGACAATTGTTTTAATTGTATTCTTTATAATGTCAACATTATCAATAAAGAATGATTTCTATGTGAGTAACAGGCACTTTTCTCTCTACTTTAAGGTTTCATTAAATAAGAAGAGGTTATTAACATTCCATTCATTGATAGACAATTTACTAAGATTAGATTGGTGCAGTTCAATGTAAGAAATGTAACAAGAAGAGAAGGGGGGAGGGGACTTGCCAGAATTGAGAAAAAAGAAAGATAGGTAAAAAAAAAGAAAGAATGAAAAGAAGGAAAGGCAGGAGTAAGAAAGGTAAAGGTTATGAAGAAAAGTAATGGTAAAGAAAGAAAGTTAATGGTAAAATAAAGAAAGAATGGTAAAAGAAAGAAAAGTAATGGTAAAATAAAGAAAGAATGGTAAAAGAAAGAAAAGTAATGGTAAAAGAAAGAAAGAATGGTAAAAGAAAGAAAAGTAATGGTAAAATAAAGAAAGAATGGTAAAAGAAAGAAAAGTAATGGTAAAAGAAAGAAAGAATGGTAAAAGAAAGAAAAGTAATGGTAAAAGAAAGAAAGAATGGAAAGAAAGAAAGAAATGGTAAAAGAATGAAAGAATGGTAAAATAAAGAAAAGTAATG
Source organism: Doryteuthis pealeii (assembly GCA_023376005.1). Lineage (NCBI taxonomy): Eukaryota > Metazoa > Mollusca > Cephalopoda > Myopsida > Loliginidae > Doryteuthis > Doryteuthis pealeii. The sequence goes on from CM042141.1 coordinate 98,251,691, forward strand.
GTAAAAGAAAGAAAGAAAGCAAATGTAAAAGAAAGAAAGAAAGAAAGAGAGGTAAAAGAAAAAAGTAATGATAAAAGAAAGAAAGGTAAAAAGAAAGAGAGGTAAAAGAAAGAAAAGTAATGGTAAAAGAAAGAAAGAAAGAAAGCAAAGTAATGGTAAAAGAAAGAAAGAAAGAAAGAAAGAAAGAAAGAAAGAGAGGTAAAAGAAAGAAAAGTAATGGTAAAAGAAAGAAAGAAAGTTAAAGGTAAAAGAAAGAAACTGGGGGAGCAGATTCTCACTGGGCACTCCATGTTACTGGCCTTGTGCAGCATCATAGCTAAGATTAATAAATAACAGAAGGCGTCTAGTGTGGTGCAATTGTTAATAATAGTTGAATACATACGACGTAGTACAAAACCAGCCACGTGACAAAAAAGACATGAATCCATTCAAGCAAATAACTATCACGTTTACATTAATATATTAGCAAAAGTATGTGCTCCATGTGCGAAAGTATTTAAGTTTTAATCTAAAATATTATATTAAATTAGAAAGACTAACGAAACTAAATAAAAACGAATATAACAAATATTACACTTATCTTAATGTTTTTATAATTAATTTCTATATAAAATTGTATTTAGGATTGCTTTTAATATGTTTCAAACTAACATAATAGTATTAGAAATCAGTAACAGCAAATAATTATTAATTAAACGCAGTTTTGTTAAAATCATTATGCAAATTCTTCCCTCCGTATACAATGTAATATTTTATTTCTTAGAGATATATAACACATATCTCAGGATTTTAAATGCATTAATAATATGAGCAGTTTTGCGGCAAATCTAACTCGGTTAGATTTTAATAAAAACATTCTTAATAAATAAGATGCTAATTAAGATTGAATAATAACTATTTCTTAATCACTGAGAATATAACTTAAATAACTAAGGAAATCATGACGTCAGTGGTGACCTAGTGTTACATAATTTGTGGGTTGCCTACGAACTATGACTGTAAGTTGAATAAGATTTGAATAACGGTATGGTAAATGAAAAGTTACCATTAACCGTTGTATAAGTGATTGACAAGAAGTTCACCTTTCGCTGACCTGAGCGCCGATTTCCGATTCGCTGAAGGCAGGGCGGGGTTAGTTAAATTCTGGTGGTCAGTCGGAAGGAGCAGACTTGGGTCGTCTGTTCCCAAGATGCCATCTTTTGGGGGTTTTTTTTAAATAAAGATGTTTTTAAAAAATAAATCAAGTCTTGTTTCATTATTAAAGACAAAGGAATGGGCACAGACAACTAAGCCCAGGAGAACAGAAGACCAGGGGAAGAAGTCAACCCAAAAGAAGATGTCCAGTCGACGAAATAGAACCACTTAAGAAGCTTACACTCTCCTCCCTATATATACCCGATATGAAGTGGGTATTTAACAGTAGTTTCGGTTACAGACAGAAAGCTACATAATCTTCATTATAATAAGATTGGTGTAAATAATTACTTACATTTAATTAGTTCTTATCGTATAAATGATTATTTTAAATCAGTTAGATGAAAGAGACTTAACAACAAATGTATATTCAAGATAATGACAGGGGTTAGGTAAACTCAAATGGTATTTGAAACAACCAGAATCTTTCCCAGAAAATAATCATGCATGATATTCATTGGACCCAAACATGTATTCTCTCGTACTTCAGCAAAAAAATTAACTTAAAAAAGTGTTTGATTAATTAATCTACATATTTTAACGGCATATCAATACGTCTGGGGTTATTCTACGCCTAGAGGTTAGGTAATCGCGTTTATGCAAAACAATACATTTCGCTATCTTTCAAAGCATAGTGATGTGTTTTTATTAAGAGACATCACTGCAATGGGACTCTCCTCAGTATTCTAGATGATGCATTAGCATTATTGTTGTTATTACATATACTCACTTTGGAAGCGCGTGGTGTAATGGTTAAAGTCATGGGAAATGGACTCGTCGCCCCGAGTTCAAATCCTGTATGTGGTAATTGCATTTCACTTAGCGCTAATACCCTTGGGAAAGGTATGAATTCTACTCTCCCTCCAGCTATGGGTAAATAGTAGGGCAGACTGGGATCTTTAACCTTGGTTAGGCAATCGGTCGAGGAGAAGAAAAACTCTGAATTCAAACCTGTTGAACTCTCGTGTGGATGAGTTGGTAAATATATATACTCACAAAAAATCAAGTCAAATCACATACTACTTATGCACCAAGGAAGTAACCCGTTTTCTCTGATTGGGAGAAGTATCAGGGACTGAAATTCATCGGGGGCTTTTAGCACAATTTGGGGACAGTGTATGAGTGGATAGAGAAGTTAAAAAGTGTTACGATTTGTGTGGCCATTTTAAAGCTCCAAGTAAGAGCACTTTACCGTGGAGATCCCTTGTGTTAAGCAGAAACTGATCCTTGGTGAATAAACTTGGCGAGCTGGAATCCACCACTTAAACTTATAGACTCGGCGTGGTGACGTGGATTAAACCCTAGCCAATCAACAACACGATACGGAAAGCCGTTCATTTGCACGTTATTCGACATTGACGAACGGACATGCAGCGAGGGACTTTGCTGAACGTAAGGATTTTACCCAACACCAAGGAACAACCAAAGGATCATACCCAACACTAAGGGACACCAAGGAACAACCAAAGGATCATACCCAACACTAAGGGACACCAAGAAACAACCAAAGGATCATACCCAACACTAAGGGACACCAAGGAACAACCAAAGGTTTCTTCACTAAGGATCGCGCTCTGCTTAACACAAGAGATCTTCGCTGGGAGGTGCTATCGCTTGAAGCCTAAGGATGGCCACAAAAATCGTAACACCCCTTCCCCCTCTCACACTGAAATGTATTCTCTTTTCCCCTTCATTGTGAAGGAGTTTCATTATTGATTTTTTATTGAAGCACAATTAGCTAGACCTGTTTCTGAATATTAGCTTAACGTGTATAAATTTTACTGGTGTAGGCATCAACTGGTTATACATCAACAGAGAGAAATTGCTGTTTATGTAGAAAAAGTGTTTTACAATTTACTTTTCTACATTTAATTTTCTGTTCCGTCCGTTTTTAATGGCTGATTACGTCCCTGTTTCATTTCATACGAACCACAAATCTCAGAGCAACAAAACCCGAATCAAATCTGTTTCCCTAATAAAACGAAGCCAAATAAAATTGAACAAATCATTTAATCCACTGTGCTGTAATCTGATTGGTTGGTTTTCACCAATCAGCACTTTTAGTTTGGCCAGTAATTTACACATCAATGGATTTTGTTTGACAATGCGGATAAGGAGAAAATGGATGGTTGCATCCTCAGCTGGGAGGATCAACCTTTCTTGATTTGTTTATTGGAATTCAACAAGAAGTTCAGTTCATATGGTTACTGTGTCACAAGGTCAGAAGTATGGATCGCTCTGTGAGAATCGAACATATTTTTATACATATACATATATATATACACCTATATAAATACAGCCATAGTACATATCTACACACAAACATAATACATATGTATACATACACATATATATACATACACATATATATATGCCTACAGACATACATGTATACACACACACACACACACACATATATATATATATATATATATGTGTGTGTATATATATATATACATACACACACAAGTTTAGTAAGGTTATTGGCATAAGCGTATCTGAAGCACTGTTGTACCTAAAATTTTTAGCTCACAACACTAAGCAAATAATCGACCGAATGATACCTTGTAACTCGGAAAACTCGTAAGTTCGGGCACTCCTAAGTCAAGGTACCAGTGTACGTACATTTCTGAATGGAACAAAGTTGTACATCAAGCCCTAGCACCTATATGATTGCCCCAACTCTATTGCCTTTATGGCAAGCCCCAACCCTTTCTATCATATATGTGCTAGAAGGCGGTGGCTGCGGGTCTACATGTCCTGGGAATGACGTTAAACTCTATCTCATGGTGAGGTTCCAGTTTTGGAGGTTTGAGGAATGTGGAGCACCCCTTTATCACCATTGCTCCCTGGTCCACTCTGACCCGGAGTGGTAGTACCCGTTAGGGTCCCATCTATGGGTTAAATAGAAAAATGTATTTATAAAAAGAATTGAGTATCCATTAAGAATTTATTTCAAAAATTTGTCAACATTAAATGACCCACTGAGGTTGATATGCCGTAAAACAAAACAAAGTTGTACAACACATTTTTACGAATGCTTAAAAGCGTTCGCATTGTCAGTGGGTCTTAGAATACGTTGACTGCACCCCCCTGCAGGGTGTAAGACCCCCACACAGAAGAAGTGTCCTGGTTAACATTAGACTGCATCTGATGGCAAGGCTTCAGTTTTGGAAATCAAGGGAGTATAGAGTACACTGTAAATGCCATTACTCCCAGGTTCACTTTCCTCGGAGTGATACTGCCTGCTTGGGTAATTTAGCACAATTCCTTAAACCTAAACTTAACATGCCGTTAAAATTAATCAATCAGTCAATGATTCAATGATTTGAAACATTAGAAACTCTGCATTATTAGATATCGGAGGGTAAGTCAAAAAGTTATGCTATTTTCTTTATTTCATGTGAAGTTTTTTTTATAAAACTAAGACCTATATTGAGACCCTAACGAGGCTCAGAGCAAGAATCCGACGAGTAAGACCCAACTTTCCAATCGACAATGTCCTCGTTCTGCATGACAAGCTCGACCACACACAAGCATCAGGACAAGAGAGAAAACCAATTCATTCGGGTGGACAACTTTACCACATCCTCAATACTCACCAGATTTAGCGCCTTCAGACTATCATCTCTTTGGACCCATGAAAGAGGGTTCGAGTGGCAAACAGTATTCCAGTGACGAGAAAGTGAAATCTGTAGTGAGGAAGTGGCTCCAAGAACAGTCAACAGAATTTTACGGGGCAGGGATACATGCTCTCATTCAAAGGTGGAACATTGCTATTGAGAGAAAGGTGACTATGTGGAGAAGTAGGGATATGATCCACAGAGGACCAGCTTCATTTTGATGTATGATACATATTCTTAATTATACCTGTCCTAAACAAAATGGCATTACTTTTTGACTCACCGTCGTATAATAAGCCTATCTGATGCTCGCTCGTTCCTCAGATTTCAGCTTGCAACACAAAACAAAAAATGTGTGATAGGTCGTAAGTTACCACTGTATATGGAAACGTACGATCATCTCTACTCGCATTAGAAATAATGAAAATGTTTGGAAAATCCAAAGAAAATCTTTTCCCGATTCAGTAATAAATGATAATTGGATCTATTTAAAAACTTTCTATAAACACAATACCGATATTTTTTCTTTTGACAAATGAATATTGGAAAGAATATATTTTTTTTTAAACTGCGAGATTTTTGCTGTTGAAAAAAAAACCAGAGACTCAATTAATACTGAAAATGTGTAGGTGTAGCCCATAACCAATAAAAACAAGCTGCGCTGGCGAGGAGGTGTGTCTACAGGAAAACAGCGTAAGTGTCACGATCAAAGAGGTGTGGCCCTGTTGAGTTTTTTTTTTCATTAGAAATCTGAGTTAGGTAGATCAAGATCGATGTCACTCACAGTCAGAACTCCCGAAGGTTCCTGTGTATCTGCATTAGGGTAGGTCGATTTTTCACTTTTTGAAAATATCAAATTGTCCATCTATGCGAAAGTTGTGTGTGTTAGTATACTGAATACTGATGCCAAAAATTAGATCTTTTACTTGCACCATGTTTGAGGAAATAGCATCAAATATCGTCTACTAAAATGCACTAAAAATCCCCGTTTTCGCAAAATTTAGCCTATAGTAACCGAGGCGCATTTTAGTAGACGATCTTTGATGCTATTTCCTCAAACAATGGTGCAAATAAAAGATCTAATTTTTGGTATCAGTATTCAGTATACTAACACACAATTTTTGCATAGATGGACAATTTGATATTTCTAAAAAGTGAAAAATCGACCTACCCTAATGTGCATTCTCTTCCGACGACTCTCAATCTACACATAAGTGAAGAATAAAAATATAACTTTATATTTTTATATATACATGTGTTCTGTGTTTTTTGTTGGGCCCAGTGATGGTATAAAACAAATAGAAACATTTTGATTAGTGGAGATGTGGCTGACCCAACTGTAAATGTCATAGAATATAAAACTGACGATCCGAGTTCAAATTGTAATCGAGATAATTTCTATTCTTGAATTCCTCTCTTATTTCGCTGGTTATGGTTAAAATAACAAATTAGAATATGGATCCTTAGCCCTGATTAGGAACCAGTCTAAGATAAGGAAACCTCTGAATTCAAAATTCACAACCAACACGACACACTGCTGCACCCTGATTGTATCCTCTGCAGAAAGGTAAGACCCCCCATCCCCTAATGAGACCACCTGTTGGCTGTGAGAGGCGACCCCGGATGCTTAAGGACGGAATCTTGGTGACTGAACTGTCCATGACATGCAACACTCCAGTTAGCCATTACTTGGGCTAGATGAGTGGATGAGGAGCCCCCCTCTGATCAATCGGATGGTCACATCAATCCCTAGCACTTATATGATTGTCCCGGCCCTATTGCTCTCATGAAAAAACACAAAAAAACGACATAAAATAACCCGAGGGTTGACATGTAAAATCAAACCAACCAACAAAAAAAACTGAAATTCTAGAAAACTCTGGCAGTGTGGAGTACCCCTTCATTGCCATTACTCTGACACGAATGGTAATATATGTTAGGGTACTATCTATATGTGAAATAGATTTATTGAAAAATTATTCGTACTCGATATGACCATGTACATAAAACTTGTAAATATGAACGTACAGTGAATGCAATTCCCTAACCTCTAGATATAAAAATCCCTAGATAGGTTGACATGCCGTTAAAATCAATTAAAATGTCTTCAGAAAAGAGATACACAAAACGTAAATATGAACGTACAATGAATGCAATTCTCTAACCTCTAGATATAAAAATCCCTAGATAGGCTGACATGCCGTTAAAATCAATTAAAATGTCTTAAGAAAAAAGATACACAAAACGTAAATATGAACGTACAATGAAAGCAATTCCCTAACCTCTAGATATTAAAAAATAGTACGGGTTGACCATTAAAATCAATCAATCATTTACTTTTATTGACTTCAGGTCATACCCTACTTGGTCAGGTCGAGAACCTTTCAGCGCTCGCTATTAAAATCACAAATAATGATGACTTGACTGAAAAGTTAAAAATCTAAGAGAAAAGAAACCAAAAAAGCTGAAATTCCTCGAGGATTTGAAGAAGCCTTTCAGCTTACTGAAAAAGCCATAAAATTTGTTGCACATCAAAACATTGATTTCAAAAGAAGTTCGATGTTTACCGCAAACCTAATGAATACCTCTTGCTACTGAGAAATATGTCTCGAAAAGAAACGGTGGGGAAAAAGCATTAAAAGACTTTAACGTTAAATGTATTTAAAAAGAAAGAGGAGGCAACATTTCCAGCACAAGAGACGCCATTAAGAGGGGAGGAGTGTTAAAATTAATTGTCGTTTTTCTTTTGCGGGGATTTCAATTTTTTAACGCCCTAGAATCTAATTTGACATTAAAAAAAGTTTTGTTTTAAATTAAACTTGTTATGTCATGTTTCTACCCTTTTATTTTAGCAGTTTTAAATATTTTAAACACGTCTAATTTCTATAAGAACGTAATTTTGTTTAAATTATCATTTTCTATAAATACCTTGCTTTTGTCCAAGACTGCCACATCGTAGTCAGCGAGTTCGAACCAAAGTTAAGCTGCAATGAGCCTGTTCAATACTTAATTGGATGACCATTTAAACAACAGCATATACTGTAAGCATCCTGAGTCCTTTGTTTATCAAATTGACTTGATTTGGCATTAGGGTTAATATGCAGCAAACAACGAACCATCAAATTTTATGATAGACAATTTAGGTTCACTTTCGGACTATTACGCCTCGGCAAAGCATAGATCTCTTCATCCCCTTAGCTATGGGTTAAATAGTGGCTAACCTGCTGGACTACATCGTAGTAAGTGGGTTCGAACGCCACTCGCTCAATTACGTTAAGTTTCGGACTATTACCCATCGGAAAGGCATACACCTCTTCATCCCATTAGCTATGGGTTAGATAGTCGCTAACCTGCTGGACTGCGTCATCTAAGTAAGCATGTTCGGGTTCCAGTCGCCGTATTATTTTCTTTCGGACTAATACCCTTGGGAAAGGTATAAACTCCTTCAGTTTTGGGTTGAATAGTATCACTACTGTTCTTCTATAAGGATGGATCTGGTATTAAATAACCCACAAATGTTAATATACCATTAAACAAAGAAATCAAACCAAATTTCGCTTTCGTGAAGTATTCATAGAAAACATCATGAAGAATTAATTGTGTCGTGGATTCAGGTATTCTTCTACACATATTTCTAATCATTTAGACAAACTCGTGGAAATTTAAAAATCGTATTAGTATATATATATATATATATATATATATATATATATATATATATATATATATATATATTGTGACACAATACGAGTATGTCAACTAGTAGATATAAGCTTTTACAAAATTCTAGATATAATGTGTGGGCGAGCCAAAAGATCATTGACTCTGTTTAAAAGAAAGAAAAAGAAGAAAATTAAATAAATTCTATTTCCCAATCTGTTATTGACAGGGAAGAGAGAATCGTCTTATTGTATTAATACTATCTCACTTCTGAGTGATGATTTTAACTCTCCTCGTTTCTACTATTGGAAACGGCAAACGGAAATATGTACCGGTATAGACCTAATATTGGCGGCACATGACTGGTGTTGTAAAAGTGCTTGCGACCCCTGGATTTCGCGCCCCTAAAAGGGACAGCGGTTTAGCCTGTTGCCTTGGCGACCGACCTTAAATTTTCCCGCCACGAGACGAGAATCCACACAGTTGGGGCAACTCTATCTTTGGGTGCAGACGTGTCAGCTTTAATCCCCCATATTTTGCCGTCACCCAAGACGAAGTGATGAAACGGATTTTGATACTCTGAGAATACAGCGCTGTCAACAATCACATATTTTCAACTATAGCTAAAGAGGAAAATGTTTTATCGTTGAATGTTGGACATTTGATTAAAGAAAAGAAAGACAATTGTGAAAACGGATATGCCGCTGAAAATACAGTAAACTTCATTTTGTTTGAATCATCCTAAGGACTTTGACGAATGTCTAGCACATATAGAGAAAAAAAGATTTAAAAAAGAGAAACAGAAAGACATTCCTTCTTTCACACCACCAGTGATATCACAGTGAGTTGAACCTCTCTTTTATTGTATATATATCTCAGTAAGATTGGTTATCTGTTGAATGTTTTGAATCGCACGTTCGCACATATATAAAATAGATATTCATTCAATATCTCCCCGTTCCTTATTCACCATATTCTTTTTTCATTTTTTTTTCTGTTTTCCTTTTTCTATTCCTTTATTGTCTGTATATTTGTAAATAAAATTGTTGCTCTCACTGAAGCTCTGTCTTGGTGTCTTTCGTTGTCTGGCAGAAGCGTTCTGTATTACTCTCTTATATACATATCGAAGTGTGAGAAGGAGAATTCCCTGTCCCTTGTGTTTTTTAATTTATATATTTTTTAACACTCAGGATCTCTTGCTTTTTCATTTTTTTATTATTATCGTTACGCCAGTGCCTTGTCGTACCTAACGAATGCGTGTACGTAACAATATATATATATATATATATATATGAAAAGTGAATGGAGGTGAATCCGACAGTATGGAATAAATATTTTTAGAAAAATAACATCCTTTGTTTGTTTTTTCTAAAAGTATTTATTTCTATATATATATATATATATATATATATATATATATATATATTAGGTTAACGTGAGAATGAAGTCACTTAGTGTGAGAATCGCATAGACGAGAAACTGTCAGTTGCCAAGATCCATTGACTTCATGTTCACGCTACCCTATTGTTTTATCAATGGTATTGAGCGCTATTTACTTATCAATATTAATATAATTTATATACATATATGTGTGTGCGCGTGTGTATGTGCGCGAAGTTTTGAACAAATCCAGGAAGCAGCGCCCAACATAATAAGAATTGTACTGCCACTTAATTCCCATCTCTCAAAACCTTCCCATCTCTCAAATGCTGCGTTGAACAAATCGGGAAAGCAACATACTACAAAAGAGCAGCTGTACCGCTACCTATCTCCCATCTCTCAAAACCTTCGAAATAAAACAAGCAAGACATGTTTGGGCATTGCTGGTGAAGTAAAGACGAACTCATAAGCAATGTTCTCCCGTGGACTCCTAAATATGGACACACCTGTGTTGGCCGATCTGCAAAAATTTGTAATTATCAACTCTGTATGGTCACTGGGTACCGTCTAGAAGACTTATCGAGTGAGACAGCTTATAGGAACGCTGTGTATTTATAAGAACCATGACACTATAACATTGTAAGCGAATGGTACCGGGGTGCAAATAGATTTTTTTTCAGCAGCCAGAAGAAATGCGAGCTCAGCAACTCCTCCCTTGGGCTAGGTGTAACAAGATATGCTTATTCTAGCCCCTTGAACTGAAAACAGCAGTGAACTATGACTTGATAGCGTCAACAGACTCAATCGGCCATCTGAGTGGCGACAAGGGTTGGCCGGACGATGCCGTCCATGCATAGCGGATGTAATGCGTTTGTATGTTCTGTGAACCCCAATATAAGACGAAGGGTTTTTTCTCTTTGTGACTGGGGTACGAGGAGATAAACGTTTAAGTTTAATGAGATAGACTGAATGAATCTAAGATATGGGAAGAGTTGGTCCCTACTAAAACGAATAAGCAACCGAGCAGATTATATCCGTCATCCATTTACACCTACTTTCAATGGAGGTGCTCACGTGTAATGGTTATCATCGTATGAAAGGGACACAGCGACACGAGTTCAAATCCTAGACAAGACTGATAGCATTTCACGGCGTACTAATACCCTTGCGAGAAGTATGAATCCAACTACTCTCCCTCCAGCTATGGGTAAATAGTAGGGTAGACTGGGCTCTTTAATCTTGATTAGGTAACCAGTGTAGGAGAAGGAAACTCTGGATTCAAACTAATTAAGCTCCGCTTAAGAAACTTAACTTGTGTCACATCCTACTCGAGAGTTGGTAAATAAATATAACTGTGCAAAAAAAAATGTTCAGAAAAAAACTACACAAACAATGTAAACATAAATTTATAATGAACACAATTCCCTAACTTCTAGGCTTAAAATAACCCCAGCCAAGTTGACATGCCGGTGAAATTAGCCACTCACTCAATCAAGCTTAAAAACGCAAAAATAATTTCTTAAAGAATGTAGGTATGGCAAACTGTCTTGAAAATTCTGAATTCACACCTGTTAAATTCCGATTTAAAATAGGCCTTGTGTCCCATTCTTCTCGTGCGGAGGGGTTCGAGCATGTATATCTAACTTGGTTTGAGAATCGTATATTTGTTTTTAAGGGTCATATTGTCTTGGGTATGATGTTAAACTCTACCTGATGGTGAGGTTCCAGTTTTGGAGGTCTGGGGAATGTGGAGCACCCCTTCATCACCATTGCTCCCTGGTCCACTCTGACCCGGAGTGGTAGTACCTGTTAGGGTCCCATCTATGGGTTAAATAGAAAAATGTATTTATAAAAAAATTGAGTATCCATTATGTTATGGTAATTTACTACGCACGCATGAACTCTTCCAACTATAAATAGCAGCAGGTACTGCTCTTAAGCGAGAGTCAATATTCCAGCGGTATGCTTGGACAGTTGATAGACCGTCTCGTTATAGATAGCAAGAGGCCGTGGATTGGAATTAAACTATGACTTCGGCAAAATTCTCTCTTTGAGTATCGCAACAGGGAAATAATTATAACAACGCTTCTCTTCAGCTATTTCTCGCCGACTCTCGCGAGAGCTAACTCAGGCGAGTATAGATGCCAAATTCGGCACATGCAAATCTAACGAAATCTAACGTGATACGACGTAACACGCAAATCCGAGCCGAAGTCAGAAGTTCAGTTCTTAAATTATCTATCATGAAATTTGATGGTTGGTTGTTAACGACATGTTAACCCTTTTCGGGTCATTAAATGCCAAATCTAGTCAATTTGATAAACAAAGGACTCAGGTTGCTTACAGTAAATGCTGTTGCTTAAATGGTGATCCAATAAAATATTGAAAAGTCTCATTGCAGCTTAACTTTGGTGATCTAGCGGGAACTGGTGCTTTAATCGTATCTTGATCGTAATCATAAAATATGAGCTGAAATAATTCAATTCTGATTCAGCATTGTCTCTTGTTAGGGTCAGAAAGTTATTTCCTAAAATGTTTAATCAATAATATTTTATTTTTCCGGACTGTTGTCCTCATCTTTATTGTGGTATATAAAATCACATAGTTTTGGCCACTGTAATCTCTGGCTTTCCTCGGATGTTCCCTATCCTAGCATGGCAATGACCCAAGCTGTAAAATCATTTCGAATAATTTGACTGTTGATCAAAAAACGCATCGAAAAACTTTTTAAACATCTCATTCAAGTAATGACGTCATTGTTTAGGCACGCCTATCAATATCCGAGATGCGTCACGAGAAGTGTCACAAGAATAAAAAAGATGCATCACGATAAGCGTCACGATCATTAAATATATTATATATATATATATATATATATATATATATATATATATATATATATATATATATATTGTTTATTGGCGTTTTCTCCTCAACTCAAAGCATAAAATCAAATGGTATCAGTTATTTTCTTTAGAAACAATTTAATCTCGCCTTTTCAATTATTGGTTCCCATATTCCCATATTACTTTGTCAACTCAAGTGATCACAATAGGCCAACATATATCAAATTTCCAAGGTTGGGTCATTGCTATGCTCGGCTAGACAGGGAAGATCTTGAGAAGGTCGGAGAATACAGCGGCCAAACTGTTGTGTTTTTACATACCACAAGAAAGATAAGTGTTACATAATTATTAGATTCTTAATATTTATGTACAGTAGTGTAGAAACCAAAATGGCCGTTATAAGCTGCAGCCCATGGCCTTGAAGTATTTGAATGACAAGGCTTGACCTGTCCTGATCCTTCCTTCCGGTGGATACCGTGAGAATCGGTGGAGAAGACCCTCTTCCGGTTTAGATTAGAAATAGATTTTAGTCAGGCGGCCAAAAACTACGACGGTGGTAAGTCGTGTTATGCACGCCACCGACTCAATCTGCGCAGGTAGTCTGGTGGGGGATTTCGAGAATAAAATATGATCTAAGTAAATCGAAGTCTTGTGTTATTATCTAAAAACTACCAATAACACAGGGCTTCTGATAAAGAGAAATCCCCAATGGAAGACCAGACACGAAGTCCTCAGACGAAGTCCAGACGCTAGAAGAGACGCTAGAACAGACGATAGAAAAGACGAACAGAGGAAGAATAGAAGTAGAAAGAAAGTAAAGAAAGGGGTATACAACATAAAGACAAGACCCCCAAAAGATCAAAATAATACACATCAACTCTCATCTAAAAAATTCAAGCATAATATAATATTAGCATTGAAGTATTTTCGATGTCTGTTCAAGAATAAACAGATTCATTAGCTTGCTGGAGGTCATCTCAGTGACATCTGTTTACAAACAATTAAATGTTTGCACCTTGAATTCTATACACCCACCCACAGACAGAAAAGGCGACTGCGGTATGCAAAGATTTGGGTTATGTTCAAACGTCCCTTTATCTTTTAACAAAGAACAAACAGACTGTCTTTAATAAAGGAATTATTGCGTACTTGCAATAATTTGTTTATTAAAATCAAGCTTTTTGTTCTTTGTTAAAAGATAAAGGGACGTTTCAACTCAACATAAATATTTTGATTCTGCTGACGTATTTTCTGCCTGTGGGTGGATGTATAGAATTCAAAGTGCAAACATTTTTTGAGACAGCCCTTTATTTTTAACAAAGAAAAAAGAACTTGTTCCTAATAAACTAATAATTGCGTCCTTGCAACAATTTGTATACTTCCAAAATCCGTACTGTCAAAATATTACCATTTTTTCCGCCCCACCACCTCAAGTAATTATACATATGAATGATATCAAGTATTATTTTGATAGGATTCAACCATAATTGAGAACTCGAACGTACATATTAAAATTTTGCGTATATATTTTTACATATACGGAATATTATAAATAAATAAATACCTTATTTAGGATATAAATTTATTTCGACATATTCTCCTCAGACAATTGTTGTTGTTTGTTTTTTTTTGTTTTTGTTTTTGTTTTTTTGTTTCTTTGTTTTTTTAAGATTTCACACCCGGTCTCATCAGTGTGATTTTCCCGTTTTCTTTATTCCTTGTTTTTTCAATTTTTTTGTCAAAATTCCGCGTGTGCTAGACACGACAGTTCATGGCCACGCGCACACTCCCTATTCATTACTACTGTAATTGCGAGTTCGATCCTTACTGGATACCCCATACTTGCGACTTTGTGTCATAAACTATACTCTTCACTGAACGGGTTAGGTAAAAAGAAGAACGTTTCATCATGGTGTTATAGCTAGCAAGCTAATCTCACAGATTCATTACTACTGAATAGTGAGTTCAATCCTCGCTGTATGCCTCATATTTGCGACCTTGTATCACATCCTACTAGTGACAAACGGGTTATGTAAAAAAGAAGGTGTCGCATCGTGATGTAATGGTTAGCAAGCAAGTCTCACAGCTCCATTACTACTGCATAGCGAGTTCGATCCTTGATGGATGGCCCATTGTGACATTGTGTCATATCCTACACTTGACGAACGGTTTTCGTAAATACCTACAGTGGGGAACTCCGGACTAAATTCCTTCAATGGATTTACAATCTGCATTGTTTTCTGATTTCTTGATTTTAACGGCATATCAATCCATCTGGGGATATTTTATTCCGTACTTTTCTATTTACATGTTTTGTGTGGTTGTTTCTAAAAAAAAATTTGTACACAGTCCTATCGAATACGAATAATTCTCAAAGGGATCAATGGATAAGACCCTAAAAGGTTCTACCACGCCGGGTGAAGGAGTACTTCACACTTCCAGAGTTCTAGAAATGCAACCTCACCATCAGATGCAGTTTATTGTCATACAACTCGGCTGTATTCCAACTCCTCTGTCGGGGATACACCCATCGTATTCTAAGCCCCACTAATAGGGTGACTGGTGAAATCATTTTATTCTATCCCTATATTGTGGTTATGTCAAGCCCTAGTACCTATATGATTGTCTCAACTCTATTGCCTTTATAGCAAATCCCTAACCCTTTTTATCATATATGTGCTAGAAGGCTTTGGCTGGGGGTCTTAGTGTCCTGAGTATGATTTTAAACTGCATTAATAGTGGAGTTCCAATTCTGGAGCTCTGGGGAGTGTGTAGTACTCTTCATCACCATTACTCCCAGGACCACTCTGATCCTGAGTGGTAGTACCTTTTAGGGCCCTATCTATGGATTAAATAGTGGGAAAAAATGAGTTTTAAAAAATATGTTAAAAAGATTGAGTTTAATTTTTTTTGAATATCCATCAAGCATGAATAGAACAAAAAGTCTTCGGCATAATATAACCCAACAAGAGTTGACATGCCGTAAAATCCAACAAACTAAACCATATTGTGGGTGCGTATTCCATTTCTTTGTGACGTGGTAGCGATTTTATGGTCTTTCCCAGTGGCTATTAGTCTTTCCTAGTATTATCCAAATTTTTCTAAGAGTGTGTAATAAATCAAGCGAGAATTCTTCCAATCTGTAGCCACATGAGTACTACTGTACAGTTGCACCACTTGATTATAGCGAAACGCTTAGAGAAAAAGCTAGATGGGAGTTACACAAGGATGCTGCGTGCAGTCTTGAACAAATCTTGAAAGCAGTACCCCACAAGAAATCAGCTGTTCGGTTACTTGTCTCATATCATGCAAAACATACAAATAAAGACGAACTGGAAACTGTTGAAAAAGCAATGATGAACTCATAAGTGACGTTTTCCTGTGGACACTTATACATGGACACACCAGTGTAGACCGACCAATAAAAATCTACATAAATCAGCTTTGCGCGGTTCTGGATGCTGAGCAGAGGACCTACCATTGGTGATGACCGATAGGGGCGGTTGAGTCATGGATATCCGTGCTGTCAGTGCGACTGATGTTGACTTAGCATAACTTTGTTTGCATCATTTTTAGAATATAAGGATCTCGTTTCTTGTAAGTAATATTCTCAGTTTCGCAGTAAAACGGGCATTTCCTTAATGAACCCGTCCGCCATGTTGGCTGGGGTAGTAGAATACATCAATTGTACTTCTTCAGTAGCAAGTTTGGGTAATCTGATCTGTACGATTGGTGTGTTGCTCCACCTCAGAAAAAAAAACAATCTCCCTGGTCTAGCGCTAAAAGGGGATAGACTCCGTCGGTATCCGGCTGTTACCGACAATCGGCCTCTCCGCCAACTTTACCTTAACTTTGTTTCTAACAACCATCATGTCTATCAATCTATTAATACACATAAAGTTAAACAAATCATATATAAAAAATATGAAAAAAACAAGATTTTGCATTAGATTATCCACAAAGAGTTGGTATGCCGTTAAACATTAACCAACATGAACAACAACAATACACAATGAGGCCGTTAGCCTTTTATGTGTAGTTTATTCTCCAAAAACTTATGTTTCTATTCCAATCTCTGTTCTGCCAACAGGCAAAAAAAACTACAGAGGCAAAGGTTCTCCAGGCAACGAAAAAGGTAATCCTTCGAAAGAACCTACATTGGCTTTTATCTCTTTTCACTGGCTGACCCATTCCAACCAACAACGGTGGCCGAACTCTTAACAAAAAAAAAAGAAATATTACTCATAACCTGTAGGTTGTAAGTTCAATCTCTATGCTTGACAGTAGAGCTCACGCCACCTTCTTTTCAACTACTTATAAGAAATAAGCGCACATCTTACATGCAAGACACGCGCGTGCTCGTTTACCCTCACGGGGTAATTCGTTTTTCCACTTGCAACACGTTCACATTTGGCTTATAACTAATAACGTGATCTTTGTGTGCTTCAGTTTTACAGAAAGAAAATAAAAGAAGATGAAACTTGCTTCGCGGCTTCATAGGATGTTTCGTGAAATTTAATAAAAGACTGCCTGCTCAATCCAGTTTACTAATGTTAAAAGACACTCTACGAATAAAAGCTGCGTACAATACAGGGTGAAAATAATATAACTTTTTCAGTATGAAACATTAATTTGTTTTGGCTTACCTTATACCTAATGTAATAAAATCTCAACTCAATTTATTGATGTTTTAAAGACACTACATGTTTGAAGACAATACAAGGTAAAATAATATTACCTTTTCATTATGAAACATTGATTTATATTGGCTTACCTTTTGTCTAATCTAATGAAATAAAATTATCAATGTTACAAAAACACTCTATAAATTGAAGACTGCGTACAATACAAGGTAAAATAATATCACCTTTTCAACATGAAACATTGATTTGTTTTTGCGTACCTTATATCTATTCTAATAAACGACTCAACTCAATTTATTAATGTTATAAAAACACTATGAATTAAAGCTGCGTACAATACAAAGTGAAAATAATATCAGCTTTTTAGTATATAACATTAAGTTGTATTGTCTTACTTTTAATATAATAAATGACTTAACTCAATTTATTGATGTTATAAAGACACTCCATGTATGAAGGCTGCGTACAATACAAGGTAAAAAAAATCACCTTTTCAATATGAAACATTGATTTGTATTGGACTGTAGTTCTCATCTTTATTGTTACTAGCAAGAATATGCACCCTCCGGCTGTAAGTATTTAAGTTTTAATGTAATGAAATCTATTAAATTAGAAAGACTAATGAAATTAAATACGAACGAATATAAAAGGATTACACTTATTCCAATTATATCTTAACTGGTTTCTATATTTTTTTAAATCATTCAGAGGATTGATTTTAATACATTGAAGAATAAAACAATAATATTAGAGATTATTAACACCAAGTAATCTTTTGTTAAACCCAGTTTTGTAAAAATTAGTATGCAAATTAACCACACCATATATTATGTAAACCTTTATTTCTTAGGGATATATGAGAGACATTGAAGGAATTTAAACGCACAAATAACAGAGGCTGTTTTTGTTGCATAATATATGCGGTTGCATAGATTATTGTCAACTCCCCTGTATTTCTGAAGGGATGTCCCCTTTTCATATCACGGGTGGGGTTTTCCATGGAATATTACAGAAAGCCCGCGAAGTACGTGAAGTCACGTGGGACCAAGTTAACCCGTTAGTTCCAGCTTGGACGTCAGACAGAAAAGATGTCTGCCTTAGCATGGGCTCAAATGCACACGCGCGTTGTGTTAGTTAGAAGTAGAATTTTAGTTAAGTAAATAAAAGTTTAAATAAATAAGATGGTGTTCTTGTTTGATGAATGTCTTGGCAACAAGACTAACCAAGAAGAGGGAATGCATCAAAGACGAACAACCAACAAGAATCTAGAAATAGAATTCAACATGGAGAGAAAGAATAGAAACGACTAGAGATCACCAAATGGCCAAAGAAGTAAGTAATGCATATGCATCTCTCTCTCTCTCTCTCTCTCTCTCTCTCTCTCTCTCTCTCTCTCTCTCTCTCTCTCTCCAGTATGTAACATTTTGAGGCAAATCTAAGTCAGATTTTCATAGAGACATCGTTTATTCTATGTTGTAATAGTAATGATTTTGACTGTAGATTAAATACTCATTGATAATCTTACGCAATTCCTAGGGGTATTGTGACATAGGCAGAGGACGTAGTTTCGATTACAGACAGACACCGAACCTCAATTATAATAAGATATACAAGTTTAGGGTGATGTCCCTTTTGGCCTTCTTCAGATATTTCTTGTCGAACTCCGGAACCTTCTTGTTGAATTCGGGAGTCTTCATGTCGTAATCAAGACCCTTCACAGAACTTCAAACCGAACCTTTTATTTAATCCACAGGGGTAGATTGTTCTCATTCCGTTAATCATGACCGGGTACAATTGTTAAGCTATGTTAAGTATTCCATGTTATTTATGCCTGTAGTCAGGATTGAACCTGCAATCTACAGATGATTGTCACTTAGAACTGTATCAACTCAACCATTATATTCTTTGCACCATGTTCGGACAAATAATATCAACTTATCTGGGTTTTTTTTGTTGCTTTTGTTTTATGGTATATCAACCTCGGTGGGTCATTTAATGCCGACAAAATTTTGAAATAAAGTAATTCTTAATGCATAGTCAGTTTTTTTATAAACATATTTTTTCTATTTAACCCATAGATGGGACCCTAACAGGTACTACCACTCCGGGTCAGAGTGGACCTGGGAGCAATGGTGATGAAGAGGTGCTACACATTCCCCAAACCTCCAGAACTGGAACCTCACCATCAGGTAGAGTTTAACGTCATTCCCAGGAGATGAAAACCCTCAGCCACGCCTTCTAGCACATATATGATAAAAAAGGGCTGGTGTTTGCCATTAAGCCAATAGGGTTGGGACATTAACTGATCTCTCTACAATTATTGAAAACTATAATTGAAATTGATTTCGGTATGAGATAACCTTATAAGTGTTGACACGCCGTTAAAAGCCAAACAACCACTTTTCTTTCTTTTTATTCTTGATTTTCTGTTATTTAAGCGATTTTTAATCAGACTTACTTTTTTTTTTTATTTCCGTTTTGTAATCTAATTCTACTTTCTGTATCTCGACTTTTCTATATTTCTCTATTCTTTTATCATCGGTATCAGTTTTTCTGCCAAGCTGTTGTCTTCTTACTGCTTCTTCAAGATCGTCTCAGTTTCACTCCGCAGGTATTCCAAGACAGTCAAAGTGCTGATTGTTCGATTTTTGCTTTTTATCGTTTCATATATTCAGCTCATCTTGCATGGCGACTAAGAAGTTTTTTCTTCAGAAAATCGACTTTTATTCATTTATCTTATTAAGTTTTAAAAAAAGAATTATCTGCTAAAAGTAATTCAAGACGTCAATTATGACATTTGATTTTTTTTCTAAATTTAATAGAAAATTCTATTTCTAATGTCACCGGAATATGCAAGATTTACTGTTGTGTAATTAGGAATATTTATTACGTCAATGAATGAGTCTATTATATAAGTGGGGATAATAGGAATTGTTATGGACACACAGACACAAGTATATACATAGATGTGGACACACACGTATATATATGACACACACACACACACACACACACACACACACATATATATATATATATATATATATATATATATAATATATATATATATATTATGGATACACTGACACACATACACGTTCATATATATGTGTGTGTGTGTGTTTGGGGTATGTGTGTATGTGTGTGTGGACACATATATATTATGGACACACAGACACATAGATACATGCATATATATATATATGTGTGTGTGTGCGTGTGTGAACACATATATTATGGCTACAGACAGAGATGCATGATTATATATATATGTATATATATATATATATATATATATATATATATATATGTGTGTGTGTGTGTGTGTGTGTGTGTGTGTGTGTGTGTGTGTGTGTAAAATGAAAATGGAAGAAATAAAGGAAAGAAAGTATTGAATGGATAAAATAGGATATTTTAATTTAACTTGCACGTGTTTTGGTCAGGAGTTTATCCATGTGTACATTGTTCTATCTATTATTATTTTTAAATAACAAAATGAAATGAAATAATAATAATATAAAAAATATAGAAATGTTCCGCACACAAAAAAATAAGGATTTACTCTGAGGAAGGTCGATATTTCTTTGTGTGCGGAACATTTCTACATTTTTTCCATTATTATTATTTCATTTCATTTTGTTATTTAAAAATAATAATAGACTGAACAATGTATACAATCTAAGAAACTATTGAAATGTATTTACAGTTAGCTTAAAATGTGAGGGAAGAAAAAAGAAAATGTTTTTGCGTCCCTGACGCAGGACGCGTACATATCAGCATCTCTGTATATATAAGTTAGGATAGCGGAGATATGAAGTCAACGTAATATACAGGGTGATTCGGATAATTTGATATCATTTCGTAATGAAGATCGCATAATCGAGAAACTGTCAGTTATGAAGTGCAGCTGACGTCATGTATCTGCTTCAATAATATAGAAATAAATGCTCAATGAATGATCTTGAGCACCATTGACTTATAAATATACAATGGCAATATATGCACCTCGGGTGCATGTTATGAAATATCGTATTAAATTAGAAAGTCTAATAAGAATGCAGATAAAAGATTTGAACAGAGAATAGAAATGATTGCTGAATTTACTTATTTAACTATTTAGTTAAATTAGGAAATAAAGAATAAAATTACACTTATTTTTTCGATTTTCATTTAAGATTCATTGGAGAGATTTTTGCTTATATTCATTAAAATAAAACCAAACAGTTAGAAATCAATAATACTAAGTCAATATGCAAATTATCACACTGCAAACCGCTATTTTGTTGTATATATAAATACAATAGCATGTTATTAGTATGTTGATATGGTCAACTGGACCATTGATATAATTAACGGCGTCGATCCCAGGGGCCATCCCCCAGGCAACACCTGCCCCTCGATTTAAAGGCGCAGGGCTGGGTTTATTGCCCATGATGAGGGGGAATGCCGACGGGATCGACGCAATTTTCACCTGCCACCCATGAACGTTAATAGGACTTTGTGCCTGACCTGTACAAGGGGTACGCGGTAAATATCGATATGGTCTACATCTGGACATTGCTATAATTAACGGTGTCGATCCCAGGGGGCTATCCCCCAGGCAACACCTGCCCCTTGATTTAAAGGGGCAGGGCTGGGTTTATTGCCCAGTGCCTGATGAGGGGGAATGCCGACGGGATCGACGCAATTTTTCACCTGCCACCCCATGAGTCTCGGCTTGTGGGTGGTCCCACATAAATAGACCCGTACGGTACGTGGAAAATATCAGATATGGTCAACAGTGGCTTCGGCCTCTGGACCATTGATATATTAACGGCGTCGATCCCAGGGGCTATCACCTGCCCCCTCGATTTAAAGGGGCAGGGCTGGGTTTATTGCCCAGTGCCTGAGGCGCCCCCCTTGAGGGGGAATGCCGACGGGATCGACGCAATTTTTCACCTGCCACCCCATGAACTTAAATAGGCCTTTGTGCCTGACCGTACAAGTGGGGTACGTGAAAATATCATATCATGTAGATATGGACAACACTAATAAAATGGTGAAGCATTTTATTAATAATTGAGTTTAAATATAAATAAAATCATGAAGAATGTGATGAAAATAACTATGTTAATTGTGACTCGATTAGTAATATAGTTTCGGTTACAGACAGAAAAACACACAATCTCCATTATAATAAGATATATATATATATATATTATTAATATATATATTATTAATATATATATATATATTATTAATATATATATATGTGTGTGTGTGTGTGTGTGTGTGAGTAAGGAAAAAAATCCGACGGTATATGTATTTATTATGAATATAAATATACATAAATCTGGTACAAGGCCTAAAAGGGGGAGTGGGATAAGAGGCTGGTCTTCATTATCCTATCTTTTTAACTTAACTATTCGGTATATGTATAGATAAAAGGGTATGAAAAACACACTTTGTTATTAAAATGAATATATTTTATATCCTTTTTCATAGCTGATATTGACAATATTTCGATTTATTAAAAAATCATCATCAGATCATAATGATAATTAGGTCCGGTTTTAGATGTAAATGTTTTTAATCCGGATTCATCAAGAGAGAAACAGAAAATAATTTGAATTCAAACTGGAAGTATTTTGTTTTTCCCAAAAAGCATGTATCCCGTGCGTTCGCTTCGTCTCGTTCATTTGCAGCGTCTCGCTCTTTCACTACGTCACGTTCTTTCGCTACATCGTGTTCCTTCAGTGTAACCGTTTTTAAAAAGAAAAAGAAATACTTAAAATTCAAAAATAGAAAAATTCTCTTTTTCAAAAAGGAGTTTTAACCGGTTCAAGGTCGATTAGTAACGGATTTTTTCAGAAAACAAATGTTTTTATTTAATTATTTTTTTTTAAAATTACTTTTTATGTAAAATATGAATGGTGTAAGGGTGTATTGGAATAATGTGAAATTTAAATTTGTTAGGAATTATATGCCTAAAGTAGTTATGTGAAAGGGATTTTATGATTTTTGAGTACAAGTGTCGCTAAATATAGAGATATATTAAAAAGGCCTTGTCTTTGGGGATGGTTTGTTTGTTTGTTTGTTTGTTTGTTTGTTTGTTTGTTTTGTTTTACGGCATATCAACCTCAGTGGGTCATTTAATGCCAATAAAGTTTTGAAATAAATAAATCAATTCTTAATGGATAATACAATTTTTTTATAAATACATTTTTCTATTTAACCCATAGATGGGACACTAACAGGTACTACCACTCCGGGTCAGAGTGGACCAGGGAGCAATGGTGATGAAGGGGTGCTCCACATTCCCCGAACCTCCAAAACTGGAACCTCACCATCAGATAGAATTTAACGTCATTCCCAGGACATGTAGACCCGCAGCCACCGCCTTCTAGCACCCATATGATAAAAAGGGGTTGGGGCTTGCCATGAGGGCAATAGGGTTGGAAAAATCATATAGGTGCTAGGGACTTGACGTGACCAGCCGATTGATCGGAGGGGGCCTCTCCGACCGCCCGTCTAGCTCAAGATAGGGCTAAAGTGGGATGGTTTGATGTATGAGAATAACGCAAGATTCCATAATTCTACATTATCATAAAATCCCTTTCACATAACCATAATTGAGTTACGATCGGAAAGAACTAAACTCGTAAGTCAAGATACCACTGGATATAATTGCGTCACTGGGATATCTATTATATAATTGCGTCACTGGGATATCTATTATGTCTTGGAGCGTAAAATGAAGTGGCTTATAGAGGGATGAAGGATTCTCCAAGAAGAATGCGTACGTAATTTCTATAAGGAGGAAATGAAACAGCGTCAATATAATGAGGAGATCATAATTGATATAATGAGAAACTCTTAAAGAAAGAATATCTGAGTGATTTCTATAATGAGAAGGTGAAGATACGGATAACATCCGGGGATCTGTCAAGAAATCTCCCAAATATACGAACTGATTGGCAGGTGAATAAACTAATTGGCATTTACGTTTGTAGTTCATAATTTTACATAAGAAAACCATATATACAACACATTTAATTATATTATATATATATATATATATATATATATATATATATATATATATATATATATATATATATATATATATATATATTCAATGACGAAAATGTAAAAAAAATATTATGAACTGGATTTTTTGAAAAAATAAAAAGAAAAAAAATAGAAGAAATGAAAGCGAACAGAAAAATACATTACACCTACGTTTCTTGTCAGGATCATTTTCTAGATTTCATTTATTTTTCTATATCTTTGTCATCAAATATCCTCATATATATATATATATATATATATATATAATATATATATATATATATATAAAGTCGTCGGGGCGGCCTAATGTCGGTATCAGCCATGCAGCGAGGGAGTCTATCCCCTTTTCACTAGAGCTAGACCAAGGAGATTGTTTTAGCGCCTGAGGTGGAGCGCCACACCTACCATCAGCTCCTTACTTTACCGCACAGATCCCTGTGCTACTCATACGCTGAGTTAGCGAGGACCGGTATCGAACTAGGAACCTTGTGGTTTCTAGTCGAACGCTCTACCGACTGAGCTAACATATGTGTGTGTGTTGTGTGTGTGTGTGTGTGTGTGTGTGTGTGTGTGTGTGTGTGTGTGTTGCATTTCATATATACAAAATATACATATGTATGTATATTGCATTTTATATTATATATGTTGTGTGTGTGTGTGTGTGTGTGTGTTTGCATTTCATATATACAATATATATATATATGTATGTATATTGCATTATATATATATATGTGTGTGTGTGTGTGTGTGTGTGTGTGTATGTGTATTTGTTTGTGTGTGTGTGTGTGTGTGTGTGCGTGTGTGTGTGCATTCATATATACAAAATATATATATGTATATTGCATTATATATATATGTGTTGTGTGTGTGTGTGTGTGTGTGTGTGTGTGTGTGTGTGTGTGTGTTATAATTATTTGGCAGGTATTATTAATGGCCATGGAATATTTATTCTTTAAGGTCTTTAGTTGTATATGTTCATGACTCTTCTAATTGAATAAACAAAAATATCAAATTGAATAAAACTAAACACCACAAATACTACCACCAACAAGCCCCTGAGTTTGACCAGAGAAATGGTTGAAAGCGCTTGGGTTAAAATATAGATCCCGATCTACGAAAACCTTACTAAAAGACCACAACTGAATATCATAAAGAAGAAATATTCCGCGGTCTTTAATGATACCTGTCAAAATTACAATTAAAAATACACAATGTATATATATATATATATATATATATATATATATATATATATATATATATATATATGAGTATAGATAAAAGGATATGAAAACAACACACAATGCTGTTAAAGTGAAAAGATTTTATATCATATTCATAGCTAATATTGAACAATATTTCGATTGATAAAAATCATCCTCAGAGCTTGTTTATACTCCAGCCTTATCAATAGCGGAGACGAAAATAATATGAATTTAAAACGAAGACATTGATGTTGCAAAAAAGTTATGCAGAAGTTTCAAATATAAGCACATCCGCCAACGCTTTTCTCGGTCAGCGACAGTCATGTATCTCTTATTGTAACAGTTTTTGAAAAAAGAAGACATATTCCAAACTCGATGATAGACAAATTGTCTTTTTCAAACAGGATGAGTATTAATCCGTTGACGGTAGGCCTGCAACGGATTTTTAAAAAGAATTTTTACTTTTGTATTTAAATTTGTATTTTTCTATTTTTGTTTTTCCTTATGTATAAAGCAAAAAGTATGAATGATTGTAAGGTATTTGGGATAATAATATAATCTTAACTTTATTGTTTATTTAGTTTATTGGCCGACGCTGCAGTGTTTCGATCTATAAATTAGATCATCTTCAGGTCATTTGTTAGTGTATGGAAGGTGATAAAAAATTTATCACAGAATAACGAGAAAAGCAAGTAATAGTCTTTGTAATAGTCCGCAAAAAAGAATATTTGACGTCATATTTCAAACCGTCCACTTTTTCAACATTCTTTTTTCAGACTTCAAATTTTAAACAGACTGATAAACAATGACTATTACTCGCTTTTCTCGTTATTCTGTGATAAAAAATTTTTATCACCTTCCATATACCAACAAATGCCCTGAAGATGATCTAATTAATAGATGGAAACACTGCAGCGTCGGCCAATAAACTTACCACTTAACTCATTTAAACCTGTGTTTTTTTTTCAATTTTTCTTAATATACTATATATACATATACATATATATATATATATATATATATATTATCAATCAAAGCCTGAAGAAGATACCAGAAGATCTGAAACATGTATTGGACATGTAAAACAAAAAGAATTTTAAAAAAAATTTTCTGAGAACAAAATACATTTTGCGGACCTTCCTTTTTTATAAAATATTGAATTTTCTCCCGTTGGAACCAGAACAACATTTTATATATATATATATATATATATATATATATATATATATATATATATATTGAAGTTTACGGTCAACTCAACGAAACAAAAAATAAAATAGGAACGAGTCAGAATTATGACTGTTGGAAAAAGAAAAAAAAACGAAAATGTTGGGGTGTAAATACCTTTGGCTTTGAAAATGTTGTTGGAGCTAAAGTAGAAGTAGATACTTGAGAAATATTTTTTTCCTGTTGGCTGTGTGTATCCAGAATTATACGGTGGAGCTTTTATATTATGTACTGTGTATAAATAAGATATAACGTGGTGTTGGTGTTTAAAGTACCACGGTGTTTGCTGATAACGAACACTATTGAGGGAAGAACGTCGTGTCAAGTCACTTGACCGTATTGTGGGAAAAAAGAAAAAGTATTTTTTCTATTCTTGGATAGATTGCTATGGTGACGGATGGTGAAGTTTTTAACAGTGGAGGATGGTAGTAGATCCGGGCAAGTAATCTGGTTGAAAGTAAGAGAATATATATATATATATATATATATATATATATATATATATATATATATATGAGTAAGAAAAGGTGGAATGAAATAATATATATATAGAGAGAGAGAAATTGATGGATGTTTTATAGATGACAGGAGATAAAACATCCATCAATTTCTCCACACCATAATACATCCTGATGAAGGTTTAAAGAAACCGAAACATTTAAGCGTCGATAAATAAATTCATCTCATTTTTGGAACACTTATTTTTTCAAATTTCTTAATATTGTCGGATTTATTTCCATATTTACTCCATATATATATATATATATATATATATATTATATATATATATATATATATATATATATATTATATAATGAAAATTATGGGGGTAGCGCGGTCGATACGATCTCTTCAGTCGCCAAGATTTTACTGGAAAAAATTGAAATTGCTATTATTTCCCAGATGAGCTAAGGCAAACGTATTTTACGATAGTGACAGTTGAACACTGTCTGTTCACACATTTTATTTTATAATTTTCATTGTCACATTCGGTTTAATTCTATTCGTTTATTTATTTCCTTGTTCTCATCTTTGTATTGTTTTTAACTTAATTCTTATTACAAATGTTAGATAGTGTAAATGGTTAAAATTTAAGAGTTTAATTATAATTATATTTTAGGGAGTAACTTTTTCTATGCCTACAATTACGTGGTAATGGATACTATAATATATATACAGTCACCCAACTGCACTACCTACAACAACGCACATGACATCCAACGCCCTAAAAATCTGAACTAAGTAGCACTGCACAACATTTAAAGAAACCACTGCACAACCTTGAAAACCTGAAGTGCATTTTAATTGATTAGGGTTTTCTATCCACACAAACACGTATATATACTGAAACGCCTACACACACGTACACACAAATTGAACACGGACTTAGGATTTCTTAACCCGTAAAAATATTTCTTCACCACTACGACGACCACCACCAGAGCGGAAGCCACCAGGGGCGACCAAGAGGAACAACGATGACAACTAATGCTCCATACTAAACCCCCCACCCAATATATATATATTATATATATATATATATTATATATATATGAAAGTAAGTAAACAAACAATGTGTTTATTTTTAATATGGCCTTTTTAGCCGACAATTTTTGGAGTATATGTGCTTAATTGAAGTCATACCTAATTTTGAAAATAAATTAGTTAATAATTAATGAATTTAGGCGGGCATATATGTTCAAATGTAAGGCTAAACAAATCGAGAAAATGTCAATCCCAGTATGTACATTTCGACCTATTAGGTCTCATCAGCAAGCTTATAGATATGGGAGACTGCTCCGTGTGTGACTCGAAACTTCGAATGCCAAGCTGACAGGCGGGGGTTCTAACTACTACACCAGCTGGCCTATCCCAGAGTCTTCGTCCCTTTTGAACTTATTTATATACCACTTTTTGGGGACTTATCGCATGGCAGTATGAAAGTAAGTAAACAAACAATGTGTTTATTTTTTATATGGCCTTTTTAGCCGACAATTTTTGGAGTATATGTGCTTAATTGAAGTCATACCTAATTTTGAAAATTAATTAGTTAATAATTAATATATATATATATATATATATATATATATATATATAGAGAGAGAGAGAGAGAGAGAGAGAGAGAGAGAGAATTTGTTCTTCTTTTTTGCAAAGACTATTAAACAGGACAGAGTATCCTGTCAGATTATTTCTTTTCGATCCATTCGAGTTGACAGACAAATCTTTTAACGTTGCGGTAAAGGTCACATGAATTTCCCACTACAAAAATACCATCTGCAGGGATCAGATGTAATAGTGTCGTTAGTTCGCAGTTCTCTTAGTACACTAAAATGAGGGAAATGGAACAAGTAGAAGAGGGAGTAAGTAAGATGGTGAAATTATATATATATATATATATATATATATATATATATATATATATGAAGTGGTCAAACGATGCGTTTGAAATGGCGAAGGCCGACAATTTTTTGGGAGATTATGTGCTTAATTAAAGTCATACCTATACATATCAGTTTAAAATAAACGAAAGATTCTGGGGAAGCCAGCTAGTGTAGTGGTTAGAATGTCCGCCTGGCAGGTAGGGTTCGAATCACGCACAAAGCACTGCCCTGTCTATAGCTCTGCTGATGAGGCCTAATGGGCTGAAATGTACATACAGAGATCGACTTTTTCTCGATTTGTTTACGCTTTACATTTAAACCGATATGCACGCCTAATTCAATCAATTATAATTAATTAATTAACAAATTAGGTATGAATTTAATTAAGCACATAATCTCCCAAAATATATATATATATATATATATATATATATAGTTAGCAATTGAAGTTCTGATATATATATATATATATATATATATATATATATATATATATATATATGGTTAGCAATTGAAGTTCTCGAAATTATTTTTTGAATAGAGGGATAGTTAAATATTTAGGATGTAATTCTTTGAGGTTCATAAAGACTTGGATCGGGAAACTGGCAGTAGAACGGGACATTCGTGATGGTTGTATTTTGAACGCTTTTAGTTTTTTGATAATTGTTTTTAATTGCAGCCCCATATTTGACTATTGACTGGCTCTTCCCTGCGTCCCTGATTAACCTGGTGGAAATTATGTTTCACAAATATGAGTAACTAATAAACACTGTTTTGTTCATATGAAGGGTGTATCTTTCTAGGGGGGTGGAGAGATGAGGGGCTCTCAAAGTAGTTTTGACTATCGTGGTGAGCCCCTTTGGTTTTAATTCGGAGTTTTCCTTCTCTTAGACCGGTTAATTAACCAAGGTTCCTTTAAGACCAGTCTGCCTTTATATTTACTCATAGCTGGAGGGAGAATAGTTGGATTCGTACCTTTCCCTAGGGTGTTAGCGCTATGTAAAATGCGAACGGCCTCGTCCAGGATCTGAACTTGTCCCACCGTGTCCATTTCCAACGACGGTAAACATTACACTACGCGCTCTAGCTTTAAGTATATAATTGATAGCAAGGTAAGGGATAGGAAGAAAGGGTGGAGAAATTGACTCATTAGGTAGGGAAAGGGGTTGTTGAATATGACTACCAAATTTTGTTATTTTTCTACAAAGCCTCCATAAGAATAAGATGCGCGGTCCTTATAATACGTTAGAAGGCTCAGAGTAACCTTCAAATGTAGGTACATAAAAATAATTCAGACAAAGGCGCAAAAGATAACAATGCAGACTTTATTGTCTGAGCACATTGACGAAGAACAAACATATGAAATACAATAAAAAATACACAAAAGATACAAAAACAAATAGGACTAAAGTCCTAAAGAAGTAAGAAAGAGTTCATGAAGAATTCACTTACTGATAGTTGGGGGGTCAAAGACCCCCACCCCACCCCCACTTAAGAGACAGAGACACCAAGCGTCTAGCATATGTTTAGTAACCGAGAGAAAAGAGGATGAGAATTTCCCGGGCTGCTGTTTAAATACAGCAGCTACCTATGGGCGAAAATCTGTCGCCAAGGGAAGATAACCCTTTTGGGACCCCAAGTCTATTCTAGCACACATATTTCGCTACACCTCTATTGTAAGTACTCATGTGACCAACAACCACATGACCCCCGAAGTATGTATATAATGGAGATGCTCTCTCTCTCTCTCTCTCTCTCTCTCTCTCTCTCTCTCTCTCTCTCTCTCTCTCTCTCTCTCTCTTTTACTTCCTTTTTTCAACCATTTATTGTTACAAGACATCGCGAGATAAATATTTTTCGCAACTCAAGGTACGTGATATTACTTTCTTTCTTTTTCTTTTTTTTTTCTTTTCTTTTTGCCCGGCTTGACTAGACATGTTGATGGGGAGGATCGTCATATTTTCTCGATAAAAGTAAGCTTCGATGTTTTAACAACATATTTCGATTAATGGATGACCTCTTTTTTTAGGAGAAAATTGGTCTTAGAAAGTTGTTAATTATACGGGGTGATAGTCAGATCTGAAAGGTGCACGCGAACCGAATGTAACGCAAGATTGTTTTGCCTTTCAGCAATATATATATTCAATGGGGGAAAAATCGCTGACAATTACTTGTAAGTAGACGGCAAAAATAACTAGGTGCTAGAATAATTATATTTTTTGTTGCTAAATTAGCTTGGTCTGTTCAATATTGGCCAAGAAAAAAAATAAAAAGAACGAACCAATAATGAAGCGGTTTGTTATCTTTATCGTTCATTGTCCTCTCGATACCACGAGTTTTGTTTTTATTTTTTGTTGTTGTTGTTTTTTTTTTTATAATATTTAATGTTAATTTCATAAGCATTTTTCTGCGGCGATTTTTATTTTCGGAATAAGAATCAATTTATTTTTCTGCTTCTTGTATAAAAGTCAGAAATCTAAACCAAATAAGCCTGGGGGGTTCCCAGCGGTGTAATGGCTAACGTGCTGAATCTACGAGATTGTTGTAAGACTAATACCATTGGGAAAGGTATAAATTTCCTTATCCCCCCAGTTATGGGCTAAATAGTATATTTCTGTTCTACAAGGATGACCTTAGCATTAAATAACCCACGAAGGTTCATATGCTATTTAACAAAGAAACCGTACCATATACTTTTTTTTTCTTTTCGTTGATTAATTAGCTCTGTCTGTTCAATTTTGCCCTAGAAAAGAAATAAAAATAATCAAATAACGAAGTGGCTTCTTTTCTTTATAATTCATTTCCTACATTGATATCTCTCGAGCTCTGGGAAGTGTGGAGTACCCCTTGATTGCCATTACTCCCAGTTCCACTCTGGCTCGGAGTGGTAGTACATATTATGGTTCCATCTATGGGTTAAATAGAATAAAATAAGTTTTAAAAACGTGTTTAAAAAATTGAGTAACCATGAAGAATGTATATAAAACAAAATGTCTTTGGCATAAAATAACACAAAAAGGGTTGACATGCCGTAAAATCCAACCAACCGAACAACTACATTGCTATCATTGAACCCCACTTTTTCTTTTTTTTCTTTTTCTTTTGTTGTTGTTTTCTTTTGTTATTTTGTGGGGGGGGTATTATTATTATAATCTTTAATGTTAATTTGATAGGCGAAGTATTTTTATTATTATTATAATCTTTAATGTTAATTTGATAGGCGACGTATTTTTTTTCGGAATAAGAACCATTTCCTTTTCTGCTTCATGTGCAAAAATCAGAAATGTTATTATTTTGTTGTTGTTTTTATATTTTTATTATCATAATCTTTAATATTAATTTGATAAGCATATCTCTGCGATGTTGTTTTTTTTAAATAAGAACCAGTTCCTTTTCTGCTTCGTGTGCAAAAATTAGAAATGTTGTTATTTTGTTGTTGTTTTTGTATTTTTATTATTATAATCTTTAATGTTAATTTGATGAACATTTCTCTGTGATACTTTTGTCTTTTTTAAATTTTTTTGGAATTAGAATTCACTCTTTTTTCTGCTTCTTGTGCAAAAGTCAGAAATATACGCCAAGTGAGCTAAGTAGAAAAACTACTTATGATCTACAATCGTAATCAGAGCTACCCTCTTATCAAACTTGGAGATAACATAATATTCTTTTTAAATCATTATAAAGACAATTTTTTTTTATCAGAAACGTGGCTGAGATTATTCTTATAAAACTTGAGTAGATAAAGAGAATCTAGTTAATGCCATTTTCAGATTATAACAAGGAGTCACCGAACCTATTCTGCATTCGTTCCTGTTCGTTTTAATGATTCTGCACCCATTCCTGTTCGTTTTAATGTTTAATTGGCTACGAAATTCTAGAGAACTCGACTGTTCAGATGAGGAAAGAAACATGCACTTACCTTATGTTCTTGAATCTTACTCATTTATTTGGAGTACGGTTGAATCTCTGCATCTCTTATAGTTATTTACTAAGCGTAACTTAGATGCGGCACAAAGCCAGAAGTATGGGGCGCCCAGTGAGAATCGAACTCACAAACAATGGTCTGCTAATCTAGTTTGCTAACCATTGCACTACATGAGGTGCCTCTCTGCATCTCTTATATAAAACTAGAACCAGCTACCCGGCGTCGCCTGGGTAGAGTGGAGGGCAAAAAAGTTAATCTAGTGGATCCATTATTGACCCTTTAAAATCCCTATGTAAAAAGGACCGTGCGTTGACCCAGCCTAATTATCCTTTTCTCTCTCTCTCTCTCTCTCTCTCTCTCTATATATATATATATATATATATATATATATATATATATATATATATATATATATATATATATATAAAATTTTCATTTATTTATTCATTTGGTTTTTTTTTTCATTTTTTCTTATTGCGAAAAAAGGCATTGTGCATTTTTTTAGGTGTTTTGTGTGTGTGGTTGCGCGTGTGTGTATAAATCTTTTGCGATAAACGACATCGAAATAAACCTCAAGGTTGTGTGTGTGTGTGTGTGTGCTTTTCAAAATGCACAATGCCTTTTTTCGATACACACATTCACACACTCTCATACTCACACCGTAAAAGTGAATATTTGACGTCATATTTCAAGCCATCCACTTTTTTCAGCGTCCTTTCTTCAGACTTCAAATTTTAAATTGATAAACAAGGAGTATCACTTGCTTTTCTCGTTATTCTGTGATAATTTTTGTTTTATCACCTTCCATATACCAACAAACGCCCTGAAGATGATCTAATTAATAGATCGAGACACTGTAGCGTCGGCCAATAAACTTACCACTCAACTTATTTAAACCTGTGTTTTTTCAATTTTCTTAATATACTACATATATATATATATATATATAGAGAGAGAGAGAGAGGAGAGAGAGAGAGAGAGAGAGATGGAGAGAGAGAGAGAGATGGGGAGAGAGAGTTGTTACTGACACTTCTTTGCAGAAGGCTATCTCATCGATTCGCTAAGAATACCCGTGGAGCGGCGCGTGTCAGTCTTCAGGCCATGTATATCCTTACTAACCCAATGACATGTTTGATAAATGAATTGGCTCTTTTCCATTTCCATTAACACTATGTACTTTTCATATGACTTCTCAGACTTGTTGACCGACATATTTGTCACAAAATTGACACAAATTACCTGTAAGGTGACGCTGAAACAGTTGTGAACAACTAGTCTTCTTCGTCGAGAGTTTTCTGTTATCAGATATCCTATCATTAACAAGACTCTACTATATTTGTTACAAACATGTTTAGGGTGTATAGGATCTGGATCATAGGTCACGTCCAGTTTCCAGAGTACTCGATTCTTCCACTCCACTTTAGCCCTTACTTAGGCTAGACGGGCGATCGGAGAGGCCCACTCTGATCAATCGGCTTAGCATGTCAACCCCTAGAACCTATATGATTGTTCCGACCCTTTTGTCTTAATGGCAAACCCTTAACCCTTTTTATCATATACGTGTTAGAAGGCAGTGGCTGAGGGCCTTACTCTCCTGAGTATTACGTTAAACTGAATCTAATAGTGAAATTCCAATTTTTGAACTCTGAAGAGTATGAAGTATTTCACCATAATCGCCATTACTCCCAGGTCCACTCCCCCCCCCCAGTGGTAGTGCCTGTTAGGCTCCTATCAAAGGGTTAAATAGAAGAAAAAAAATGAGTTTTTAAAAATGTGTTTAAAAAATTGAGTTTTAAAAAATTTGAAACACATCCACCGATTCTCGATATATACATTCCAAATTAAGAGCTCGTTTGTAACGTGTCCTGACATCAGATATATAAAGGTCAGTTGAAGACAAAGGTCAGTTGAAGACAATTGGATGCCAGAGAATAATTTTCATTCATCGAATAAATATGCTACGTTACCAGTTCATTTATAATCATAGAAGAACTGCAAATAAGTAAAATGTTTACATAAAAAGAAGTGCACGATACTAATTGTTATAGGTGATATACCCTATAGACTAATGGAATGCGCCGACGGTTACTATAAGTAACAGGGACAGTTATGACTTGTAGAGTAAGCCAATGCGAGTCAGCCAATGCGAGTCAGCTCATAACTCTATTTGTCGGACGTAATTCCCACTTCTCTGTACTGTAATTGTCTACTCTTTTGTTAATACATTTTCCTACATTTGCTACCTGTCGTTTTGTTCTTATTTGACCCCTTAAAACTCCACAACACTAATAAATAGTAGAGTAGGTATAAATTCTATATCCTTTCAGTAAAAAACCAAGCGCCGTTGACTTTATGTCCACGCTACTGAGTATTACATAGTCTATTCCCTATATTGAGCTCTATTTACTTATGAATAAAGCTTACAAAATAAAGATAAAGTCGGCGAGGTGGCCTAAAGTCGGTATCAGCCAGTGAGGAGATCTATCTCCTTTTCACTAGCGCCAGACCAAGGAGGTAGTTTTTGCGTCTGAGGAGGAGCACCGCACCTATTATCAGCTCCTTACTTCAACGCACAGATCCCTGTGCTACTCATACGCTGAGTTGGCGAGGGCCGGTATTTAACCAGGAACCGACTGGAGATGTTTGCAGCTAAAGAGTTTATATATATATATATATGTAATAATATGCTGGTTTTGCTGTACGCGGCTCTAAATGTAGTACGATGTTGTCGCGGAGTGCCAAATGTAATATTATGATCTGGTCACGGGACCAAATGTAATACAATGCTGTCGCGGCGTCGAATCTAACTCGATGGGTGTTCTTTGACCCACAGGAAAGTTGAAGTGCTTGTTCCGGGCTGTACCTGAAAATGACCAAATTCACCAAGGTTGTTCCACAATTAACACGAACGCGTTTTTAACAATAAAAGACCTTTATTAATCATACAGTGATTAAAAATCATGTACAACCACAAAGGGGTATCGAGTTGAAGTTGAGTCGGTATTTTGTGGACTGACTGGCGATATATGCTGGGTTCTGATTCAAATTCAGGACTTTGAGTAACAAGATGACAAAGCAAAGACGGTGACAAGGGCCATGAGACGGAGCTATCAATCTGCTAGGGAAGCAGTTGTCCAATCTGGTCAAGAACCAGCTGTCCGATCTGGTCAAGAACCAGCTCTCCACTCTGGTCAAGAACCAGCTCTCCAATCTGCCTGGGACCCTTTTGGGTCCTCTTTTATGGGTTCCAAACCCCCGAATCCAGGGCTCTCATTGGCCAGCCAATAGAAACGCCGGACCAATGGCCCTACAGTGTAAACATCAGGAGGTGTACGAAACCCCACCCACGCGGTCGCATTTGATTGGACGGCCAATCAAAATCATGGCATTGGTTACATATCTCGGAGTGGGTAACAAGTCTCCGCCCCAGTTCCCTGATTGGTGAGGCACCTGATAATATTCTTGTTATTGTATAAATGGTCCTGTCATTACTATGATAATTCCCAGGAACTGGCCTAAGACCACCCGGTAAATTGAGATTATCAACATTTTAAAGATTTAATCTTTAAACTCTTTTTGCTAAATAAATGCCCTTATCTTACACAGTCCCCACAAGAACAATAATAGATATGGATGTCATCAGTCATAAAAAGTCAGACATATCAACCACTTTTAGCCTGGATAAAGTGGTTCCTATCTTTTTGGAGTCTCCATGTAAATGATGATATGATAAAACAGACTTTTGCTTTACATCAACCTATTTCTGCCATTAGGATTGGTTTTGTTCAAAAATTATTTATCATCTTGTTTCGACGCTACAAGAATGATAATATATATTTATCATTTGTATAAACAAAAAGTCATATGTGTTATATCAACCATCAACCGACTTTTAGCCATTAGAATTTCTTTGTGTTAGAGTAATTAATTTTATCTAGTGCTGACTTTACCACACCACTGACCTGTACTCTAATCTAAGTCGCTTGTACGACCCTAGACTCAATTGTTTTGTTTTAAGTATCCAGTCAGACATCGGATATCGCCAATCAGTCCATAACACTACAGTGTTATATTTATATATATATATATATAATATATATATATATATATATATAATATATATATATATGATATTTATGGAAAAGGTGACTTACTGGTGAAACAGGTCACAATGGTTAATTGATGCAAGATTCACAATGATAAGGCAGTGATATAACAAATATAAAGTGCTCAATACGTTGGTAGAGCAAATTTATTATGATAATGGTACACGGTAATAACCTACTCGAGTTTCACCATAAGGATCGCAAAAAATACACACGTGCAATCAACTCCAATTAATCAATATCTTGATTAATCCAGTGGATTTAACCCTGAAGATCCTTATGGTGAAACTCGAGTAGGTTATTACCGTGTACCATTATCATAATATATATATATATTTATATATATATATATATATATTTATATATATAATAACTTATTTTATTTATATATATATATATATATATATATATATATATATATATATATATATATATATATATATATATAGCTGCAAACATTTCCAGATAACCTGCACATCACTGAATATTGCAAATCTTAAAATACTAAAAAGGAAATTAAATAGTTACATTTCAGATACACATTAATAGTCCGGATTTCACCAACAGACACGAACGAACATGAACACCTCGACGGGGTCTTACTTCCTGTTAAAGAGAATGTGCCAATTTCACTTTCATTTTCCCCGACAGTTTAAACAGAATAACGTCCATATTCCATGCAAGAAGGTAATAAAATCAGATTTTCTATCTCAGGTACTTGTGCTGATTTTGTTCACACGCAATCATTTGACAAGTTACACTCAATAAATTCTTCAAATGCCAATGAACATTAAAAGATTATTGTATGCTATTTAATTTACAAGATGAATAAAAACCTTTGAATTTTTTTTTTTCGCTTCATTTGTAAATATTTTTTTTAAAAGTCTTTTATTTCCCCCACGATTCATGATATTGGAACTGAATATTGATTCATTATTTAAATTTCATTCTACGCTGAATTGCAAAATTGGGACAGCCACTTAATCGATCTAAATTATTACCTTCCCATTGGATCCCTATTAAATGGTATTTATTTTATATGCCAGATACCTGCCTGTGTCCTTTCGTGCAAGCTCTACCTTTGTCGTGTAGCTCTATTATAGCTTTCAACTATTTGAATATTCAAACAGATTTAATTGATGTCGTGGGATTATTTCGAATTCATTCGGTTTGTAATTTCTGAATCTATAAAATTCCTCTGCGACTTTGAAATGCAAATGGATCACTCCGGCAGAAAAGACCGTTTTCTGATTGGGTTAATTCCTGCTGCTGTTAAGAAACTTGGCAATCATAATTCTTTGAATGATTATAAATACCCACAACACACAAACAGTTCTTTTTATAGCTGTATTCAATTCATACACAGGCTGTATTATAGCTGTATTCAAATTATACACAAAGTATGTTCAACGAGTATGAAGACTTAAACTGAACGATAAATGAAATTTTGATTTTCGTCAAGACAGTTGCCTTGGCATTCAACGCACTTCTTCCAACAAAACTCTTGATTTCATATAATATGATGCAGCATCGGTGTTTCTCTTAAATGTTCTCTTTTCTATCTTGCGATTATCTTTTTGCTAATTTCCTAAACTGAAAATTCATCTTAAGCGTAAGATCTACCCGTAAGATGAATTTTCAGTTTAGAAAATTAGCAAAAAGATAATAGCAAAATCATTTGCAATGCATTATTATAGGAAAAGGATTTGCAATACATTATTATAGGAAAAGGATTTGCAATGCATTATTATGGAAAAGGATTTGCAATACATTCTTATAGGAAAAGGATTTGCAATACATTCTTATAGGAAAAGTATTTGCAATACATTATTATAGGAAAAGTATTTGCAATACATTCTTATAGGAAAAGGATTTGCAATGCATTCTTATAGGAAAAGTATTTGCAATACATTATTATAGGAAAAGTATTTGCAATGCATTCTTATAGGAAAAGGATTTGCAATGCATTCTTATAGGAAAAGTATTGGCAATGCATTCTTATAGGAAAAGGATTTGCAATGCATTCTTATAGGAAAAGTATTTGCAATACATTATTATAGGAAAAGTATTTGCAATACATTATTATAGGAAAAGTATTTGCAATACATTATTATAGGAAAGTATTTGCAATGATTTGCAATGCATTCTTATAGGAAAGTATTTGCAATACATTATTATAGGAAAGGATTTGCAATGCATTCTTATAGGAAAATTTGCAATGCATTCTTATAGGAAAAGTATTTATAGGAAAAGGATTTGCAATGCATTCTTATAGGAAAAGTATTTGCAATACATTATTATAGGAAAAGGATTTGCAATGCATTCTTATAGGGAAAGTATTTGTAATACATTATTATAGGAAAAGTATTTGCAATACATTATTATAGGAAAAGGATTTGCAATGCATTCTTATAGGAAAAGGATTTGCAATACATTATTATAGGAAAAGGATTTGCAATGCATTCTTATAGGAAAAGTATTTGCAATACATTCTTATAGGAAAATCATTTGCAATACATTATTATAGGAAAATCATTTGCAATGCATTCTTATACGAAAAGTATTTGCAATACATTCTTATAGGAAAATCATTTGCAATGCATTCTTATAGGAAAATCATTTGCAATACATTCTTATAGGAAAAGTATTTGCAATACATTCTTATAGGAAAATCATTTGCAATTCATTCTTATACGAAAAGGATTTGCAATGCATTCTTATAGAAAAAGGATTTGCAATACATTCTTATAGGAAAATCATTTGCAATGCATTCTTATACGAAAAGTATTTGCAATGCATTCTTATAGTTAAATAATTTGCCATACATTCTTATAGTAGAATCATTTAAAGTGCGTTCGTATTCTAAAATCATTTCCAATGCTGTTGTCAGGATGATCTCAATTCCTCTTCTGATTTCCAATTCCTCTGTTCTAAACTTTTGGGGACCGTTCGAAGAGCACCAATTACAATTGGTATCACTTTCACCCTCATGTTTCACAGTTTTTTCCCATTTACTGGCAAAATCCTGGTATTTGTCGATATTTTCGTTTTCTTTCATCTTTACCCTGCAATCTGCTATATTATTATTATTATTATTATGAGAGTTTTTCACACCAGCGTTAGCTGATGGTATTTCCCGGGTGTCTGAGTGACAACAAGTCTTCGCAGATCTCCAGGACTCTTCTTAGTATTCTGGCAGATTGCAGCAGAGCAGTATTCTGGATGGTCTTAATTCTTCCTCTGATTTCCAGATTCTCCAGTCTGTTTTCCAAGTTTTTTTTATCGTTCCAAGTGTACCAACAACAATTGGTATCACTTTGACCTTCATATTCCATAGTTTTTTCAGTTCTCTGGCAAGGTCCAGATATTTGTCCATCTTTTCGTTTTCCTTCATCTTCACCCTGTGGTCTGCTGGAACTGCAAAATCCACCAGTTGACAGGTTCTTTCTTTTTTGTTAATCAAAGTCTCTTTCCTGGAATAAGGTGATCCGTCTTTATTTCGAAGTCCCAGAGAATTTTATGCGTTTCATTCTCAAAAACAGATTCTGGTTTATGCACATACTATTTTGTTGTATGGTCAAAATTTGATTTTTTGCATAATTCCCAGTGTATCACCTTCCCAACCCAGTCGTGCCTAGTTTTGTATTCCTGTTATTATTATTATTTATTTTTTTTACACCCGCCGTAACTGGTGGTTCACTGGAGGCTGAGTGACAGCAAGACGTGCGGATATACCACAGTATGATGATTTGATCATTACAACGTTTGAAATGTTTACTTAAAAGTTATTGCCAAATAGTTCAATATGTAATAAAAAGTATGATAATCTTGATTTAACTCTCTTTGACTCTTTTTCTTTCTTTCTTTCATTATGTACAATTCAAACAGATTAGCGTTATCGCCTACTCTCTCTATCTCTCTCCCTACTCTCTTTATCTCTCCCCTACTCTCTTTCTTTCTTATTAATTTCTTTTGTGTAAAATTGTTGTATATTCTTTCTTCTATTATTCTTCTGCTCATCTTTGGTATCTTGCGTTATTCTTCTAGCGTCTGGACTTGGTCTTGGAGACTTCGTGTCTGGTCTTCCATTGGGGATTTCTCTTTATCAGAAGCCCTGTGTCATTGGTAGTTTTTAGATAATAACCCAAGACGTCGATTTGCTGTAGATCATACATTATTCCAAAATCCTCACCAGACTACCTGCGCAGATTGAGTCGGCCGTGCGCTTAACACGACTTAACACGACTTACCACTTTCGTGGTTTGGCCGATACTGAACTAAAACTCTCTTTCTAATCTAAACTGGAAGAGGGTGTTCTCCACCGATTCTCATGGTATCTACCGGAAGGATCAGGATGAGGTCAAGCCGTGTCCATCAATCCTTCAAGGCCGCCGGCTGCAACTTATAACAGCCATTTTGGTTTCTACACTACTGTAAATAAGTGTTAGGGTACTAACAATTATGTAACAAAATGTTCTTTTTCTTTCCTTTCTTTCTTTGTGATAAAAGCAGAATGGTCCATTATTTAGCCGAGATGACGACATTCATAACAAATAAGAATTCGGCGAGTAAGCGACACCAGATTATCAGAAATTACATTTTGCATTTCATCTTGGACAATTTGGACGGTCTCATTTTTAACCAGAGGGTGTTGAAAGATTATAACGGTCGGAAGACTAAGGAACAAGAGCATTAATACATACATATGCGTTGCTATTAAAAATGTTCAGGAAACTTATTCATATATAAAGTTTTCTAGCATTTTATGTCTCTGTAAACATTTAACAAGTCTCTTGAAATACTTTACAATAATAATAATAATATTAATTATCTGTCATTTTCCTTGTGTTCTCTAAATTTTTCCATACCGCCGGGTATCCATTTCCTCCAGGGCGTACCTCGTAAAACTGATATTCAAAATGTTTCTAGAATGATTAAAATTTTCTTCTATTTTTATTGACGTTTATCCACTTTACATTTATTCAGCGAAAAGCTAAAAACAACAAATGTTCAAATTAATAGAATAACCGCTAAGCTCAGACAAAATCGATTTTATTCCACAAATCTAATTCAATGCTTAATACTAAACACTTTAATTCAAAAATAACAACATTTTATTAACTCGAAAACATTTTTTTAAATGCAGGCGGCTTTTCTAGACGATCCATCAGACAATGGGTTCTCTTCATCTGAACAGATTCCTGCTTGATCACCGAAGTTAAGCAGCGATGAGCCTGTTCAATATTCAATTCGATGACCACTTAAGCAATAACAGGCAATGTAAGCAACCTGAGTCTTTTGTTTATTTAAAATGGCTTGATTCGGCATTAATTGACCCAAAAGGGTTGATGTGCCGTGAAATAAAACAAACAACAATACTCTGAACAATTTTTAGTATGCTCAAGAGTCTTGCAAATGCACAATAAACGACGAACAATGGACTCTGGATATAAAATAACCCTAGACGGGTTAACGTGCCGTTAAAATCAATCAATCCTCTTTTGATAGAGAGAGTGTGTGTGTGTGTGTGTGTGTGTGTGTGTGTGTGTGTGTGTGTGTGTGTGTGTTTTTCAATACTAAACGATTTAATTAAAAAATAACAAAATTTATTAACTCGATTTTCTTAAAAAAATGTTTTCTTCTAAATACAGGCGGTTTTAGAAGACGATCCATCAGCCAATGGGTTCTATTCCTCTGAAAATTTCTTAGTAAGATCAAGTAAGTAAGAGAAGTAAGGACGTGCTCATAAGTGACGTTTTCCTGTGAAAAACTACACCTGAACACACTAGTGTTGGCTGACCAGCAAAATATTATTTTCATCAGCTCTGTTCGGATACTAGATGCCGTGCAGAAGACTTGCTGGGAGTGATGACCGATATAAACCGGTAGCAAGAAAGTCATGGTAATCCCTGCTGTCAGGATCACACACATACACATATACACACACACAGAGACACACAGAGACACACACAGACACACACACACATATATATATATATATATATTATATATAGGGAGAGAGACAGACAGATTAACAGGCAGACAGACAGAGAGACAGAAAGAAATATTCTAAAGCAGGTTTGCATATCACGTCACTTTATTTAGAAAATCTAATTTAAATCTTCCAAAATAAACCGCTAGCGTTATTTTGCGTCACTTTAATGACACAGACAAAACAATGATAATCCATATAAAATTTAGACAAAGAATAACCTGTTTTAACATCATTGATAATGGTTCAAATGAGATCCGAAACTACTCGTAATGGGAATAAATCTTTCGGATTTTTATAAATTCTTATCCACATGAAAACATTAAGAACATTTTTAACGCTATGTGAAATTCAGCC
Organism: Doryteuthis pealeii; assembly: GCA_023376005.1. Taxonomy (NCBI): domain Eukaryota; kingdom Metazoa; phylum Mollusca; class Cephalopoda; order Myopsida; family Loliginidae; genus Doryteuthis; species Doryteuthis pealeii. The sequence goes on from CM042141.1 coordinate 98,295,280, forward strand.
AGCCTTGTTCGGGATTTGAACTTGGGTTGCCAAGTTTATTTCCTACGACGACAACCATTACCCGACAAGTCTCCACAGAATTATTATGTTCACGTAGCTCAGTTGTGCACCCATCTGCGTTTAATTTCATTTTTTAAAGATTTTGTTCTGATATGTTTTGAATATTTTAATTTTGAATTTAATATTGATATAAGGTTCAATGTTTTTATTTTCATTTCAACATTAACGTACGAAACAATGTCTAACAACATAAGTGTTCTTAACACATGGAAAAATATTTTATTTTTTGATTTGATATTGTTATAAAGAACAATGTTTTTCTTTCAATTCAGTAAATACATATCGATCAATATTTGACAATTTAATTCAACATTCACTTGGTGAATAATTCTAGTTTTCAATTCAGATTTAATATACGGAATAACATTTTAGTTTTGGATTCATTATTAAGATGAGGAAACATGTTTTAGTTTTAATTAGTTATAAACATATGGAACAATATTTGATTATTTAATTAAGCATTCACATTGTGAATAATTATAGATTTCAATTCGATATACGAGGGTAAAGCCCAAATGTAATTGGAGAAAACGGTGGTGTACTGGTTAGAGTCGTAGGAAATAGACTCGTCGACCCAAGTTCAAATCCTGAGCGAAGCCACTGTTCACATAGCTAAAACCCTTGGGAAAGGTATAAATCCAACTATTCTCCCTCTAGCTATGGGTAAATAGTAGGGCAGACTGGGCTCTTTAACCTTGGTTAGGCTACCAGTCTAGGAGAAGGAAGACTCTGAATTCAAACCTGTTAAATCTCCGCTTGGAATGGTCACTACAAGAATAGACTCAGGTCTATTTAGTGATCTATTTCAATTTTTTTTTTAATTGTAAGGTCTCCAAAGCACTGGGAACGCAGGGAAACTGTTCGTGCGGCTTCTAACAACACTGTTGTGTTTGTTGTGCATGCGCCTGTCCCTTTGCGCAATTCGCTACCCCACTCCGTTTTCGCGTGGCAGTTGTTTCTGATGGAACACCAGATTAACGCTACCGCATTTAATGAGTTAAATGAATAAATCATTCTAACAACCTTTTTTTTTTTCCTAAATGACAAAAGTACTCAATAGAGTAGAACAAAATTAATGGATGTGGCAGGTGTATTTCTACCAGTTTTATGCACTGGGGAAAAATAAGTACAATCATCTGATACAACTCTTTTAAAAACTACTTTAAAAACTTCCGGAAAAGAAACGTTTCTTCACAAAATCTTTTAAATATCAAAACTAGAACAATAAAGGTAAAATAATCCAATTGACTGGTAAGTAGAGGATGATTCTATTTTATTTTGAAATTCACTGGTTTTCCACAATGTATGCTCATGTTGGTTGGTTTGGTTTGTTTTGTTTTACGGCATATCAACCTCAGTGGGTCATTTAATGCTGATAAAGTTTTGAAATAAATCAATTCTTAATGGATAATACAATTTTTTTATTAATACATTTTTTTCTATTTAACCCATAGATGGGACACTAACAGGTACTACCACTCTGGGTCAGAGTGGACCAGGGAGCAATGGGGATGAAGGGGTGCTCCACATTCCCAAAATCTCCAAAACTGGAACCTCACCATCAGATAGAGTTTAACGTCATTCCCAGAACATGTAGACCCGCAGCCACCGCCTTCTAGCACCCATATGATAAAAAGGGGTTGGGGCTTGCCATAAGGGCAATAGGGTTGGGAAAATCATATACGTGCTAGGGCTTGATGTGACCAGCCGATTGATCGGAGGGGGCCTCTCCGACCGCCCGTCTAGCCCAAGATAGGGCCAAAGTGGAGTATTGCAAGTCATGAACTGCTCATCCACCTGGGCTCTATCCTTAAGCAACACAGATCGCCACCCACGGCCAACAGGTGGCCCCATTGGGGGAGTATTACCCCTCTGCAGAGGTGCAGTCGGTGCATTCAAACGACCCAACGACAGGGCGGGTTCATGTTGGTGTAAATTTATAGATTTATACAAGGATTTTTAAAAATCCTAAGGGATCTCAAATTATAATAACTAATAAATTAACTATACACAGAGCAATATTTAACTTTCAAAGAAAGAAAAACTTAACAAACCGTCATTTGGCTATTATAAATTTATTTTGACCAGAAATAAAATAAGTCTTATCAGATAACATTCATATAAAATGCTATCTGATGAGACT
>CM042141.1:98302482-98327482 GCA_023376005.1 Doryteuthis pealeii
ATACAAAAAACAAATTGCATTTTTTATTATCAAGCGAGAAAGAAATCAAAATATTTCATTCTCAATTTTGACTCCCATCTTTTCACTTCGTGAAATCATCAGACGATCGAGAAGGACAAAAAAAATCCCTTCTTCATTTTGACTCGAACAAATTGAAGAAAAAAAGAAGAGTGAAATCTGAACTGAGTGTAAGTAAAAACTTTTATGCACTTCAGAATATTCCAATCTTCATAAAAAGGAAACATAATTTAACGTTGCTTTTATTTGTTAAAAAATCTTTTTAAATTATTAACGAAATTTGTCGTTTCATATTTTCGTTGCCTAATTTGTAATTACGAATTATGCAAGGAAAATATGAAACGACAAATTTCGTTACCAGGCAATGAAACACACACACATATACACACATACGCATACACATATATGTCTCTCTCTCTCTCTCTCTCTCTATATATATATATAATATATATATATATATATATATATATATAAAGTGTTGTTATGGGTCCAACGGAGAAAAATAGATATTTTATTAAAAAAAAGGTTTGCCAAAATGATTTTTTTTTAAAGAAAATTTTATTAACTTACATATGAATGCGACACGTGTTTCTGATCTGTTGTCTTCTTCAGACATATAATTATTATTGTTTTAAAATATTACACTATATGTGCATTTGATCGCTGTTTTAACATGTTTATATCTTCAAGTAGTTGAAGGATTGTTGAATATTATATTTTCAATGCACAGAATAGGGAAATGCATAAATCTAATAGATTTATACATAAAAGATTAATGACTCCCCAATTATTTTAAATAGATTGTTAGGCGGATGCTCTATCGACTGAGTTAAATTACTTGAGTGAAGGAATTTGCCACTAGCTTACCCACACGGGATAAAAGAATTTAAATCAATAAAGTAAAAATAATACAAAGAAAACTAGAATCTGCAATCATAATGTGAAAGTGAAGTATCATTAAACAAATACACACATTAAGGGAAGAAAAGGAAGAAATAAACAAGAGTTGAATATCATATATATATATATATAATATATATATATATATGAGAGTAAGTAAACAAACAATGTGTTTATTTGATATAATAGATTTATACATAAAAGTTTAATGACTCCCCAATTATTTTAAATAGATTGTTAAAACTTAAATTCACTTAAAATTGTTGACAAAATCAAAATCAGTCTTATCTATATAATTCAGCAGAAATGTGAAATTACAATTTCCCATTAATATCAATAAGTACCATCACAACTTTATTAAACTTGGAAGCCTTGAAAACATTAGTGAACAAAAATAACTTGGCAAATCTATTACTGTGGTAATATTCACTTGTTTGCTAATTAATCTTAACGATAAGTGTATAGTGCCGCGATAATAGTTTTGCCAAGTTATGTGCAAATAAAAAAGGCAAACTAATTTTACAACCTTTCTTGATGTTATTTTTTCAGAATACAAGGTGTGTCAAAAAGTACAGAAAATCTTAATACTTTTTTGACACACCTTGTATGTGCTTTTATATATATATAAGTGCTTTTATACATATAATATATATATATATATATATACTAGCAATATATGCACCCTCCGGGTGCAAGTATTTAAGTTTTGATATAATAAATATATTAAATTAGAAAGGCTAATGAAACTGACTAAGAATGCAGATAAAAAGATCTGCAACAGAGGGATATAATCGAAAAATAGAATAACTTTGAAACTAACTATTCCATCATTTTCCATTACCCCTCTTTCATTGGTAAATTTTCCTAATTTAACTATTTAGTTAAAATAGGAATAAAGGATAATATTACAGTTATTTCTTCTTGTAAATAAATTTCTTTTAAGATTTATCCACGAGATTTTTGTTAATATTTCTTAAGATAAAACCAAACAATTAGAAATCAATAATACAAGCACATATTATTAAAATAGAATTTTAAATATCAATATGCAAATTAGCCTTCTCGTTCAAACTGTAAACCGTATTTTGTTGTATATATAAATACAATTGCATGTTATTAGTTCGTAGATATGGTCAATAGTATTAATAATGTAAAATAATTTTTATTAATAACTGAAGGTTTAAAAGAATGAAATCATGGAGAATTTGACGTAAATAATTAAGGGAATTGTGACTTGAGTAGTAATATAGTTTCGGTTACAGACAGAAAAACACACATCTCCATTATAATATATATTATATATATATAATATATATATATATATATATATATATATATACACTTTCAAGCAAAAATCTGAAAAATGCTCATAAAGTGATTTGGGAAATAGACATATGGTTGTACAAACTGAAAATTCTAAAAATAACCTGTAGGGTTATAAAAGTTAATTTTACAAAAAGCTGCACAACTATTTCTACTATTCAACTTCTTTATATTAATACTCGTGTTCCTTAATATTCCGACCGTTATCATCTTGCAACACCCTCTGATTAAAAATGAGACCGTCCAAATCGTCCAGGAAGAAATGCAAAAATGTAAATGATGATTATCTGGTATTGCTTATCCGCCGAATTTTTGTTTTTCTTGGGTGTTGTCACCTCAGCCAAATAATGGACTATTCCGTTTTTTTTTTATTAAAAAAGGAAGAAAGGGAATAAATAGAACATGCTACACAGAAAAATATAAGAAAGAAAGAAAGAAAGAACAAGAGTAAGGGGTGAGTGCGCGGAATCAATAACGCTAATCTGTTTCAATCGGACATAATAAAGAGATTAAAAGAAGAAAGATTGAGCGAGAGTTAAATCGAGATTGAAATAATTTTTGCATATTTAACTATTTAGCAATAGCTCTTAAGTAAACATATTTTAATGCATGTCACAATGTTATAGTTTTTACTAATTGTAACTCTTAACTTAATTAATCAAGTTATTTTATAATTTAATAAAGATATTCAACTCATTCAACTGTGGCATATGGAAATCTAATAGATTGCAATGGAGTTATCAGAATAATTGATTTGAATAATTTCATTTATTTTGTTATTGTCTAAAAGTACTACAATGGTTAAATTACAAAAATACTAATAGGAGATGGTACTCGCATGGTTACCTCATTTCAGAAATGAATCCACCTCTTTTAGAGGTACCAGATACATTTTACAATATCACAATTTTTAAGGGGCCCCCTATTGCAGCAAACATGTTCAGTACCTAAACTGGGACCCCTCCTTGCCGACTACCTTATCAGTTCCATCCAGAAAAACAGAGTCATCAAATTCTTTTACTTAAAGTATTTGGACATTATATGTGCTTGCTCTAATTGCTCTTGTGGCCGAAATTTCACTCCATTTTCACCGCTAGTTATTTTACAAATGTTTCCCACACTGGTTGCATCATTGTCAATAATAACTACTAGCAAATATATGCCCCCTCCGTAGGGTGCAAGTATTTAAGTTTTAATGTAATAAAACATTATATCAAATTCGAAATCAGTCAACAAGCAGAAATGAAACAAGCAAGTAAGATCTACCTCTCTCTCTCTCTCTCTCTCTCTCTCTCTCTCTTCTCTCTCTCTCTCTCTCTCTCTCCATTACATACCCGATATTTATAAGGGCTATATAACAAGTAGGAAGCGCGTGGTGCGATGGTTAAAGTCATGGGAAATGGATTCGTCACCCCGAGTTCAAATCCTGGATGTGATAATTGCATTTCACTTTGCGCTAATACAATTGGGAAAGGTATGAATCCTACTCTCCCTCCAGCTATGGATAAATAGTAGGGCAGACTGGGCTCTTTAACCTTGGTTAGGCAACGAGTCTAGGAGAAGGAAAACTCTGAATTCAAACCTGTTGAACTCCGCTTAAGAAATTGACCTTGTGTCACATCCTGCTCATGCAGAGGGGTTGGTAAATGTATATATAACAAGTTTACACCAACCAGCTTTCTTCGGGCTTCTTCAGGTCACTTCTGAGTACTCTAGCGCATTTATTTCAAATCAACATCAATCTCTCTGAAATTCTAGTAATTCAATTTTTCAGTCCTTCATCAAATTTAAATTGCCAACAACAAGATTGCAAAAAGATGGTCGAAAGCACTCATACTCGGACTACACAAACACACACTTAGGACTGTTTTTAAATTGCCTGAAACCTCAGTTGCGACATGCCATTTACCAAAAAGAAAAACCGAATAAAAAGCTAAATACTTTGATGTTTGAATTGTCAATTGCAAGACATCTGGATGATCGTCCGTCGATGGACTGGATTAGGATTTCATCACATTTGCAAATGGCTTTAGAACAAAAGATCCTATCAAAGAACATCAAAGGTTTTGTGTTTATATATTAAGCGGCAATCACAATACAAATCGGTCAACTGTATCTGTTCCATTAAGAACTAAATAAACATAAGAAACAGGGCACTTTATTTGAAGCTTCACTATGCAGAACAATTAATCGATAAATGTAGATTGTATGTCATGGTATAACTGAGAGGAAAGAATATTTTTGTTGGAAAGTTGAAATAGGATTAACAGCGAATCTGAATGTTTTGTTTATCAACTTCAGGTTCATAGACTTTGTCAATGAAATCTTGTAGAAGTTTGGAAATTATGGAGGTAGCATCCTCCCAACAAGGAGGAAAAATGAACGAAGAAACGAGGGAGAACGAAGAAAAGAATGAAAAGAATGAATGAACGAAAGAAGAAAGAAAGAAAGAAGAAAGAAAAAATGAAGGAAGGATGGTAAGAAGGAAAAATTAACGAACAAACGAGGGAGAACAAAGAAAGGGGAAGAAAAGAATAAAAAGAATGAATGAATGAAAATAAGAAAGACAAATCAACGAACAAAGGAGGGAGAACAAAGGAAGGGGGAAGAAAAGAATGAAAAGAATGAATGAAGAAAAAAAGAAAGAAAGAAAGAAGAAAGAGGAGTAAAAATGAAGGTAGGATGGTAAGAAGGAAAAAGAACGAAGAAACAAGAGAGAAAGAGGGAAGAAAGAATGAAAAAGAATGAAAGAATGAAAGGTGAAAGAAAGAAAGAAAGAAAGAAAGAAGAGGAGCAGTATGCTTTTCTAGAGCAATATCATTTTATTTGTCACATCCTACCTGTGGCGAACGGATTGGGTAAATACTAACTGAATAGCGCGTTCGATCCTCGCTGGATGCCCCATACTTACGACATTGTGTCACATCCTTTCCGTGGCGAATTAATTGGGCAAATACTTACTGAATAACGAGTCCGATCCTCGCTGGATGCCCCATACTTGCGACATTTTGTCACATCCTACCCGCGGCAAACGGATTGGGTAAATACTTACTGAAAAGCGAGTTCGATCCTCGCTGGATGCCTTAAACTTGCGAACTTGTGTCACATCTTACTAATGGCAAAAGGATTAGGCAAATACCATGAGCGTTCCATCGTGGTGTTATAGTTAGCAAGCTAGTTCGACAGATCCATTACTACTGAATAGCGAGAGTTCTGAGTTCGATACCTGCCCCCCGCCAACTCAACGTATGAGTAGCACTAGTCTAGCGCTAACGAAAATGGGATAGACTCCATAGCTGTCCGACTGATACCGACAATAGGCCACTCCGCCAACTTACTTTACTTACATTTTTAGTTGTTTTTGTTTAATTGTTTTTTGTTTGTGTTTTTTGTTTGTTTGTTTTGTTTAGTTTTTGTTTGCTTGTTTGTTTGTTTTGTGAAAGTGTTTCCTTTGGGGTGTTATAGATATTAGAAATCAATGTAGAAAAATCCAACGCCTTAATTTCTTTAAGACGACCGGAGAAAAGATCGGCCTAAAATATATGTATTTACCCAAATAGATCAGGATTCAACAAAAGAAGGAGGCAAGTAACGGTACAGCTGCTTTTTGTGGGTGCTGCTTCCAGGATTTCCACACAGCATCCTTGTGTAGTTCCCACCGTTTCCATAGGGTTTAAGTGGTGCAGCCATATAGTAGCACTGACACAGCTACAGCTTGGAAGAAATCTCACTCTATCTTATCAGTGAGATAAGATTTCCATAAGATCGATAATCTATCTATAGTAGTCCATGCCTCTAATATTCGTATATTGACATCGCTTTCTGTAGAAGAGATATTGCTACCTAGGTATGTGAATTGGTCTAGTAATTTCAGAGGCTTACAACAAATTTATTGTGTTCTGGGTATGACGTTAAACTGCATCTAATAATTATGATCCAATTCTGAGACTCTTGCGAATGTGGAGTACCCTTTTGTCGCCATTACTCCCAGGTCCACTTTGACCCGTTGAGGTCCCATGTATGGGTTAAATAGATAAAAATGAGTATTAAAAAACGTGTTAAAAATTGAATACCCAACAAGAATGAATAAAACGAAATGTCTTCGTCATGATATAACCCAACCAGAGTTGACATGCCGTAAAATCCAACCAACCAACCAACCAACCAAATTTATTACATGATTTTATAGTACAGCTGGTTTGGATTCAAATTTTGAATTTAAATTCAGAGTTTACCTTATCTTTTTTCCGGTTCTGTACTAGTTTTCCTTACTATTTACTCGTAGCTAACGTGATGAGAGGAAGAACATAGGAATTTCTACCTTACCTCAAGGGCATTGATGCGAAGATGAAACGACCGCCTCACCTCTTCTTTCCGAGGCGTGCCTAAAGCAGTAAGGAAATACTACTATCATCAATGACAAAAAGAATTCTCTTCCGTGCTGTACTGATACTCGTAGTTTTCTCAGCTTCTTCAATCTTTCATCTGTAAATCAAATTATAATCTTGAAGTGCTTTTTTCATGTTTTAAATTAAATTTTACAATTTAAATCAAGTCCCTGGGCGTTATATGCTAATTTTGGCAGTTCTCAAAGGAAAAATTCGTTACTATGTCAACAGAAACACTTAAAAGTGTATGCGAAAATAGAGAAATCATGGACGCTAATTTGGCATTTTGGTCTCGCTTTTTTCTTTTCTTTTTCTTTCCCGCTAGTGTATACTAATTTGAAATTTCTGTCTCGTCTAAAAGGGGCATGGCTGGGTTTATTGACCGGTGTCTGGGGCGCCTCAAAAAAGGAATGCCGAGGGGATAAACGCAATTTTTACACTGGCCACTGCATGAGCTTTTTAGGAGATGATAAAGATCTTCTCGGGATTATGCTATTCTAGCCATTTTCAAAGGCAGTCTCAATACGCTCAATGCAATATGACTACCAGTGATAAATTTCTTTGGTGTAATCTTTGGAAGATATGAGATGAAGATTGGTAAACTCTTGTTCTGTCATACTGTGTGTGTGTGTATGTCTGTATATATATATATATATATATATATATATATATATATATATATATATGTATATATTTACCAAAATATATAGCACAATATATATATATATATATATATATATATATATATATATATATATATATATATATATATATATATATATATTTGATTGTATGTTATATCAATTTGTGAACTCATTTTATATCATTTTAACTTTATATATATATATATATATATATATATATATATATATATATATATTGCGCCCCACCCCTAAATAATGGTGGGGGGGGGCAAAGTTAAGTGACCTTTATCCTGCTGGTTGGATCAAAAATGGTATGAATAAAAGTATAAAATTGTTTTTGTATGCAAAGAGCGGGACGGCATCTGTTGATGAGGAGGGCTTCGAATTTCCTCCCAATCTTAAAGATAGTGTAACCCCCTATGAAAAACGTTACCTTATCTATAAATTCCAATGCAAATGCGATGTTAGCTACATTGGGCGCACTACCCAAAGATTGGAGGTCAGAATAAACCAACACATTCCATCGTATATCCGTAACAACAACTTTGACCACTCTTCTCCACCAAGTAATTCATATTCACCCTCCACCATTGGGCGACACCTGTCGGATAATCCTGATTGTGCTGCAGCTTATAAGCCCGAAATGTCCTCGATTTTGGCATCCTCATCCAATGAATTACAACTGGCTATACTCGAAGCCCTCCTCATCAACAGATTCCATCCTGCTCTTTGCATACAAAAACAATTTTATACTTTACTCTTTTTCGGATATACCATTTTTGATCCAACCAGCAGGATGAAGGTCACTTAACTTTGCCTCCCTACCATTATTGGGGGGGGGCGCAATATATATATATATATATATATATATATATATATATATATATATATATATATAAAGTTAAAATAATATAAAATGAGTTCACAAATTGATATAACATATATATATATATATATATATATATATATATTTACCAAAATATATAGCACAATATATATATATATATATATATATATATATATATATATATATATATGAAATTTAACATTTTGAAAAAACATATGATGTTTGTTATGCAATTACATAAATAAACATCATATGTTTTTTACGTAAATAAACATCATATGTTTTTTTATGCAATTACATAACAAACATCATATGTTTTTTCAAAATGTTAAATTTCATACTGTCGGATTAATTTCCATCTATTTTTCATATATATATATATATATATATATTGTGCTATATATTTTGGTATAGATCCATCGGTGGGTCTATACCAAAAATATAGCACAATTCACTGAATGTGTTAAGAACAAAGATATAATAGTTTTTTTTTTCTTTATAAACGAATTTGAAAAAACATTATTCATGTTCACAAGAGGAGTTCTATGACTCAATCTTTGGAGAGCTCTCGGAAGATACGAAATGAATATAGGTACAATCTTTATCTGTCATACTATATATATATATATATATATATATATATATATATATATATATTATATATATACAAGCAGAAAATGTGACATCTGGGCACAAGTATTTAATTCTTAATACAAATGAATATTATATATTATATAAAATGAAATTATATACAAACACAAAAAAGATTACATCAATTTTTACTTTATTCTATTTGATTCCAATATAAAATTATATATATAGTATTGCTTTTGATATGGTTGAGAATAAAACAATAATATTAGAAATCAATAAACCGAAGTGATTATTTATCAAACACGGTTTTGTTAAAATCGGTCTGCAAATTATTCAAACCATATACTATGTAAATATTTATTTCTTCCTGATATATAACATGCAACGCAGGATTTTAAGCAATTTAATAATATTTGAGGCAAATCTATCTCAGCTAGACCTATATTGAGACAAATAATGATTATTTAATGGCCATTAATAATATAACGTAAATAACTAAGGGAATTGTGACATTGATGGTAACGTAATTTCGGTTACAGACAGACACACAATCTCCATTATAATAAGATATATATATATATATATATATATATCTTATTATAATGGAGATTGTGGGTTTGACTGTCTGTAACCGAAACTATATTACTATACAAGTCACGATTCCCTTTGTTATTTACACCACATTCTCCATGATTTTATTTTTTATTTAAACCTCAATTATTAGTAAAATTGTTTTACATCATTAAGACTGATAACAATATCTACATACTAATGACATGCAATTGTATTTATATATACAACAAAATAGCGGTTCACAGTGTGAATGGGAAGGCTAATTTGCATATTGATCTTAAAAATTTGATTTTAATAAATATATGCTTAGAATTATTGATTTCTAATTGTTTGGTTTTATCATATTGAATATGAGCAAAGATCTCGGGGATAAATCTTAAAAGAAATCCATTAACAAGAAGAAATAACTGTAATATTATTCTTTACTTCCTATTTTAAGTAAATAGTTAAATTAGGAAAATTTACCACTGAAAGACGGGAGTAATGGAAAATGTTGGAAGAGTTAGTTTCAAAGTTGTTCTATTTTCCGATTATACCCCCTCTGTTCCAAATATGTTTTATCTGAATTCTTATTCAGTTTCATTAGCCTTTCTAATTTAACATGATATTTTATCATATTAAAAGTTTAATACTTGCACCCGGAGGGTGCAAATATTTGCTAGTATATATATATATATATATATATATATATATATATATATATATATATGTGTGTATGTGTGTGTGTGTGTGTGTGTATTTGGGCAGCATTTTTTCATTTATGCATATTTAATTAAACAACAGACACATCTCCTGTTTAACAATTTTATTTGCGATTTTTTCACAGCACGTAAAATTACATTCATGCCCCCACTCTAATTACCGAAATATTCTAACGGAAAATACACACATTCTGCACAAAGAAAAAATAAACAAAAACTCCAGATACTAGAAGCTTTATACATAAAACAATACAAACCATCCTTAAACAAAATTAATTTCCAATGCAGTACACACGTTTTAAAATGCCTATAACACTTTTCCTATCAATTCTCTTTCTTCCAGCCTCCACATCCATTAATATATTTTGAAGAACTGGAACACATCACCCCTGATTATGGCACTTCGAAGTGCCGAAAGTACTCGGGACATGAACTTTGGTGGAATTAGTGGATTAATCCACCAAAGTTCATGTTGCCCAGAAAATTTGAAAAAATCGCAAATAAAATAGTTAAACAGGAGATGTGTCTGTTTTATTCAACATATATATATATATATATATATATATATATATATATATATATATTCTTAGGAAATGCAAATATTTGCAAGTACTTACTGAATTTACCACAGATAGTTTATTCGGTATTTAATTTTAAATGAGTTGTGAATTCTTTTAAAAGATTTGATCTATTCTATACATCTGTGATGTGAGCAGTCTCAATTACTTGTAGAATCTCTACTCTTAATTCTTGTGTTTTTGGCATGAATCCAAGTGTGCCAGTAGTTATGGGTATGACCGTAACTTTCATGATCCACTATTTACTCTTTTTCCCGAATGAAATCCAGGTATTTGTTTCCGTTTTCAACTAACTCTCATTTACCGCAACGTCTACGATCTGTCAGAACCACTTCCCCTTCTTTACAACTTGCCAATGTCTTCTTCTTCTTCTTCTTCTTCTTCTTCTTCTTCTTCTTCTTCTTCTTTATCTTCTTCTTCCCATTTATTATTATTGTCAACTTGTTTTCTTCTTCTTCTCTTCTTCTTCTTCTTCTTCTTCTTCTTCTTCTTCTTCTTCTCATCTTCCCATTTATTATCATTGTCAACTTGTTTTCTTATTATTATTCTTATTCTTATTCTTATTCTGTTATTATTATTATTGTCAACTTGTTTTATCCTCCTCCTCCTCCTCCTTCTTCTTCTTCTCCTTCTTCTTTATTTTTGTTGTTAACTTATTTTCTTCTTCTTTCTTTTCTTCTTCTTCTTTTTTTCTTCTCCTTCTTGTCAACTTGTTTTATCTTCTTCTTCTTCTTCTTCTTCTTCTTCTTCTTCTTCTTCTTCTTCTTCTTCTTCATTATTATTGTTCACTTTTTACCTTTCTTTTTCTTTTTCTTTTTCTCCTTCTCCTTCTTTTTATTGTTTATACTTATATTGAAGAAAATCCCATCTATTTCCTTTTACAAATCTTATCCCCATTAATCACAACTGAAAAGAATGATATATACTATGTACAGATGCCACAATAAATATTTTAATATCATATAGTTTGTTTTTCTCTGCTGTCTAAAAATACACTTCATGGTTGGCAGCGCGTGGAGTAATGGTTATCGTCTTAGCAAATGGTCACGGCGCCACATGTTCAAATCCTGGTCGAGGCTATTTGCATTTCACATAGCGCTAATATCCTTGTGAAAGGGTGTTGATCGTCATGATAATTAATAATTATTTTCAACGCCCGTACCAATCAAACTGTTGTTCCTTTTACCCTAATACCTACTCTCTCTCTCTCTCTCTCTCTCTCTCTCTCTCTCCTTTCCCTCTCTCTCTCTCTCTCTCTCTCTCTCACACACACACACACACACACACACACACACATTCACTCACACAAATGTCTGTTCTCGTTACAACATTAAACTGCATCTGATGGCCAGGCTCCACTTCGAAAATTGTGTAGTGCACCTTCACTGCCATTACTCCCAGGTCCACTCTGACCCGGAATAGCTGTACCTGTAAGGTATGGTTGTATAGATCTGTTTGAAAAGGATTAATATTGTATAGGAATACTTGATACCATACAACTCAATTATGAGGCGCGTGGTGTAATGATTAGAGTCGTATGAAATGGACTCGTCCACCCGAGGTGAAATCCTGGACGAGGCTGATTGCATTTCAAATAGCGCTAATACTCTCAGGAAAGTTATGCATCCAACTACTCTCCCTCCAGCTATGGGTAAATAGTAGGGTATACTGGGCTCTTTAACCTTCTTCAGACAACTAGTCATGGAGGAGGAAAACTCTGATTTCAAACCTGTTAAACTCCACTTAAGAAATTGACCGCGTCGTATCCTACATTCTGCCCTACTATTTACTCCTAGCAGGAGGAAGATAAGTAGCATTCATACCCTTCCTAAGGTTATCAGCGCTATGTGAAATGCAAACGGTCTATATATATATATATATATATATATATATATATATATATATATATATATATATATTTGGGTAGTGTGGATATGAACTCAATGATGCTTGGTTACTAACAGTTTCTCGGCTAGGCAATTTTCAAACACCAATTACTTCATGTCCATGCTGACCTAACTTAGATATACATGCTCTATCGATGATATTGAGCACTATTTACACCTCATATTATATATATATATATATATATATATATATATGTGTGTGTGTGTGTGTGTGTGTGTGTGTGTGTGTAGGGGAGAATGTCAAAAAATAGAGCTTCCTATTCATTGTCAAGAAAACTGCAACATATACAGGGAGCAGAATAACACTGTTGAATAGAGCAAGTTTTCCGCTACCAAACTGTTTTGTGCTTAGTTACCACCATTGGTTATGCGTTTTCTCCAGTAACAATCATGCCGCGCTCGTAAGGTAAACGAAAGTAATGTTTCCCATTTTATCAGGTTAGTCCACAACATAAGATGCGGATGTTAATTGAATGGCACTAGAGGTTGAACCTGGGCGCGATTTCTCAACCTCATTATATGAAATAGATATGAAATAATCCTTGACAGATTAACATGCCTTTAAAATCAGTGAATCAACAGCTCAGATATCTGTATCTGGAGAATAAAGTTTTTGATGCAAATTTGTTTGTCGGGGGACTGTACGGTATCCCACCTCCTTATTGAGATCAGCTGTTTTTTATTTGCTTTGAAGTTGCTGTTGAAATATTGAAGAGATCATTTATGACACAAATGTCCTCCACAAGTGATATGTGATCGCCCGGAGATTTTTGGTTTTGTTTCTTTGCCTTTTTTTTTTGTTGGTTCTTTATTTTTTTTAGTTTTTTTAGTTTTTTGTTGTTGTTTTGTTGGGTTTTTTTTATCACATTCTTTCTTGTTTTTTGTTGGTTTGTTTTGTTTGTTTGTTTGTTTTTGTTTTGTTTTTTTTTTTTTTTGTTTTTTTTTTTTTGTTGGTTTTAGGGGTTTGTGGACGCAGAAGGTTTTGCTTCATCGTGCAAATTCTACATTCTTGAAATTACACTCTTGAACAGACCCAGCTCTCTTGAAGTGGTTGAGAGAGAGACAGAGACAGAGACAGAGTGTGTGTGTGTGATGTGTGTGTGTGTGCGTGTGTGTGTGAGAGAGAGAGAGAGAAAGAGAGAGAGAGAGAGAAAAGAGAGAGAGGGACATGCCATCAGTATAATCTTGACAATTTCTTGTCGAAGGGCTGCACTTGAATAGGCCCAGCTCTAGAAAATATACATTTAGATAGAGATAGAGATAGAGAACGTGTGTTGAGAGAGAGAGAGGGTGTGTATGTGTGTGTGTGTGTGTTGTTAAAGTACTGCAATTGAATAGGCCCATGACTCTAGCAATTATATATATATATATATATATAGAGAGAGAGAGAGAGAGTGTGTGTGTGTGTGTGTGTGTGTGGTGTGTGTGTGTGTAAGAGAGAGTGGGAGAGAGAGTGGAAGAGAGAGTGGAGTAGAAAGAGAGAGATGCCATAAGTATCATCATGACAATTTGTATCCGAAGTGCTGCCATTGCTGTGACCTGTTCTGACATGTCGAGCTGTTTCGACAACACTGAGATTTTAATCACTTCTCACTGTTAGAAATTTCAAAAACTTGGGGGGGGAAAAAGCGCCTTTATCTTATTTTGTCCACTGCATTATTGTTTTTAATAAAGATTTTTGGGATTCCTTTTTTTTTTCTTTTTCATAACCACTACAAAACGCAAAGATTGATTTTAAGAAACATTAGGAGTCACCGTGGCTGACTGGCTGGACTGCAACTTCGTTGTAAGCGAGTTCGAACTCCAGTCACGCCATTACGTTCACTTTTTCACTAATACGTTTGGAAAAGGTATGAACCCCTCATTCCTCCAGGTTAAATAGTACCACTACTGTTCTTCTACAAGGGTGGCTTTAACATCAAATAACACACGAAGATTGATATGCCATTAAATAAAAAACCAAGCCTTTGGTTTAGCTCAGTCGGTAGAGTGTCCGACTATGAGCCCCAAAGGTTCCTGGCTCGATACCGACCCTCGCCAACTCACCGTGTGAGTAGCACAGGGATCTGTGCGGTAAACTAAGGAGTTGATTGTATGTATGGCGCACTACATCTGACATCTCTTAAGCCTAGTGCTAGTGAAAAGGAGGATAGACTCCCTCGCTGTCTTGCTGATACCGACTTTAGGCCACTCCGCTGACTTTACTTACACGTTCAATGGAAATATAAACGTACAATGTATGCGATTCCCTAACCTCCAGCATAAAGTGACCCCAGACGGTGTGATATGCCGCTAAAATCAGTTAACCAATCGTACAGTTATATGGTTTAAAAGCACGTGGTGTGATGGTTAAAGTCGGTGGGAAATGGACACGTCACCCCGAGTTCAGATCCTGGACGTGGTAATTGCATTTCACTTAGAGCTAATACCCTTGGGAAAGGTATGAATCCTATTCTCCCTCCAGCTATGGGTAAATAGTAGGGCAGACTGGGCTCTTTAACCTTGGTTAGGCAACCGGTCTAGGAGAAGAAAACTCTGAATTAAAACCTGTTAAACTCCGCTTAAGAAATTGACCTTGTGTTGCATCCTGCTCGTGCGGAGAGTTTGGTAAATATATATATATGGTTTAAAATATTCCTATCTGACACTAATTTTCGAACAAATCTATTTGACCCATAGATAGGACCCTAACAAGTATTATCCCTTCGGGTCAGAGTGAACCAGGGAGTAATATCAACGATGGAGTGACCCCCATGATCGCCAGAGCCTCAGGACTGGAGCCTCACAACCGAATGCGGATTGTCATACTCAGAATATTGGTGCGCGGACGGCCCATCGTGATGTAATGGCTAACAAGCTAGTCCCACATATCCATTACTTATGAATAGGGAGTTCGATCCTCGCCAGTTGCCCCATACTCGTGACCTTGTGTGACATCCTACCAGTGGCGAACGGGTTATGTAAAAAGGAAGGCATCCCATCGTGGTGTAATCATTAGTATATCCATTACTACTGAATAGATGCTCCAAACTTGCAACCTTGTGTCACATCCTACGCTTGTGAAACGTGTTGAGTAAAAACCAACGCAGAACACGAGGGCAATCGGTGTAATCGATGAGAATCGACGACAATAATTTAACGAATCCTTTTTCTGGATTTCGAAAATATTGCTTGCCTTTTAATTAAAATATATGGAAATATATTTTAATTAAGATATATTTTAATTAAAGCAATTTTAATTAAAGCTTATTTTAATCAAATATATTAAATTAAAATATATGGATGTATTTATCAGTTTTGACCACATTTCAATTATTTGTGAACTCATTTAAAAAGCTGAGAAGTTGAATCGATACACGTCTTAAGTGACAGATGAAGTATGGGTGACTAAAAGTGACATAAAAATCGTTTCTCTTTGTTCGTCTCCCAACAGCATATAATTGATATAGTAAAAGCAAACATATCGATCTATAAAAAACAAAGAGTAAGTAGAACCCTTAGGTGCCACACTTTATTTGTTCGCTCGAAAATACGCATTTTGTCGATGAATCATAACAGAGGCTTCGGGTTAATCGATACTTTTGAAATAACGCCAACAACCTGACTATGAACTTAATAAGATTCTGATAGGTAAAGCACTCCGACTCTGTAAAAAAATGTACTTTTTATTCTTTTTAAGCCAAAAGTACGAGATTCGGCTTAGCTTTATAGGGCTGGCTTGGGTCCGCCGGTAGAGCATCCTCCTAGGGACTACAAATAGCACATGTTGGATCTATGTGGTAAAGTGGGGAGTTGATAGTAGGTGTGGCGCTCCACCTCAAGACGCCAAAAGCTACGACAAAGGGGATAGACTCCTTCTCCCCGCCGATATTACTTACCTTTACGTACTTAGTTTTGCCTATCAGCAAATTATTTTTCCTTAGATTTAATGATAATTTATTTATATATGTTGAATATTAAATCATAATACCGCCCTGTGGGCTGGGGCGTTAGATTGCCCCGACTGCACCTCTGTAGAGGGGCAAGACTCCCCCAATGGGACCACCTGTTGGCCGTGGGTGGCGACCCGTGATGCTTAAAGATAGAACCCGGGTGGTTGAGCAGTCCATGACTTGCAATACTCCATTTTATCATATGGGTGCTAGAAGGTGGTGGCTGAGGGTCTACATGTCCTGGGAATCACGTTAAACTCTATCTGATGGTGAGGTTCCAGTTTTGGAGGTTTGGGGAATGTGGAGCACCCCTTCATCACCATTGCTCCCTGGTCCACTCTGACCCGGGGTGGTAGTACCTGTTAGGGTCCCATCTATGGGTTGAATAGAAAAATGTATTTATAAAAAAAATTGAGTATCCATTAGGAATGACTTTACTTCAAAACTTTATCGGCATTAAATGACCCACTGAGGTTAATATACCGTAAAAAAAAAACAAATAATAATAACAATAAGATTCTGGTAGGCAAAGCACTTCTACTCTGTAAAAAAATGTACTTTTTATTCTTTTCAGCAAAAAGTACGAAATTCGGTTTAGCTTTATAGGACCCGCTTAGCTCACTCAGTAGAGCATCCTCATAGGGACCACAAGGTTCTGGGTTCAACCAGTAAACTACCGGCTAAGGTGGAAGTAAAAAAAACTCTAATGGGGCATAATAATAATAATAATAATAATAATTGAAAATCAGAGGAAGAATCGAGACCATCCAAACTACAGCACTGTTGGGATCGGCTAGAATACCCAGAAGAGTCCTGGAGACCTGAGGAGACTTGCTGTCACTTAGCTTCCTGTGAACCACGAGCTATGGCAGGTGTGAAAACATCACATAATAATAATAATAATAATAATAATAATAATAATAATAATAATAATAATAATCAGAAGATTCATGGAACGTTATGAGACTTGAAATTACTCAGCTGGTGTGAAAAACTCGTAAGGAGTGATGGACAAGCAGAAAAATAACAAAAACGAGAAAACAAATGGGAAGAAAAACAATTATATGGATACTTCAAACGACAAATTGGAGATATAGCACATGAAAAGACTTGTATATGGTTAAGAAAAGGAAACCCCAAGAGAGAAAATGAAAAACTCATAATTGTAGCATAAAACTATGCCCTAAGAACAAATTACATCAAAGCAAAAAATCGATAATACACAACAGAACACCAAATGTAGTTTTGTGTGTAGAGTCAGAAGTGAGACAATCAACTATTTAGGGTTTGCAGCAAATTAGCACAACAAGAATACGACTGTGTTGGAAAGGTGATCTACTGTGAATTATGTAAGAAACTAAATTTTGACCATACAACAACATGGTATATGTACAAAGTAGAATCTGTTTTGGGAATGAAACGCATACAAATCTGTGGGACTTTGAGATAAAGACGGATCACCTTCTCCCAGCCAGAAGATCAGACCAAGTATTGATTAACAAGAAAAAGAGAACTCGTCAACTGATAGATTTTGCAGTCCCAGCAAATCGAAGGGTGAAGATAAAAGAAAATTAAAAGATAGACAAATACCTGGACCTTGCCAGAGAATTGAAAAAAAACTGTGAACCCTATGTATGAGGGTTAAAAGGATATCACTTGTGGTTGGCGCCCTTGGAACGGTTCTCAAGAGTTTTTTTTTTTTTTTTTAAACCTTGTATTCTGAAAAAAAAATAACGTTACTTAATTTCATTCATTAATTTTTTTTTTCAGAATACAAGGTGTATAAATAAGTACCAAGTTTAAAGCTGTATTTACCAAGATAAAAATGAAGAATGAATGGAAGGTTATTTTTTCCAGAATACAAGGTGTGTCAAAAAGTACCAAGTTTAAAGCTGTATTTACCAAGATAAAAATGAAGAATGAATGGAAGGTTATTTTTCCAGAATACAAGGTGTGTCAAAAAGTACCAAGTTTAAAGCTGTATTTACCAAGATAAAAATGAAGAATGAATGGAACATTATTTTTTTCCAGAATACAAGGTGTTTCAAAAAGTACCAAGTTTAAAGCTGTATTTACCAATTAAAATGAAGAATGAATGGAACGTTATTTTCTTCCAGAATACAAGGTGTGTCAAAAAGTACCAAGTTTAAGGTTGTATTTACCAAGATAAAAATGAAGAATGAATGGAACGTTATTTTTTTTTTCAGAACACAATCTGTGTCAAAAAGTACTAAAAATGTCGATACTTTTTTGACACACCTTGTATATATAGTGTCATGCAACGAATCGATGCCTTTGTGACATATTAGCCTCAATTTTTCAATTTTATTAACTTTCCTTTTACAGTTTCCATCTAACACTTTCACCAAGCGTTTCTTTATGAGTCCGATCGGTGATTTCCATATGATCGATATTCTGTCTATAGCAGTACGTATTTTCTTATGGCTATATTGACATCTCTAAGTACTTTACTTTCTGTTTTTTTTTTTTGACATATAAATAACCTGCACGAATGTGTGGGGGGGGCTGTGTTGCGTTCATTCAAATTGAGAGAAATAAAAATATATCGAAAATTATGGATCAGATGTAAAAATACATCTACGAAATACATCTACAAAAATTAAACCAGTAAAAGAACCTTGACTACCAATTTTTATCTCACATTTTTAGGCATTAAATAACCCACAGGTTATTATCCCTTTAAACAAAACCAATTCGAACCAAAACAAATCAAATGAATGCAATGAAAATTATTTATACCAATTTGAAGATATTAAGAACTTGAGACATAGAAACTTTTATCAAAATGAGTTGTTTTGGCATTAAATGACCCGAAAAGGGTTGATATGCCGTAAAACAAACAAACTAAATCATTCAAATTATTATTGACACTGCATCTTGAATCTTAGCGACAAATGTACTTGCTGGGTTGATCATTTTGCTGGGTTTATTAGGCTGGAATTTGTAGTTGATCAATTTTTTGCAGAGAACAAACCAGGAAGAGACATTTATTGGTAATCTTATTTGATTGACTCGTAAATTCATTCCATTTATTATTGTATTTTGAATCTTTACACCACGCATCTCCAGTGTATATGCATATATGATTGTAAATAATGTTCACACTTAAATGCAAATAAATCCATTTATGTTCAATGTGAATACCAATCAGCTAACTTTCACTTAGGTTTGCTAATCGTAAGTAGTAAAGTAAAAAGTAAAGTCGTCGGGCTGGCCTAAAGTTGGTATCAGCCAGACGAGAGAGTCTATCCCATTTTCACTGGCGCTAACCAAGGAGACTGTTTTGCCGTTTGAGGTGGGGTGCTGCACCTACTATCAGCCCCTCACTTTACCGCACAGATCCGTGCTACTCATACGCTAAGCTGGCGAGGGCCTGTATCGAACCAGGAACCTTGTGGTTCCTAGTCGGACGCTCTACCGACGGAGCTAAAAGAAATCAATCATTACCTTTTAAACGGATCTCTTAGTACTGTTGACTGGGACTGCAAACCTCTGCAGAGTTGTAAGAGCCACCACCCACCCAATGGGACTGGCTGTTGGCCGTGAGTGGTGACCCGTTATAATGACGGAATCCTGATGGCTGTGTTACATAATTATTAGATTATTAATATTTATGTACAGTAGTGTAGAAATCAAAATGGCTGTTATAAGTTGCCGCCCACGGCCTTGCAGGTTGAATGACAAGGCTTGACCTCAGTCCTAAACTTCCGGTGGATACCGTGAGAATCGGTGGAGAAGACCCTCTTCCGGTTTAGATTAGAAATAGATTTTAGTCAGTCGGCCAGAAACCACGACGTTTGGTGAGTCGTGTAATTCACGCTCCGACTCAATCTGCGCAGATAGTCTGGTGGGGATTTCGAAATAAATATGATCTAAGTTAAGTCGAAGTCTTGTGTTATTATCTAAAATCTACCAATGACACAGGGCTTCTGATAAAGAGAAATCCCCAATGGAAGACCAGACACGAAGTCCCCAAGACGAAGTCCAGACGCTAGAAGAGATGTTAGAAGAAGACGTAAGATAGAAAAGACTTCAGAAGAAGAATAGAAGTAAGTAAGTAAAGGGGTATACAACAGCTGAGCAATCTATGACATGCAACAAAGGAACTTGCTGGGTTGATTAGGCTAGAATTTGTTGTAGTCGGTTTTGTAGAGAACAAACCAGAGAAAAAACTATCATTAATAACCTTATTTAATTGACTTGCGAGTTCTACCAAAATCAGAATCTTTCAAAGAAATAAAAGTTGGGGGTATGTGGTGTAATGGTTAGAGTTGTAGGAATTGGACCCGTCGGCCTGAGTTCAAATCCTGGACAAGATTGTTTGCATTTCACATAGCGCTTATACCCTTGGGAAATGTATGCATCCAACTATTCTCCCTCCAGCTATGGATAAATAGTAGACAAACTGAGTTCTTTAACCTTGACTAGGTAACAAATCTAGGAGAAAGAAAACTCTGAATTCAAATCTGTTAAACTCCCTTAAGAAATTGAGCTTGTGTCACATCCTGCTCGTGCGAAGGGGGTGGTAAATATATACAAAGAAGGAAAAAAAGGAGCAAAACACAATCTGCCTGTTGGTAGAATATTGCATTTTTAGATTTTTCCTCTGATTTCTAATTACTCCAGTCTTTTTTACAAACCTTTGGGAACAATTCCAACTACAATTTCTATCATCTTCACCCTCATCATCCACAGTTTTTTTTAGTTCTCTAGCAAGATCCAAGTATTTGTTAATCTTTTCACTTTCTTTCATTTTGTGTTGATAGCATGGATTCTATTGACTCTCTCTCTCTCTCTCTCTCTCTCTCTCTCTCTCTCTCTCTCTCTCTCTCTCTCTCACCATCCATCCCTATCGGCCATGTGTTCAATAATTAATTTCTTCTAAATTAATTTATTTCATTTGTTTACTTTTTACTTAGAAGTAGATCTTATTGACATCTATATCGAAATGGGACTTTGTCTAATTACTGAATAAATTTCAAAATTGAAATTGATAAACAATTGATTCAATTATTAAGAAAACTCAAACAATTATCATCAAACACTTATTATCAAGAAATACTTATAATGTCATTAAGAAAATTATTCGATTATTAATGAAATACAAATAATAAGAAATAATTTCAAAATTTCAAAAATCTATTTTTTAATGACTTTAACCTTTTCAGTATTGATTCTTTACTTTTGGGTTAATTTCCGTGAAAGAGTCGTGGTACTGAGGGTAATGAGGATTCTTGACTTTTAACGGCATATCAACCCGGCTGTGGTAATTTATGGAAGAGGAGGAACTCTCAACGTAGTTTGGACTAATGAGAAGAGAGTCCCTTTGGTTTGAATTCAGAGTTTTCCTTCTCCTAGATCGGTTGCCATACCATGGTTAAAGAGCCCAATCTGCCCTACTATTTACTCGTATCTGGAGGGAGAATAGTTAAGATTATTATCTTTCCCAAGCGTATTAGCGATATGTGAAATGCAAACAACCGCTTCCTGAATTTGAACTCGTTTCGCTGTGTCCATTTCTTGCGATGGTAACCATTATACCACGCGCTTCCAGCTAAAACTTGAAACACTAGAAATGATATGAAGCTACTAATTGGGCGTGTTTTCAGTCACACTATGCCTAGGATAGTATGGCACAAGGCCACGAGCACCGGTACACTGTCTGCCCAGTCGGCTAGAGCAGTAGAATACTCCGACTGCACCTCTGCAGAGGAGTAAAAAGAACTAATGGGACCACCTTTTGGCTGTGTGTGGCTACCCATGATGCTTAAAGATGGAATCCTGGTGGCTGAGCAGTCTATGACATGCAACACTCCACTTTGTCTCTAACTAGACGGGCGGGCAGAGAGGCCCCTTCCGATCAATTAGCTGGTCACGTCAAGCCCTAGCACTTATATGATTGTTCCGACCGTATAGCCCTTATGGTAACCCCCAACCCTTTTTATCATGTTTTTGCTAGAAGTCAGTGGCTGAGAGTCTTAGTGTTAAATTACATCTAGTGGTGAAGTTCCAATATCTGGAGCTCTGGGGAATGTGGAGTACTCCTTCATAGCCATTACTCCCAGATCGACCCTGACACGGAATAGTACCCTATAATCTATGGATTGAATAGATTTTTCTTAAATGAGTATTAAAAATGTGATTTTTTTAAATTCAGTTTGAAAAAAAAATTGAATACCCAACAAGAATTAATAAAACAAAACTTCTTTGGCATAAAATGCTTTAACAAAGGTTAGCATACCGTAAAGTCTAACCGACCAACTGGTACACTAGGGTAGGTCGATTTTTCACTTTTAAAAATATCAACTTTCCATCTATGCGAAATTTGTGTGTTAGTATACTGAATACTGATACCAAAATTAGATCTTTTACTTGCATCATTGTTTGAGGAAATAGCATCAAAGATCGTCTACTAAAATGCACTAATAATCCTAGTTTTCTAACGGTTAAATTTTGCGAAAACGATGACTTTTAGTGCATTTTAGTAGACGATCTTTAATGCTATTTCCTCAGACAATGATGCAAGTAAAAGATCTAATTTTTGGTATCAGTATTCAGTATATTAACACACAACTTTCGCATAGATGGACAATTTGATATTTTTTACAGTGACAAATCAACCTACCCTAGTGTCACACTGTCGATTAAGACGTCCGAAATATGTAAACATGTTGATTTTATTGTAATAATCTTTGTGTCACTCATAAAATTATAATGGACAATAATTGAGATATCACAATGATTTGTGTCTTATCTATACAATTAGAGAGAGGGGATGTTGTTATTGTTTTTGAAACATAGTTTACACTTATTTTTACACTTATTTTTACACTTACTTGTTTACATCTCTTTATTTTGCATTGTTTCCATTCATTGTACGTTATTCATATTCATTTATGAAAACGGAATATATATATATATATATAATATATATATATAATATATATATATATATATATAATATAGGTGTGTGATATCAAGTGTTTCCTTGATAGGATTCAACGGCACGGGTAGGAAGAGACAAAGAATGTCGAAATGAATTTAAATTCATATCCACACAACGGTATATATATATATATATATATATATATATATATATATATATATATATATATTACTACAGATCTATCTGGCTAGCTAGTTCAGTCTCTTCATGCATATCTATTTATACTATCTATCAATCTATCTATCCATCTATGTATATATATATATATATATATATATATTATATATATATGTGTGTGTGTGTGTGTGTGTTTGTGTGTGTGTATGTGTGTGTGCGTGCAAATATCCATTGGTTTGTATAAACATGTACTTTTTCTATAAATACAAGTCGTCAAATGAATCAGATGGTGGGGGGGAGGTCGTGTGAAAGTTGTTGGTAAGTATGCTTACCGAGTTAGAATAGAAAATATATTCATGATTCAGAAAACAAGTGAACAAAATTGTTTTGCTTGGAAAGTTAAAATATATTAAGGACATTTGTGGTTTGCAAAAATATTTGCTCAAAATTAATTTTAAAGATTTTTTAGAATTAGATCATAAATATATGAATTGTTTTCGTTTTTTTTATTTGTTTATTATTTGTAATAACTTTGTTTTCGTTTTTTTTCATTTGTTTATTATTTGTAATAACTTTGTTTTCACTTTTTTTTTGTAATAACTTAAAATTGTTTATGCATTGGTTTATCAGTTAATAGAATTTGTGGTAGAATAGCAGGATCAGCATTGCAAACAATAACCAAGATACACCACACACTGACACACAGACACAACATACAAACATACAGACAGACAGACAGACAGATACACACACACACACACACACACATTTTTTTCATATGCATTGTATTGGCCTTCAAAATATTAATATATTATAACATACTTAACAATGCTTCAAGCAAATTACCAATTGCTTTTATTATATATATATATATATATATATATATATATATATATAGTCATTTTTTGGTTTCTAGTCGAAATAAAATTATAATGAGAGGACGGTTTGTTAAGTTTTTCTTTCTTTGAAAGTTAGATATTGCTGTGTATATAATTTAATTTATTGATTATTATACATTGAGCTCTTTTTACGGATTTATAAAAATCCTTGTATGAATAAATATGTTTGCACCTACAAGAGCATACAGTATGGATGTACTGTGTGATTTCGATGATCCCAAATAGAATCATCCGTTACTTACAAGTCATTTGGATTACCTTACATATATATATATATATATATATATATATATATATATATATATATATATATATATATATATATATATGCATATATATATTATATGCATATATATAATATATATATATATATATATATATATATATATATATATATATATATATATATATATATATATATATATATATATATATATATATATATTATATATATATATATATATATATATATATGCATATATATATATGCATATATATATATATGCATATATATATATATATATATATATGCATATATATATATATATATATATATATATATATATATATATATATATATATATATATATATATATATATATATATATATAT
>CM042141.1:98339982-98436406 GCA_023376005.1 Doryteuthis pealeii
CCACACCCCTCCGATCAATCGGCTGGTCACGTCAAGCCCTAGCACCTATATGATTGTCCCGACCCTATTATCTTTATGGCAAGCCCCAACCCTTTTTATCATATGAGTGCTAGAAGTCGGTGACTGAGGGTCTTCCTGTCATGGGAATGACGTTAAACTCTCTCTGATGGTGAGGTTCCAATTTTGGAGGTTTGGGGAATGTGGAGCACCCCTTCATCACCATTGCTTCCAGGTCCACTTTGACCCAGAGTGGTAGTACCTGTTAGGGTCACATCTATGGGTTAAATAGAAAAACATGAGTATATAAAAATTGAGTATCCATTAAGAATGAATTTATTTCAAAACTTTACCGGTATTAAATGACCCACTGAGGTTGATATGCCGTAAAATAAACCAAACAAAACCAAATTATAGTTAGCATTTTTATTTTTGATGGAACAAACCCAGTTGGTTGGTTGGTTGGTTGGTTGGTTGGTTGGTTGGTTGGATTTTGAAGACACGTCAACCCTTAGGGTATTTCAAGCCGAAGACGCTAGTTTTACTCATTCTTATTGGGTATTCAATTTTTTAAACTATTTTTTTAAATCTATTTTAACTCCTTGTTTATCTATTTTAATATATAACAATAATATACAAAATTATATATATTCATAGTATATATTGTATAAATTAAATCATATAAATATTACAGAATAAAATACGAAAGATGAGAGAGTCATAAAGAAGAAAGACGAGAATTTTGTTAATAAAAACAGTTTATTAAATTTAGTACAGGACATCTTGAAGGTTCAACACATGGTTAAGAGTTTCAACTTTCAAATGATGTTTTCGAGTTTTCGAGCTGTGAATACCGTTTTACTCATTCCGAATGATTCTCTTCGTTCAAAATGTTGTTCATCTCTTCAGTCAATAATGATTTAACTTTGTCTTTGACAACAGATCATACTGGCTCAATGGGATTCAACATTGGGCTATAAAGAGGAATCTTTAGTAACTTATGGCCTCAATAAATGACATGGGGCATTATCAATAACTAAAATTACTGGTTGCTCATAATGTTACATAAACATTAGATACCTAATGATTATGACAATAGTGTAGAAATCATATTAGTGCAGCTGATGGCCTTGAGGGTGAGTGACGGCGCTTGACCTCGATCTCACCTTGCGTTCTGGGGATAAACCGTGAGAAACGGAACCCCGATAGAAGCCCCTTCTCGTTTAAGGATACTAAGTAACTTAGTCAGTTAGAACTTAGAAGCCGAGCTAGCAAGATGTAAGGATCCGCGCGCATTGTCTGGTCTGGGGGTTTATGAATAAAGTAACATCAAAAGTAAATCGAAGTCTTGTGTTTATTACTAAAAACTAACAATGACACAAGGCTTCTGAGAAGAAGAAATCCCAACAGAAACCAGACCCGGAATCCTCAATAGAAGACCAGACGAGACCTTAGAAGATATACCAGACCAAGATAGAAGATAGACGATCAGAATAGCAAAGCCGGCCAGAAGAATAGACGACCAGAGTAAGAAGTAAGAAAGGTATATAACATATAGATATTTAGTGCCGGTAAAGAAGGGCTATGCAACAATAAACGGCGAACCCCTTTTCTCAAACAATGCCTAATCCATTCTGTGACGTCATTTTTTGAGCCTCGTTTAATTTTATGATGTAAAAGATCCTGACTGCAATGCATTATATTAAATGTATATTGAATAAGTAATATATGCAGGGTCAAAAGGCGCCAATATACATTTGATATAATGTATTTCCGTCAGGGCCTTCTACATCATAAAATTTAATTTTTCCTTTTCTTGGTCTGCCTTCTCGTCTTGTGATGTGAAGGTTAAAATTGCTTTTGTCCATATAGAGTATTGTACTTTCTTGTATTTGGGCGGTCAATAATCTGCTTGCAAATTGGGATTTTTAAAACTATTTTCCTCTGAGTTTTCTCGTTCTAGTTCGTAGCTGATATATTTTATGTGTATAAGAGAGTATCAAAGTACAACCTTTTTTTGGCCTCGGCGGAAACGGATAAAACCTTCCTTCAATTCTGACGAGACACATCGACAATTAAATTTCATCAACACAATAATCTTCATCTCGAATTTCCTCTTCAGTAGTGTATGCTGTAGTTTTAGAGACCCCGAGAGATATCGATGAATCTCTCCACTGCCTATCTGAATCATATGCTGCCAATTTTTGACGTCAGCCTCCATCCTCGTAATATTTTGCCTAAGCAATGACATAGTGGTACGCGTAGCTGCGTACCACAACGGTTTAATCAAACGTGTTTACTTAATTATTCAAACTAGCAAAAAGACAACACCCTCCGAGCGGTGTAAAAATTAACTTTTCAAAGATATTTCCTTAGGGGGTGAAAGTTTAAAATTCAATGTTAGAGAGTTTGTACCATAAATAAGTAAAATCATCAAATTCATTAAAGGAGTAAATTAAATATAAAACAATTTCGAATGGAAACTTAGTTCTGATAACTTTAAATATATATCAAAATAAAACAAAATATATATGAATAAATAATACCAGGCATGTATTCATTAAAAGTTGTTTTAAAAAACAATAAGGACCGTCTAAGGTTGCGTGCTCCAACTTTGAGTGTATACAATACAAAGTTGTTCTTTATTCTTTATTCTTTATTCTATGTATTGAAAATTTTGGGTAATGTGAAGTAAGCAGTGACGTAGTTTTGGTTACAGACAAACAGAGGCCGAATATTCATTATTAATAGATATTAATTGTTCTTTATTCTATGTATTGACGATTTTGAGTTTTGTGACGTAAGCAGTGACGTAGTTTCGGTTACAGACAAATATAGACCGAATCTCCATTATTAATAGAGATATTCAATTCAAAGTAGTATTTGATAAAATAAAAAACTGCTTGTTCCAAATTGAACTTGTTTATTCCATTATGATTTTTTATTTCCAAATTGAATTTTCTTAGTTTCAAATTGAATTTGATTATTCCCAAATTGAACTTGAAAAGGTTTCTTTATTTTGGCAGTAGATTCAAATAGTTTGAATCTGGATTTCTAATTCTTTATCCTTTTTGGTTTGGTTTATTTATGGCATATCAACCTCGGTGGGTCATTTAATGCCGACCAGATTTTGAAACAAATTCATTCTTAATAGATACTCAATTTTTATTAAAAAAAACATATTAAAATATTTAACCATAGATGGGACCCTAACAGGTATTACTACTCCGGATCAGAGTGGACCTGAGAGCAATGGTGATAAAGGGGTGCACCAGAACTGGAACCTCACTATCAGATATATCTTTCGTATTTTATTCTGTAATATTTATATGATTTAATTTATACAATATATACTATGAATATATATAATTTTGTATATTATTGTTATATATTAAAATAGATAAACAAGGAGTTAAAATAGATTTAAAAAATAGTTTAAAAAATTGAATACCCAACAAGAATGAGTAAAACTAGCGTCTTCGGCTTGAAATACCCTAAGGGTTGATGTGTCTTCAAAATCCAACCAACCAACCGGGTTTGTTCCATCAAAAATAAAAATGCTAACTACAATTTGGTTTTGTTTGGTTTATTTTACGGCATATCAACCTCAGTGGGTTATTTAATACCGGGAAAGTTTTGAAATAAATTCATTCTTAATGGATACTCAATTTTTATATAATCATGTTTTTCTATTTAACCCATAGATGTGACCCTAACAGGTACTACCACTCTGGGTCATAGTGGACCTGGAAGCAATGGTGATGAAGGGGTGCTCACATTCCCCAAACCTCCAAAATTGGAACCTCACAATCAGAGAGAGTTTAACGTCATTCCCAAGACATAAATACCCTCAACCACCGCTTCTAGCACCCATATGATAAAAGGGCTGGGGCTTGCCATAAGGGCAATAGGGTTGGGACAATCATATCGGTGCTAGGGCTTAACGTTACTAGCCAATTGATTGGAGGGGACCTTTCCGACCGCCCGTCTAGCCTAAGTAAGGACCAAAGTGGAGTGTTGCATGTCATGGACTGCTCAGCCATCAGGATACCGTCCTTAAGCATCACGGGTCACCACCCACGGCCAACAGGTGGCCTCATTGAGGGGGTCTTACTCCTCTGCACAGGTGCAGTCGGTGTATTCTAAAGCCCCAACCGACAGGACTGTATCCTTCTTGGAAAATATCTTAATAGACATCACGTGGTTTATCTTTCGTTGTTACTTTATCAATTTGTAGCCTCCTTTTCATTTGTATCGTATTTTGTCGAAGTCAGGAGTCATAAAAATATCGTCAAATTTTTAAAAGCCGGAATGTTTTTTTTTAAATTTGATGATATGCTACGAAAATTCCCAGTTCATTTCAAAGTCCGTAATAGTCAGTGTATTATAGTAATGTGTATTTTTTAAATATAAGATGAACTGTATTGATTTGATATTTAATGGATAATAAATATCTCATATAAAAGTCTTTGTCATTTTTTCAGTCGAATTTAAGAACATGCGACCTGGAAATAGACAGACAACAAACATATTCATTATACCACTATTCGGTGATTTTCGGATCTTATCATCCCGGCCTCCTGTTCTAAAATACGCTAGGCGGCTCATGCTGAAGAAGTGAACCGTGGTAGTTATGAACCGTTTAGCGGTTTGAATGCGTTTTTATCGACAAGTTAATGCGATATGAAAACGATATTTTACACACACACCCCAAGTTTTTTTTATCGATAAGTAATTGTAAATATCTTAACTACCTCTTGTAAAAAATTTTTTTCGGTATTTTCATTTTATTTTTATTCAAAACAACTGTCACGTCTTTTTAAATAAATGTGACCGAGTTTCGAAAATAAAAACAATCAATACATTTACAAACAAATACTAATAAAAATAAAACAGAATATTTAGATATGTTTTTTTATTTTCGAATGCTGTAAAATATCGCTTTCATATCGCATTAACTTGTCGATAAAAACGCCTTCAAACCGCTCATAACTAGCACGGTTCACTTTTTCAGCAGGCGCTGCCTAGCATATTTTAGGGCAGGAGGCCGGGACGACAACATCCGAAAATCTCCCACTATTCTACTGTTTGACTATATGGTGAAATTTACTTGGAAATACTAAGTTAAGTTTTTACTTACTTTTGTATTTGTAATTATTTGATTTAGTTATATTTATTTTTAACATAGTTCTGATGTGTTAACAGAATGAAACATAAATTTATGATTTTCTTTAAATTTCATTACATTTTGTTGCATAATTGGCGGGGGGGGGTAATGAGTGTAACCTGATATGTAAATTAGCACGGAAAATTTTTCAGCAAGGATTACGTGTTAGATGGGAATGGAAAAGTTTAATGATGATTCATCAATGCCACATAGCATGTTTTGATTGGACGAGTGATGTGACGTGGTGAAGTGGCAGAGAGGAGGAGTGAGAGGGGAGATATTGAATTGAGCCAGCCAATCAACACGCTTGAATACGTGGTTAGTTAACTATTTAATCACCGATCCTGAAAGCCGTTTACTTGCTCGTATTCGACGCGGATGAAAAGATCAGCAATCAAGCGCTCCGCTGAACACAAGGATTCTTCACTAAGGAACACAAGGTTCTACCTAACTCTAAGGAACACAAGGATCTACTCAACACTAAGGACACAAGGATTCTACTCAACACTAGAACAAGGATTCTACTCAACACTAAGGAACACAAGGATTCTACTCAACACTTAGGAACACAAGGGATCTTCACTGTAAAGTGCTCTCACCTACAACCGAAAAATGGCCACAAATATCGTAACAAAGCCTAATACATATCAGGAAAACATCAGAAAACTTGGAGAAAAAAAAAGCTACAAATACTTAGGAATATTAAAAGCGGATACCATCAAGCACGATGAAAGAAAAAGGAAGAATTAGTGGCCGAGAAGATCAAGAAAACTTCTTGAAACCAAACTCTAATCACCCAAAAATAATCAAATAAATTATTAATTTAAAAAAGAAAAATCAAAAAGTAATAGATTTTAAATTTCAAAGCAACAACTGTTTTCTTAAAATTGTTTCGTTACGCTCTCCATTTGGGAATGGAGAGATGACGTGTCAACGTTTGTTATCTTGTGGCACTCATTTCTGAATAGAGTGATGATGTTTTGATAGCAGAAATAATAATTCTATACTTATCTCTCTGGACCAGTATTACATTTGGAGAGGCTGGAATCCTGCTTGCTGAGTCTATGCTGGAGTTGGCTGACAATTCCTTGATGTTTGGAATTTGGAAACCAGCTCGGGAGGCTGAAGGATATATTGCCTTGTGCCATTTAGAGTTTTTAGTAATAACACAAGGCCACTTCTTTTTACTATAAAAAGTCTATAAATTAAGTGGTTGGCCACAGCATACCTTATATGACAAAATAATCCAACAGATTTTCAATTCTTTTTTACTTTTGGCACAATATCAACACCATTCATGTATGTATTTACTAACCCCTCCACACGAGCAGCATGTGGCACATAGTCAATTTCTTAAGCTTAACAGATTTGAATTCAGAGTTTTCCTTCTTCTTCACCGGTTGCCTAACCAAGGTAAAAGAGCACAGCCCGCCCTATTATTTAACCATAGCTGGAGAGAGAATATTTGGATTCAAACTTTCACAAGGGCATTACTGCTATATGAAATTAAAACAACCTCGTCAAGACTTGAACTCGTGTCACCGAGTCCATTTTCTTCGACGATAAACATTGCACTAAGCGCCTCTACATCGTCAAGTATGTTAGATAAGGCATGTTAAACTGAGTAGCCCCCTAGGGCCGCATGGGTTACATATGTATGTCATGAGGGCCGCACGGATTACATGTTTGTCATGAGGGCCACACATGACAACAAAGTTTTTAAATCCTTCTTCTACATTAACAGAATAAAGTGATAATTGTTATTGTCAATTTATCTATTTTCAACCAAAAGCTATTGAATACATATCTAAAAAAACATTTTTTGTTTAAAAAAAAGATAAAAGAATATTACTGACCGAGTTCAAAGCGTCACTGTCATTTTCAGTTATAGCCATGTGTTGATTGAAGCAGGAGAATGAGAGGAAAACTCACACCCTTTCATTGACTGAATTAGCCTCCTCCTTCCGCAATCCAAAAGAAGGGGTGAAGACAATGCGTTGATGACACACTCTTTCTTAACAACACATTGTCGTAATTAAAATAAACGACCGCTTTCGCCCATGAATTTTGTGGAAAAAACCTAGGATACTATAAAAGCGCCGTATGAGAGCACAGTCTGCGTGTGGGCCACACTGTGCTTGCTGAGGGCCACGGCCGCATGTTTGAGATGCCTGTGTTAGATAGCTCCTTCTATCTTCTTCGGTCTGGGATTGACTCTCTTTATCTCCCATTTCCTTTTTTCTTCGGTGTTGAGTTTATTTAATGACCGCTTACTCCCACGTTGCGTTGAATGTTACGTTCGAACACGGAGACATTTTCTGTCGGGAGGAACAAACTGTGAAAGATTCGTGTGAACACTTCTTTTATTCACTTAGCAAAGACTTCTTTTATATAACCCCACAAGAATTGACAAGCCAGAAAATCAACCAACCAACCAACTTGTCATGAGGGTTAAGTTATAACGATGACAATTTAAATCATATGCTAAGAAAATGCCAAGGAGGAATCTGATTGCCAAAATATCAAGGTAAACGACCGCATATGCATGTTGAATAATAAATTAGCTGAAGCTATTATTTTGGGAATTGCGTAAAATTTGAAAAAGAGAAATATAAATATAAAAAGAGAAGATATTTGGTCAAATAGGTGTGAGTAACAGGTGATGACCCCGAGATTAAAAAAAAAATAGTTACACATCTTAAATAATAGATTGGCTGTACCTATTATTTGGAGAGTAGCGCAGAAGTTGAAAAAATAAATATAAATTGTACTCAAATGGGTGTGAGGGACATGTAATGACCCCGAGATAAAAAAAATAAAAAAAGTTACGCATGTTAAAAATAGATTAGTTGTATCTATTATTTGGAGAGTAGCGTAGAATTTGAAAAAAAAAAGAAATATGAATTGCACCCAGAAACATTTGGTCAAATAGGTGTGAGGGACAGGTGATGACCACGAGATAAAAAATAAAAGATTGGCTGTATCTATTATTTGAAGAGTAGCGCAGAATTTGAAAAAAGAGAACTATAAATTATAGACATTATATAAATTCAGAAACATTTGGTCAAATAGGTGTGATTGATAAGCATTGAACCCTTAGATCATTTTTGATAACCTGGCTGGAATTTGATGGTTTCAGGCATATGTATAATTTCCAAAGTTATTATCTCCATGGGAAATATAAATAGCTTTATCCAGGATTTGAACTCTTATCACCGCGTCATTTCCTACGACAATAACCATTGTAACCCGAGCGCCCCCTCCCTGCAGCGTGACAATCTTTTCCGAGATACAAATTTCGAGGACTCACAGCATTACACTATTTTTAACAATATTTTAATCAAAGTTTTTTTGGTTTTTTTTTGTTTTGCTACAGTTCTTGTTGTTGTTGTTGTTGTTGTTGTTCATTAATTTACATGTTGTCTTCAAAAACATTATTATAATTTTTATATGACTGCATTTTCTCAAATTTGCTATAGATCGATTCATCTTAAAGGCTTTTATTTGAATACATTTAGATTTGGCGCGCTTTACTTTATTAATTATTTTTTTATTTTTTCTGATGTCAAATCTTGATAAACAAACTGATTCAAAACGTAAAATTTCTCGCTACATTAACAAGGAAACTTTTATCATATTCTTATCGAAAAAAATGCTAAGAGTGGTGTCTACAGTTGTATGATAAATTTGACAGCTCGACAGGCATCTCTCTCTCTCTCTCTCTCTCTCTCTCTCTCTCTCTCTCTCTCTCTCTCTCTCTCTCTCTCTCTCTCTCTCTCTGTATATATATATATATATATATATATATAAGATTAAAAGCATTAACTGTGATGGACACCAAGATAAATTGATAGTGTCAATGTTATATATTTTTAAACATCAACCCTCCAACTATAAGCCACTCATAACGGCTCATCAACAACTGTGATCCTACCGGAAGCCGCTGCTAGCGGCTCTCGCACGTGTCACTTGTTTACACTGAAAAATAATCGCATGAAAACCTCTGCCATCTTTATTTGAACAGAATGAGTTCTGAGGTGAATAGATAGCGAACTTTGAAATATACCATCGTACAGGTAGAAATACCAAGAAAATTTGGTACAACCGTCGCGGAAATTTGGTAGGCAAAGAGTTAATAATCATAGAAAAAAATAGGAAATTTTATAAAAAATAATTGGATAGAAAACTTATTTCTCGCTAAACACCACCAACAACATTAATACAAAACAAAAAGGAAACTTTAGTTTCAAAACGAGAAAGACTCCAGTTATCGACCTGTGTGGAGTACCCCTTCATTACCATTACTCCCGGGTCCACTCTGAATCTGATTAGGATCCCATCTATGGGTCAAATAGATATCTTTGAAAACTATTTGTGTTCGATATGAATACTTGATACTTGTAACTGTAAATTATTTATATTATGAACGTTTACTTCATTTACTTACGTTTACTTACTAAGGATTATTATTTGTTACTTGAAACCATTAGTGCTCACAAATTCCTATCATTAATTAAATAGAAATAATTACACGAGGACATATAATCGTTTCTATTTAATTGTAATACTTGAAATCATAAAATGTGTGCAAGTTATTGTGTGTCTGGTAGGAATACTTGATATCATATAACTATGTACAAAAGATTCTTAAGAAAAACCTACTCAAAAAGTAAATAAAAATGTACAATAAACGTAATTCCATAACCTCTTGGTATAATGGTTGATAAATCTTGGTTGATATGCCATTAGAATCAACCAATAGTTAATAAGTCTGACCTGGAATGGTTGTACCTGAGTCAAAAGTTTGAAAATTATTTGTATTTGATAGGAATACTTGAAACCATATAACGGCACAAATGGAAACAAATAGAAATAAACATTTTTGAGAAGACGAACTTAGCACTGTCTCGCTATATTTTTTGTTTTGTGGTTTGTTTAGGAAAAGGAAATTACCATTATGACATTAAGCCCTCACCTACCAGCCTAATGTGTATGACATAAATTATTTAAATAGGATGTGATTCAACATTGTACTTAATCGTTGCAGCATGTGTCCTTTAAGTGATACGAGAAGAGAAAAAAGAAATAAAGAAAAGAAGACAGTTACCGTTCCAGCAGACCTGAAAGTGAAGAAAGACGGAAAACTGAACAAATCCCTGGAACTTGCTAAAGAACTGAGGAACTATAGAACGGTAGAACCAATTGTAGTTGGAGCCTTTGGGACGGTTCCAAAATGCCTCGAAAATAAGCTGAGGGGACTGGTAATTACAGAAGAAAACTGAAACCCTCCAGACCACAGAACTATCAAGATCAGCTAAAATACTGAGCAAAGTCCTGGAGACCAGAGGAGACTTTCTCTCATCCAGTCTTCTGTGAAAAACCCACCAGTTACATCAAGAAACGAGGGACCTATTTCTTTTTCAAGAACTCCATAAATCTCTTTGAAGACCTTTATCTCACTTGCCAAAAATCAATCCAATGAATAGAAGATCCCTTCAAAGATCATTTTCCATCTTCATCGCGGAATCTTGTATATCAAATAAAAAAAATTTTTTATTACACCAATTAAGGAAATAAAAATGATTCTTTGCCTTAAGGGAAAAAGGATTACATGCCAAAACTCGAAGATACAAATTTATGGATATGATTGAATTTAATGTAAATAACAGATTTATATATTGCCTTGGGTTTTTCTTAAGGAAATATTGTGATATGGTAACATAAGATATTTAAAAAAACAGACTTTAAAACTTAAAATTTATAATTTTAAAAATAAAAATAAAAGAAATTTTAAAATCACCAAACTTTTTTTAACCCGATGAATATTTACGAACTAAACAGAGAAAGTATCACCAAGGTAAGAAAAATCGCACCACCTTACTCTTAAAATATATACAGTGTTCGGAATATATTTGACAGTTTCATAAGGAAAAAGAAAGAGTGCTTGGTAACTACAAAATTTAATGGATTGTAAAGAAATTTAACAGGCACGGAAATTACACTACTGTCAACAGGTTTCACTCAAAATAACTGCTATTAGCGTCGATCACAGCCTCAATCCTGCTCCGGAACCTGAAGCAAGCTGATGTTACAGTTTCCCTGTGAAGGCTCTCAAAAACTACCTTAATTCTGTCGATTAACTGGGCTTTTATAGTACTGGCACGGCGATTGGTGTCTTTCTCAACAGCGCCACATACATAATAATCCATGGGGTTAATATCTGGGGAGTTCGGAGGCCAAACATTGGGACATGTGTAGTCGTAAAAATTCACCGACAACCATTTTCTACTTTTCCCAGAGGTGTGGCAGAGGGTCGAATTCTGCTGCCATACATATGGCCTACCATTGGCTACCCTTGTTATCCAAGGCTTGACTACAGTGTTTAGCAACTCCACGTAGGCATCTGAATTCAACCTGATACCCTCTCTGAAAAAATGCTGTACGAATGCAATCAGATCGTCTGTTATGTTGCTTTCTTTCCACAGCCTCGAATATCTATTGCAATTCACTAGTTCATGCCTGATTGGTTTTACAGTGTTCAGGGAGCATTGGGCAGCAACCATAATCTCCTTATTTTGATGGCCAGTGCAGATCATCATGATACAAGTTATTCTCTTCCATGATTCAGGTGGGTTCCAGTCATCCATTCTATCTGTCATCATGTATATGAATGAAGAAGGGTCCAAGCTTTTAAATGATGCGTAGTGTGCATCAATACCTCCAGCCTACGGAGAAAAATAAGCAAATACAAATATGTCAAATTTATCCCGAACACCCAGTATATATATATATATATATATATATATATTTATATATATATATATATATAATCATACTAAAGTCATCCACAGACACGTGTTTCGACTTATCAAGTCTCTTCAGTGTGGGTAGACATTTGTAAGCTACCTACAGCCGGAATTGAAATCCGATCGGTTGGGTGACAGTCCGACACCTTAACCATTAGGCTGTCATCATTTACATGATTTTAACTGTTTTAATACACACGTCGCTTTGTATGTAAAGGCCGTCAGAGAGTGTTCCATCCCTTATATATAGGAGAGCATCGCGTTTACGCTAGAGTTGGCGGCCGTCAGCGAAATCCCCTCCAGAGTGCTCTACCCTAGTGGGATGGGGAACATAGATAGATAGATAGATATAGATATAGATATATAGAGAGAGATACATGCATATACTTATATGCTGTTATATATCTATATATAACAGTGTGGACACATCGATCGTCAGGAAACAACCAATTTATTGCGAAATGCAAATTATTCTAGTAGACACTTTTAAATCTGAATATTTTTATCGATAAGTAACATATTGTTAAAGCTGAATATAAGTCCTATATATCGATTAGTTCAGAACATGTCCATCCTGTCGTAGGGGACTTAGAATACGCAGACTTTATCCCACCGCTCGCAAAGGGTTAACGTTAAACACTATCTTTTGGTGAGGCTCCAGTTCTAGTGCTCCGGGGAGGACGGAGTACCCTTTCATTTCCATGGCAACGAGTAATGGCAACGAAGGGATACCCACACTTCAATTCGAG
Organism: Doryteuthis pealeii; assembly: GCA_023376005.1. Taxonomy (NCBI): domain Eukaryota; kingdom Metazoa; phylum Mollusca; class Cephalopoda; order Myopsida; family Loliginidae; genus Doryteuthis; species Doryteuthis pealeii. The sequence continues at coordinate 98,352,702 of CM042141.1, forward strand.
CCTAACCATCATATAGTCAGTGTATTCTAAGTCAAGTATGTATCTACATATGTACATCATATATAAGTGTGTGTTTCTGTGGGTAAAATTATGATTTTGGATTACTTTCTCCGACACTCTATCAATATAACTCAGAGTAACGCGGGCTGATAATTTAATATTTTAGGTTTTAAATCTGCTCTACTGTAAGAACACCGAGCAATTTTAAACTCATTTCTCACAGGTTGTTTTATATATATATATATATATATATATATATATATATATATATGAGAAGTAAATACACAAACGATATGTTTTGATATGGCTTTTTTTAGCCGACAATTTTTGGGAGAATATGTGCTTAATTAAAGTCGTACCTAATTTTTGAAAGTTAATTAATTAATAATTAATTAATTAGGCGGGAATACCTATTCAAATGTAAGGCTAAACATACAGAGATTGATTTTTCTCGATTTGTTTAGCCTTACATTTGAATAGGTATTCCCGCCTAATTAATCAATTATTAATTAATTAACTTTCAAAATTAGGTACGACTTCAATTAAGCACATATACCCCCCCAAAAATATATATATATATATCTTTAATTAATTCAGTGGATTTAACCCTGAAGATCCTTATGGTGAAACTCGAGTAGGTTATTACTGTGTGCCATTATAATACTATATATATATATATATATATATATATATAAAGCTTATATATATATACATATATATATAACACTATACATATATAACACCATATATATATATATATATGTATATATAGCACCATATATGTACAAAACACTATATATATATATTATATATATATATATATATATATATGAAGCCTTATATATATACATATATATATATACATAACACAATACATATATAACACCATATATATATGTATATATAACACCATATATGTACAAAACACTATAATATATATATATATATATATATATATATATATATATATATATATATATATGGTGTTTTCTGGAAGAGCGGATTTTTATCTATCGAGTATGCATGCCATATTGTCTTTTTCCCACGTTTTTCATTGTATCAAGAGTTTTCCTGTTCTTGCCTACAGTTTTCAAGAGCACGTGGATTTCCAGCTGAATGATACACGCACCAGTTGACCCCATTCCCTAACAGACTAATCGGCTAGCGATCCCATGAATTCTGAACAGTTCAATCGATCACATTTATAAATGCCGGCTGTATTGGCCACTTAATAAACGGAGCTCGAAGCGAATAGAAACCCTTTCTTCACGTTGTAAATAGATTGTCTCTTTTAACCCTGGCGGTCTGATTTGGTTTCTTTGTTTAATGCCATATCAACCATCGTAGGTTATTTAATGCCAGTCAACCTTGTAGAAGAACAGTAGTGCTACTATAGCTGGGGGATGAGGGTTTTATACCTTACAGTACCTTAAGTGGAATGGGATATACGGTGGATATATTGCAGAAGGTTGGGTTTGTTTTCTTTGTTTAATGGCTTATCAACCTCTGTAATCTAATGCCAAATCCCTCCTTGCAGAAGAACAGTAGTGATACTATTTGTATATTTACTAAACACTACGCATGAGTAGGATGTGACACAAGATCAATTGAGTCTTAAACGTGTTTTAACTGGTTTGAATTCAGAGTTTTACTTCTACTAGGCTGGTTGCCAAAATAATGTTAAAGAGCCCAGTCTATGGGTAAATAGAGCCCACTATTTACCCATAGTTGGTGGGAGAATATTTGGATTCATACCTTTCCCATGAGTATTAGCGTTATTTGAAATGCAAACAGCCTAGTCCTGGATTTGAATTCGTCTCGCCACGTCCATTTCCAACGACGGTAACCCTTACACCAAGCGCTCCAAACAAAAACATATACACTGTCTGTATAGGAAACGCGTGGTGTAATGGTTAAAGTCATAGGAAATGGACTCGTCGCCCCTTGTTCAAATTCTGGAAGTGTTAATTGCATTTCATTTAGTGCTAATATCTTGGGAAAGGTATGAATCCTACTCTCCCTCCAGCTATGGATAAATAGTAGGGCAGACTGGGCTCTTTAACCTTGGTTAGGTAACCGGTCTAGAAGAAGGAAAACTCTGAATTCAAACCTGTTGAACTCCGCTTAAGAAATTGACCCTGTGTCACATCCTGCTCGTGCGGAGGGGTTGGTAAAAATATATACCTCATCTCGGTCCATTTTTGAATGTTCACCTGACTTTGTCTTGTCCTTGTTTGTTCCTCTCTCTCTCTTGTTTATTAATTGTTTACCGCTTGGTGGGGAGGTCCCCAGGGCAGCATTACGGACACACGGACAAGTGAGAGTCCAGCTCTCTCTCTGTCCATTTTTGGATGTGAACCCTACTATGTTTTACGTTGTTCTCTCTCTCTCTCTCTCTCTCTCTCTCTCTCTCTCTCTCTCTCTCTCTCTCTCTCTCTCTCTTTGTTTATTAATTGTTTGCCACGAGACAGTATTACGGACAAGTGAGGGTTCAGTTAACAGACGACATAGACGATCACGGCCAGCGAGACGAGAAGACAATATGCAGTAAGATGTGCAGCAAAGAGTCTGCAGATAGCCCTCAGCCTACCAAGAGAGGTTTACACTGTATAAAATAACCTACCAAGGTTTGAATTACCGTAATGTCAACCAATCTCTCTCTAATCAGGAATGAAAGTAATCTCTGGGGGTCACAGTCAAGTCCGACGTAATGTTCTTCGAATCGACAGTCTTCAATCTAAACACTCTCCCAACTGTATCATCGCTCGTCTCACCAACAATATCCAAATGTATTTCTCTATCTCGCTCGTCTCGACAACAAAATGCTACTGTCGTTCTTCTCTCTGGGAGGGCAGGTTCTTAAATATACATCAATCTCACCACATCCGGGCTCCTCACTCAGAATTGTCACGTGCGACACTCGTCAGCACTGCAAGTACGCGTCAATCCTCACGGCGTGACTATTTACATCCGGGTTACTCTGCTATTTTTTTATTTCACTGCTCGTCCACAGCCCTTTCGCATTCTGAAGGACGCAGGTTCGACTTAGGTCAGTCCTACACGCCAGGCAAAGCCTAGCCCGCTTCCTTCGAGAATACGGCAAGTCTTCACGCCCGCCCCTCTCTCTCTCTCTCTCTCTTTCTCTCTCTCTCTCTCTCTCTCTCTCTCTCTCTCTCTCTCTCTCTCTCTCACACACACACCGTGTTGCACGAGGTAGGTCTCTCTCACTCTCTCTCTCTCTCTCTCTCTCTGTCACACCGTGTTGCACGAGGTAGATCTCCTCTCTCACTACATTCTCAATCTATGTCTCTGTTGTACATTAATGCTGTTTATTAGCTCAGTCGGTAGAGCGTTCGGCTAGAAACCACAAGGTTCCTAGTTCAATACCGGTTCTCGCCAACTCAGCGTTATGAGTAGCACAGGAATCTGTGCGGTAAAGTAAGGAGCTGATGGTAGGTGTGACGCTCCACCTCAGATGCAAAAACAATCTCCTTGGTCTAGCACTAGTGAAAAGGGGATAGACTCCCTCGCTGATTGGCTGATACCGACATTAGGCCGCCCCGACGACTTTACTTTTTACTTTATATATAAATAGTGTTATAAAGCCTAAGTCTGGTTAAACATTATTATACCAGTTACCTCAACTCGCATATCGGGCTAGAGTGACTTTTTAAAGAAAAGTGGCTCTTATAGTCGATGGAATAAAGAAAGAAAGCGTTTTATTAATGGAATTACATGTAATGCTATGAATTAAATGGATTCTACTAACGTTTTCCCACTTCCAAACCGACAATTTTATTTTCTCTTCTTTCTCGAAGTAGTTCGGCTCTGATTAGTTTAAGTGATCTGAAAACATAAAAAAACCATGAAGTCTATTTAGTTACCATTTTCTCGGGAGATCAGGTGTGTACAAATCAAAAATATTCTTAACCTATTTCATAAGATTCTGTGATTTGGTGTTTAATGACATATCAGCTGTTGTGGGTTATTTAATGCCAAATCATGTTTTTATATATACAAGGTGTGTCAAAAAAGTATCAAGATTTTTAGTACTTTTTGACACATCTTGTATTCTGAAAAAAATAACGTTCCATTCATTAATTTTTTCAAAATACAAGGTGTGTCAAAAACGTACCAAGTTTAAAGCTGTATTTACCAAGTTAGAAATGTGTGTAGAGATTTTTATGGGATCAGTTGGTTGACTTAGAAGATAAATTTGATATTGGAGTGTGGGTTAAATGTGTTGATGTGCATCAGTCGGAGTGGATCAGAGTAAGGGAAGTAGGTCATTTGCTAGTGATGTATGTAGGTCATCAGCAGAAGTTTTTGGAGAATTTGGGGCGGAATATTTCTGTTTGAATTTTTGTTTTATTCGTTTTCGAATTTCATTTTGTTCTCGTGGGTTATGACTTTTGCAATAGCTGTATCGAGGTTGAAAAACCCCTGTCTTTGTTTTATTATTTTGCTATTTGCTAGGAGTGCCGATTCGCATAGACGGCGTAGGTTCTTATTGTGCATGAGTTTGAGCAGCGAGGCGTAGTTGAAATTGAATGTATGGTTGAAGTCAACTGTGTGTGTGAATAGGCCATTTTGGTTGTCATATGTTTTTATCGATCTTTTATGCTCGTATATGTTTGTCAAGACTGCGTTGGGTTTCTCCGGTGTATGTTTTGTTGCAATCGTTGCATGGAATGGTGTAAATGCCGGCTTTGGAGGTGTTAAAAGCGTTTATGCGTGTGGAGGAGCTGGTGAGGTCCCTATTTGTTTGCTAGGTGGTTTGTATGATTTTTATTCCTAAAACGGTTAGTTTATCATAGAGTGGTTTGTTATGTATGTTGGTTGGTAGGGTTAAAGGTCTGTGGGGGGGAAATGGAGGGTGTGGTGGTAGTGGTGGTGTTTTTTTGGTTTCCTATTTCCTCTGACACATCAACACATTTAACCCACTCAACAATATCAAATTTCTCTTCTAAGTCAACCGACTGACCCCAGAGAAAAATAAATAGATAAATGAATTTTTTTTAAATCCCTACACCCCAACCCACCCGTCTTTCCTTCAACCCTCACTCATTCCCCTTTTTACTATAAAAGCGAATGTACAAGTACTTATGTTCAATAAAGCTCTGAAGAAGCTTCATTCAAATTGAGGCGAAATATCAATTGAATTTATGCTGTCTGTGTTGTTATATCCACACTTTTCTCAACCATATATATATATATATATATATATATATATATATATATGTATAGTTCCTATTGGCAGTCATATTGGCAATTGGAATATATACGTGTGATCAGCTGCAATTAATCGGTAACTCGATTAATTCAGTGGATTTAACCCTGATGATTCTAGCGATGAAACTCGAGTAGGTTTCTGTTGTATCCATTTCTTCAATATATATATATATATATATATATATATATTCACTTATTATTAGTAATGGGCTCTTTATACTTAATTACTGGGCGTAGACCTTCCTCAAGGCCTGTCACATTTTTTCTTCTTCTTTTTTTTTGCTGCTGAACACCAGCACGATATCAGCACATTCTGAACTTACAATAATCTGACTATATCAATTTCTGTCAGGCATAATTTCATTTATGTTCTCGTGATATTCGTGTCGGGATTCGCAATGTCCATCATTTAGCTGATATTCTAGCAACACACACACACTCTTCTCTCTCTCTCTCTCTCTCTCTCTCTCTCTCTCTCTCTCTCTCTCTCTCTCTCTCTCTCGTTTTATACAAGTACTCAGTGCCGTAACGACATCATTGCCCTACAAGCCACTCTTCAAGTGGTGATGCCCTTTGGGTCGCCAATATTATGTGTATATTATGTGCATTCTGTATTTCCGACCCAAATGTTAGTATTAGTTCTGTTCTGGTGGTTTCAAACCAAAGATAGTGTGTTAATTTCCGATTTTATGTTGAACACGTCCTTGAGAATCGTGAAAAGAGATTTGCGATCGTTGATGCTTCAAAGGCACGCTCCTTTTTATGCAAATATCCATTCAGTGACAAAGATTATAGATAGATTTGTAAGTAGGGCGTCGCCTATGAACCTGGATGCAACCAGCAATGCAAATTCCACACTCGACCTCTGGGTCATCGACAAAGAAATATTGTTGTTTACTAAAGCTTAGCTTAGTTTTTGCACAAGGCCAGAAGTATGGGAGCTCCCAGTGAGAATCGAACTCACTAATAATGGTCACGTGGTATAATGTTTAGCAAACAGACAAATAAATAATTGATTAGTAGTTATTTAATGCCAAAGCCATTCTTATATATATTCACCGCACCACATGGAGGCGCGTGGTCTAATGGTTAGAGTTGTAGGAAATGGACTCGTCAATGCGAGTTCAATTCCTGGACGAAGCTGTTGGAATTTCACATAGCGCTAATACCCTTCGGAAAGGTATGAATCCAATTCTCCCTCCAGCTATGGGTAAATAGCAGGGCAGACTGGACTCTTTAACCATGGCTAGGTAACCAGTCTAGGAGAAGGAAAATTCTGAATTCAAACCTGTTAAACTCCGCTTAAGAAATTGACCTTGTGTCGCATCCTGCTCGTGCGGAGGGGTTGGTAAATATATATATATATTCACCAACCTCTCTAGCAGAATGTGACACATGGTCAACCTTTTTAAGCGGAGTTTAACTGCTTTGAATTCAGGCTTTTCCTTTTCCTAGACTGATTGCCATACCAGGGTCAAAGAGCTTACTATTTATCCATAGCTGGGAGAAGAATAGTTGGATTCGTACCTTTCCAAGGGTATTAGCTCTATGTGAAATGCAAACAGCCACATTCCGGAATTGTCATCGTGTCTCGTTCCTACTACGATAACCATTACATTACGCGGCTTCCCTTGTAGAAGAACAGTGGAGGTACTATTTGTTGGAATGTTTGGATATAAGGTGTGTTTTACTTATAGACTCGCCGATGGACATGTGACCAGCCTGTTGACCAATCACTGGTAGTGCTCTGCTGCTGCTGTTGTTGTTATTTATACTGGCTGATTCTAATCTTAGCTCACTACTACTTGGATCTTCTTGGACGACGGACCTAAAGGATTCTATATCACAGGACTTATTCACTTACCAAAGGATTCTATAACTCAGGACTTACTTACTTATTTACTTTAAGTTTTTTACAACTGGCCAAGGATGGCGGCCAGATACTTAACACTATTTAACACATATTTGGTGGGCTGAGTGGGTTCATACAAGACTGAAAATGAATGTAATGGTGTTTATCATAACTTGTGCAGAACCTCAACGCCAACATGTGTCGATCGTTGAGCTCTATAGATCTGATCTTTTAATCCATAACCATCGCGAAACTTTTTCTACCAATACTGAAAGCGCCCCGAGGGCCTTTCTCTTTTTGTTTTTTTTTTTTGTTTTTTTTTTGTTTTTTTTTTGTCTGTTTTTTTGTTTTTTATTTTCTCTCATTATTCGAAATTCTGCATAGAGATGTACATGAAGTTCTTCCTGCAAAACCAGGTCATTCAACCTCAATAGGATAACATGCAATCTGCCATTGGTCGGATCTACATTTTTATTCGAGCTCCTGATATTGTTCGTGCTTTTTTTGTTTTTTTGTTTGTTTTTTGTTTGTTTTTTTTCAAAAGCCTCTTCGATATTTTCTTCCTATGTAACCGTACGTTCAATAATTATAGCCTGACAGTAGACAATTTACCAGAGAAGTTGTTGTGATCTACTCTGGATATTTCAACTATTTCCCGAGATCTACTCTTAACTGCCAGCCTCGGGTGGAAGAGAGCAGGCAAACATTCGGTTTACGCGTTTGAGGTGAGGGTTGTTGCTAATTTATATATATATATATATATATATATATATAGATATAGATATAGATATAGATATATATTGTATATTATACACACACACACATACAAACACACACATATATATGTATATATATAAAAACATCCTCACACACACACACACACACACACACACACACACACATATATATATATATATATATATATATATATATATATATAAAGATCATTTCAAACGAATTCAACTCAAAGAAACTTTTTTCACTGAACAGATGGACTCGCCACTTCTAACACACTTCTCTGCCCGGATTATAGTGGGTTGTCAAACACTTATAAAATTATTTTGATAGTTTTTTAACTTTCTAAAACAATTTCTTTAACAAGAAATTTTCTCCTGACTATGACCTCAGGTCGAAACTAGTTGAGAAAATATAAAAGAAATAATCTTGTTTTTCTGATCACTTTTTGTTCATCTTATATATATATTATATATATATATATATATATGTGTGTGTGTGTGTGTGTGTGTGTATATATATATATAATATATATATATATATATATATATATAAGAAAGTAATTCCACTACATTGATAGAGCTAATGTATCCGGAAGTACGTATGAACAACAACTGTGGCACTCTTGGCCGCTTCGTGACGGACTTGCTGCGTTTGCAAATTCACCATTTCAAATATCGTCATATAATCTCATAGACATTTTCTCCTCTCAAAATGTGGAAAAATTTAAAAATATAATCCTTAACCTCAAAAAATTATGAATTTTTGTCTATATTGTCTATATTCAATTCATATCGAACATCGGTTTAACTAAGCACAGCTCTATAAAACAATATTCTTTAGATGTTTCTCCAGTCTAACTTGTTTTAAGAACTTTAATGCGAGTGTCAGCGTGTAAAGAAGGTTTAGTTCTGTTGGAGGCGCCTGCTGTAATGGTTACGGTCATGAGAAATGAACACAGTGAGACGAGTTCAAATCCTTGACGCTTCTGTTTGTATTTCACATAGCGCTAATACTCTTGGAAGAGGTCCGAATCCAAAAAAACTCCCTCAAGCTCTGGGGAAATAGTATGGCAGATTGGTTGGATTAGATTGGTTGGATTTTACGGCATGTCAACCTTTGTTGGGTTATTTTATGCCGAAGACATTTTTGTTTTGTTCATTTTTGTTGGGTATTTAATTTTTTTAACTCATTTTTTTAAAACACATTTTTTTATCTATTCAAAACCTACTGATAAGACCCTAAAAGATTCTACCACTCCGTATCAGGATGGAATAAGGAGTAATAATAATGAAAAGTTACTACAGACTCTCCAGATCTCCACAATTGGAACCTCACGACTAGATGCAGTTTAACGTCATACACAGGGCACACTTATGGGGCAGACTGGAATCTATAACCTTAGTATGGCAACCGGTGTAGGAGAAGGATAACTCTGAATTCAAACCAAAGGGTCTCTCTTCCTGGTTGTCAATGTGGAAAGAAAGCTTTGTATTGTTGAAGTCACGTGGTGTAATGGTCACCGTTGTTGGAAATGGACACGGTGAGACGAGTTCAAATCCTTGACTCGGCTGTTTGCATTGCACATAGCGCCACTACTCTTGGGAAAGGTACGAATCTAACTAATTTCCCTCCAGCTATGGGTAAATTGTAGGGCAGACTGGGATCTATAACCTTGACATGGCAACCGGTCTTGGAGAAGGAAAACTTTGAATTCAAACCAATGAGTCTCTCTTCTCGTTTGTGAAACTAGCTTGGGCGCCCCCTTTCTATTTCCATTTCGAGCATTTATTATTCAATTGTGACTTTGTAGTAAAGTTGTAATTCATATGTACTTCCGGGGACGGACATTTGCTGATTCAACCGAACGGGTTCTACTAGTGATTTACTTATAGATTAAATCTGAATAACTAACGCATAAAATTAGTCCTCAAAATGGGTATTTTGATCTTTTGTCGTCCTGGTTCCCTGCCCTAATTTACACTATGTTTTAGCATGCCAGCATCAGGCGAATTTACGGCCAAATTTAAATATATAATACTTTTTGATATAATTTAAACTTATTTTACTGTTTTGTTTTTTTTTTTGTAAAAAAATGTGTTTATTGTTTAATGTATTGTTTGTTTTGATATTTGAGTTTTTATTTGTATTTTATAAGCTGGGGGAATTGCAGAATAAAAACAGACAGAACGTACACTATGAAAATTGTTTTGAAATTTGAGTTTTGTACAAATTCAATTTAAACAAAGTTGGAGGTTGTAGAATATTTACATTAATTTGTTGATAGAAATCTGGTGGGGGCGGTGTAAAATATCTACTGTAGCAATGGGGGTGGAGTTACTTCCACCGTAGATTAACACGTTACAAAAATAGGCAAGATAGATTAAAAGTAGGTATTTACCCATCCATTCGCCTAGGATAGGATATGACAAGCCTCGCAAGTATGGGTCATCCATTGAATATCGAACTCCTTACTAACCATTACCCCACGATGAGACATCCAAAGTATTTACCCAACTGGTTCACCACGGGTAGGATGTGACACAAGGTCACAAGTACGAGGCACCCAGTGAGTATCGAACTCGCCATTCAGTAGTAATGGAACTGCACGTTTGGTGTGTTAACTATTACACCACGATGGGATGCCTAAGATAGCGCAAAGTCATTAACCTCAATATTGTTTTAATTTTAGTAGGCATTTACCCAACCCGTTCGCTACGGGTAGGATGTGACACAAGGTCAAAAGTATGGAGCATCCAGTGAATATCGAACTTACTCTTCAGTAATAAGTGATCTGTGAGAGTAGCTTGCTGACCATTACACCACGATGAGACGCCCAAAGTATTTATCCAACCTGTTCGGTACGGGCAGGATATGACATAAGGTTGCAAGTATGGGGCATTCAGCTAGACTAGTTTACAAACCATTACTCGACGGTGTGACGCCCAATATAGAATAAAGGTATTAACTCTCTGTTGGAATGGTTTGGCATTTAAGGTGTGCCCTGGCCCACCACTTAAATTTACAGACTTTGCGTTGGCGCGTGGATTAAAGCCAACCAATCGACACGCTCGAATACGTGGTTAGTTAACTGTTTAATCGCCGATCTTGAAAGCCGTTCATTTGCACGTATTCACCACTGATGGACGGATCTGCAACCAAGGACTCTGCCTAACACCGGGGGAAAACTATGGATTCGAGGATTATTCACTAAGGAACAATCAAAAGAATTCTACCCCACTGTAAAGTGCTCTCACTTGCAGCCTAAAATGCCACAAAAATCGTAACACTCTTTCATCGTTTGAATTTGATTAACCAGTTTATATGTCCTTATAATTGATACTCTCCTGCTTGATTCTGATTGGTCAACATTTATCCATTCACCGGAGATGACTGGGCATTAAGAAAGAACTTAAAAATTTCGACTGGCGGAATTAGCCGCATCATGTAGAGATTATTTTAAAGATGGCGTATTCTTAATTCTAGATCAAATGTGCGTGCGTGCAAATATGAACTTATACACAAAGTACAGCGTAAAAAATGTCTATGATTAAGAACGTTAATGAACCGTCTGTTAAACTTTAAATGACGGGTTTGAGGCTAAAAGAAACAAGGAAAAATATATTAAATACATTTTTTTTTCATTTTCTCATAGGCAACACCATGTGCATTGTATAATTATCAACTGATTGAAATCGTGTGCGTATGTTTATATATGCACATATGCACATATATAAAACTGTGCATCAAATAATTCCAGCCAGACAACGGTAAATCTTGAAAAAGAAGAAAAACCTGCAGGCTCATTGAAAATGGTTTCCGACTTCATAAATGTGCGTGTATTCTTAGTCAACAAAGAAAATAATGTGACTGATTTATTTATTTTTCAGGTTGACAAACCTGACTGTGTTATATACCCCTTTGCTCTAACGGTCAATTTTCTTTTTTTTCTTTCTTTCTGCACGTGCATGTATCAATTGTCTATCCTTTTCTTTTGTTCAACTTTTTCAACAAATCTGGATTGGGTTTGTTTTTTCTTAATTCAGGGGTTTTCTTTTACCAACTTTTTGTTCTTCCTTTTTCTATTTTACAATTCGTGAAAACAATGTTTTTCTTATCAGTTTAAATTTCATAGTCTTTTTTTTCTGTTTGCGTGTGCATGTGGTGTACTTATTTGTTTCTGTTTCTCTTTGTTCTTTTTCTTTCTCTTCTTCATGTTTTCTTTCTGTCTAGTGAACTTTCTATCGTTTCTCTTTCTCTTCTCTTAGGTCCAATCATATACACTTGTTTGTATATGTTGTCTATGGACACCATTTAATCGTACATGTTATATACCCCGTTGCATATCGGGTATATAAATGGGAGAGAGTAGAGAGATGAGGAGATGTGAAGATTCTTATTTGTTCTTGTTGGTTCTTTCCTCTGTTGGGCTGGTTTCTTTTTTTCTTTTGTTGGGCTGGGTCGTCTGTACTCATTTCTTGTTTCTAATAAATAAGCAAATATTTGTTGGTTTTTAGACGTCCATTCTGAATTATAAAAAAAACAAGCCCAAAAGGGTTTTCTCCCGTGGTGAGAGGCCGGCATCTTGGGAACATCGTCTTACGTCTGTTCCCGTTGACTAACTGCCGAAATCTAACTAACGACCAGTTCCCTTTCACACGCATTTCTTTCAGCCAATCAGAAGTCGGCGTACCGGTCAGCGAAAGATTAACTGCTGTCAATAACTTTTGTTTCAACGATTAATGGTAAATTTCCACTTAGCAAACCGTTATTTGAATTTTAGCAGCATCCAGTATCCGCGCAGAGTTGGTCTATGTACGGTTTTGCTGGACGGCCTACTCTGGCTTGCCCATGTGATGGCTTCCACATAGGAACGTCACTTATGAGTTCATCTCCAGCAGTGCCCAGCGTGTCTTGTTCGTCTCACACGGATGGTTTGTGTGATATGAGACAGGTGGCCTGTACAGCTGTTTTCTCGTGTGGTGTTGTTTCCACGCCTTGTGGAAATAACACCACACGAGAAAACAGCTGTACGGCGCGCAGCATTCATGTGCAGCACTCATTTAGCTTATTCTCCAGGCGCTTCGTTAGATTTCAAGTAGTGCAGCCGTACAGTAGCCTCGGGAGCGATGTCTTTGTAGCATTTAGCTGTCTTGTGTTGTGTCCCCTTGCCAACTAGTTGGCAACCTTCTGTCTATTTTAGACGATGGCGTAGTTTTTGGGTCTCTCTCTCTCTCTCTCTCTCTCTCTCTCTCTCTCTCTCTCTCTCTCTCTCTCTCTCTCTCTCTCTCTCTCTCTCTTACAGCTACGTGAGTGGCTGAACAGACCGATCCTCAAATGGCAGTCTCTGGTGCAATGGCTGCAAACAAAAGGTGATGCTTTCTGTAGGTGTTGGGGGTGCTGCTGTTTCTCCTTTCTTTTAGCTCTCTTTTCTGTGGCAGCTTTTTTCCTCTCTTTTTTACTTCTTTTTGTTCCTTGTTTGACGAGGAGGCGCCAGGTTGCACGGTCTTCTGCACAAGCCTCCCACGTGTCTATGTCGATGCGGCATGTCTTCATGTCTCTCTTGCAGACATCTTTGAAGCGTAGGCGTGGTCTCTCTGCCGGTGCCCTCCACTAGTTCACCATACAGTAGGTCTTTGGGGATGCGGCCTTTGTTCATCCTCCTGACATGGCCAAGCCAGCGCAGGCGTCTATCGGTGATGGTGGGCATGCTGTTTATGTTTGCTAGTTCCAGAATTTCCAAGTAGTAGTTCACCGTAAAGCACACGCGTACATATGCACAGCATGAAAATGAATACTTAGTCTTAGAGATTAACAATTCTTCTTCTAATCCATTCAATTATCCTTTCTCTTGACAACAGTTGACATTTATCTGATTTTCCAACGTAAGACAATTTTTATTTTGGTTTTTAATTTTTTTAAAGTATAATGAGACATAAAATCATTTTTTTTTGTCAGGAGTAATGATGACTTACTGTCAAAATTATATTTTCAGATAATTTTGGTAGGAACGAAAATTTAGTCACGTTTATTTCTAGTTGAACATGTGATTAGAACACAGTATTGAAAAGATCGACTATTTATTCAAGAATATCCCCAATGCCAGAGCAGCTGTAATTTTCGCTAAACCTCGGAAATATCACAGAATCCGAAGTTCGGAAGAGCTATTTTAACAGATATAAAAAACGAACGTAATTTGCAAGGACAACTGCACTTAGAATATGATAGAAAGAGAGATGGAGACACGCAGTGAGAGAGAGAGAGAGAGAGAGAGAGATTGCAGAGGTGACGAGAGAGAGGGGGGAGATTGGAGAGGTGACGAGAGAGAGAGAGAGAGAGAGATGGAGAGATACGGAGATAAAGATGGAGAGATACGGTGATAGTGATGAGAGGTGGTGATGTAGAGAGATACAGAGAGAGGGGATAGAGAGGGAGGGATAAAGACATGAAGAAATATTTCGAAAAGATGGAGAAGGAAATGAAAGTGAGAGAGAGATGAAGAGAGAGGGAGAGAGAGAGAGAAAGAGAGAGAGGGATGAGAAAAAGAAAGAGAAAGACATGGAGATAGAAATTAAAAGATACAAAGAGAGATGGAAAGAAAGATGGAAAGAGTGAGAGAGATGCGAGAGAGAAAAAGATATGGAGATAGAGACGGAGAGAGAGAGAGATGAGAGAGAATGAGAGGGAGGTATGAGAAACAGAGAAAGAGAGAGGGATATGATGGACATATGGAGAAGGCAATGAAACAGATGAAGATGGAGATGAAGAATGAGCGAGATGAGAGATGTGAAAATGGAAATGGAGAAAAAGAGAGAGAGAGAGGGGGGTGAAAGTGGAATAGAGATATTGAGATGAAGATGGAGATGGGGAAAGAGAGAGATGAGACAGATGAGAAATGAATATGGAAATAGAGAGAGAGAATGAGAGAAGATGAGCGAGAGGATGAGAGAGAGAGAGTGAGATGAAAGAGCAGAGATGAGAGAGAGATATGGAGAGAGAGAGAGAGAGAATGAGAGAGAGAGAGAATGAATGAAGAGAGAGAGAGAGAGAATAAGAGAGAGAGAAATGAAAGTGGAATAGAGATATTGAGATGAAGATGGAGATGGGAAAGAGAGAGATGAGATATGAGAAATGAATATGGAAATAGAGAGAGAATGAGCGAGAGAGAGAATGAAAGAGAGAGAGAGAGAGAAAGAGAGAGAGAGAGATGAAAGTGGAATAGAGATATTGAGATGAAGATGGAGATGGGGAAAGAGAGAGATGAGAGATATGAGAAATGATATGGAGAGAGAGAGAGAGAGAGAGACAGAGAGAGAGAGAGGTGAAAGTGAATTGCCGTTCTTGGAGATGTTCGTTTGTGGCTTTGAGGAATCTTTCTCAAAATATTTCCCCAGTTCAGAACAAACAAAAACATTGATAAATGTGTCACTATTCTTTTTACACAAGAAAAATTATTATTTCAAACCACACTGTACCAACGACCTCAGTAACATTTTTCTCACTTTTTTCCAGCGAAAAAGCCGTTTTATCTTTCAATCTTTTATCTTTTATCCGTAAATTTGTCAACAGAAATGTAAAAGGATTATTTGCCTGTTGATTTTCTGATTTTGTGATGTCAGGAATCGAGATTGTAGTTTTAGGTTTGGTTTAGTTTTGTTTGTTTTACGGCATATCAACCTCAGTGGGTCATTTAATGTCGATAAAGTTTTGAAATAAATTTATTAATGGATAATCAATTTTTGTTTATAAACTCATATTTTTCTATTTAACCCATAGATGGGACCCTAACAGATACTACCACTCTGGACCAGGGAGCAATGGTGATGAAGGGGTGCTCCACATTCCCCAAACCTTCAAAACTGGAACCTCACCATCAGATAGAGTTTAACGTCATTCCCAGGACATGTAGACCCTCAGCCACCACCTTCTAGCATCCATATGATAAAAAGTGTTGGGGCTTGCCATAAGGGCAATAGGGATGGGGCAATCATATAGGTGCTAGGGCTGATGTGACCAGCCGATGATCGGAGGGGGCTTCTCCGACCGCCCGTCTAGCCCAAGAAAGGACCAAAGTGGAGTATTGCAAGTCATGGACTACTCAACCACCTGGGTTCTATCCTTTAGCATCACGGGTCGCCATCCACGGCCAACAGGTGGCGCCATTTTGGGTGTCTTACCCCTCTGCATAGGTGCAGTCGGTGCATTCTAACGCCCCAGCCGATAGGGCAGGATTTAGTGTTAAAAACATTGTTAAATGCAACGGCGTAGAAAAATAACAGGGTCATCTCTTGACATGTGACAATATGTAAACAAAGATATTTATATTATTTGGATTATTCGGACTATTATCCTCATCATTATTGATTATCTACACAACGTTTCGGTCGATGTGCCCTCCAGTCATCTTCAGTATTTCTTGTCGAATTAGACATATGGCGTAGTGGATATAGGTGTTGAGTTAATACAGTTCTAAGTAATAGTTATCTCTAGACTGCAGGTTCAATCCTGGTAAAGAGCGACAGAAGGTTCCCAAGTTCGAGGTGGTGGTTGGGGAGGGGGGGGCGTCCCGAGTTCGAAAAAGTTTCCGAGTCAGACAAGAAATACCTAAAAAAAAAGGCCGGAGGGAACATCGGCCGAAACGTTGTATAGATAACAATAAATATGAGAACAATGGTCCGAATAACCCAAATAAAACAAATTATCAAGCCTCATCTCAAAAATTCAGAGAAAGGATATCTATATTTCAAAAACTAGCAGGATCTGTGGATATACCACAGTATGACAGTTTAATTATTACAACGTTTGATATGTTTACTTAAGAGCTATTGCTAAATAGTTCAATCTGTAAAAAATATTAAAAACTCTTGATTTAACTCTCTCATTCTTTTTTTTTTTCTTTCATTCCTTCTCATTATGTTCGATCGAAACAGATTAGCGTTATCGCATACGCGCTCACCGCCTGTCACTATCTTTTCTTTATTCTCTTTCTTTCTTTCTTATTATATTTTTCTGTGTAGCATGTCCCTTTTCTTCTTATTTTCTTTCTTTATAATAAAAACGGAATGGTCCATTATTTAACCGGGGTGATGACACTCATGAGGAATAAGAATTCGGCGGATAACAGACATCAGATAATCAGGATTTACATTTTTGCATTTAATATTGGATGATTTGGACGGTCTCATTTTTAACCAGGGAGTGTTGCAAGATGATAACGGTCGTACTTGTAAGAAACACGAGTATTAATATATAGATAATTTCGAAACGCAGTGTGATTTTAAAAAAATGAAATTATCATCAGGTTGTGAGACAACCACGAGATATGTACAAGTGGATTCAAAAAGTATTGAGACTTATGCTGTATTTACCCAGACAAGACTGTACAATAAAAGAACTGTCCATTTTCCTTTCAGTTCAAAGTAAACGCCATGGCAGTTAACAAACTTGTATGATTCAAAGTTAATTAATGAACATACCGTTCCAACACGTTGTGAGCCAAAACATTTAATATATATAACAGCACATGGAAACGATAAGATACATAATGTACAGGAGAATAGAACATGTAAATACATATACAATATTTAGGTATAAACAAGATACCCAATGTACCTAACATATAAATGTTACAGACATGGAACTAAAGGGTAGTCCATGCTGTATAATGGACTTACAGTAATGTAAGGGGGGGGGGCAAAAGCCCCACCGAGAAGGGGGTAGATAGACTCTAGCCCATAGCAGTTCTTGAGAAGATCCAGCTAAAAAAGAGGAAGACAAGTTCCAATGAACGCGCTTAACTACCAGAGGTCCCTAGTGGGAACAAACAGCAACGCAGCGAGAAGATAACTCTTCCGGCAAAGGGAAGATAATCCCCTACACACTTAATCCAACGAGTTTTACATTGGTCAAAGCACCTATAAAATGATAAAGATTGAAGGTGTGATGTATTTCTTTTAATATCCTCCGTCTCTTCAAATATTCTCCTTGAGATGAATTTTTAGTTTAGAAAGCAAGAAAAAATATGGCGAGAGCGGAGGATCTTGCACTTGCGTAAACCTGTGGTCTCTCACTTGATTGCCGGCTATTTTATCTTTTTCTTTATAAACATCATAAAGTCGGGCTGTTAGCACGGATTAACCTCTCTCTCTCTCTCTCTCTCTCTCTCTCTCTCTCTCTCTCTCTCTCGATATATATATATATATATATATATATATATATATATAGTCTCGGCCTCTTCATACATGTTTATCTATCTCTTTTCTTATCTGTCTATCTATCTATCTATCTACCCCACTCGTCCCTATCGATCGCTGCGACTGTTTTTTCTCAATACTGTTTAGTGGTTTTAAGCCACGGTGACTGAAAAGAATTCCTATACATATATACCGCACGAGCAGGATGTGACACCCGAGTATGAGTACATACGACCAGATACAAACGTACACTTTATGCCGTTTTTAAACTGCCTGCAATCACAGAAAGACTAAATAAAGAGCTAAACACCAAATCCTTGTCTATCAATTTTAATAAAACATGTATACAAGAGAATTTACCGTCTAAATATATCCATTAGATATATATATATATATATATATATATATATATATATATATATGGGAGTAAATATGGAAATTAAATTCGACAATATAAAGAAAATTTGAAAAAAAACAAACAAATGTTCCGAAAATGGGATGAATTTAATAATCGATGTTTAAAACATTTCGGTTACAATGAACCCTCATCAGGATGTCTCTTGGGGTGAAGAAAATGATGGATATTTTTATATGTGACAGGAGATGAAAATCTTTTTAGTTATGTAACTGTATTTGATCAGCGTTTTAATTTTGAAAGGCAAGTCGCGATCTACTCACGCGAAGGTGTCATGACGCGTGACGCCACTCGAAGAAATGCAAAAGACGAGAAAAAGTATTAATGGGCTGATTATTTTTAAGAGAACATAGGGAAACAAAGTGGGAATGATAACTAAATAAATAATTAAATGTAGCCTTAAATTATTTAACACTATTTAACTAGAAACGGAGATATAATAAATAATACATGTCGGTTATTAAGGGAACAAAGTGGGAATGATAACTAAATAAATAATTAAATGAAGCCTGGTATTTTGTAATTATTTAACACTATTTTAGCTAGAAATGGAGATATATTGAAAAAACCATGTCGATTATTAAGGGAGGGCAAATGCGAAATTGCACAGGCTTCAAAAATCTGTCGTAGTCTTTTGCTGTGAATATGGGCTAATATTGTGGCATCATTGAAATTAAAGTTATGATTAGTTTCAGACATATGTTGGAGGAGGGTGTTCTGAAAATTGCCCAATTTAATATCACGTTTGTGCTCATATAAACGCTTCTTGAGAGTTCTTGCTGTTTCCCCAATGTATTTTTTGTCGCAATCTTTACATGGAATTGCGTAAACACCAGCCTCGGATTTTATAGGATGGTGAGACCCCACATTGAGTAAGCTTCTAATTGATTTGGATGAAATAGTAACGATTTTGATACCAAGGTGGTGTAAATTGTTTTCTATGGAGTTAGTGGAAGGGTTATTATGTAAAACTATGTATCTATGGGGAAGTTTTGTTATATTAGAAGATGTATTAGTGGGGGTTTGTGACTGTTTTCCTTTATGGATTTTGAGAGCTTTGAATTTAGCAGATTGTATGAAAGATTTAGGGTAAAGAAGATTTATAAAGGAATTTTCTATATAATTGAACTCATCGTCTAGGTATTTAGGAGTGCAGATACGGAGGGCTCTAAGATAGAAGCCAATAATAATTCCTTTTTTAATGCTGGTATTGTGGTGTGAGTAAAAGTGTATGTGGTCATTTTTACAGGTGGATTTATGGTGGACTTTGAATTCTAATTTGTCTTTATTTTTTATGAGTAAAATATCCAAAAAAGGTAAAGAATTATTGGATTCTAATTCATGCGTAAATGTTATGGTGTGTTCAATTTTATTTAGGCTATCAGTAATCTTGTTTATGTCAAGTTCTTGTGGGTAGATGAGTAAAATATCATCGATGTAACGAAAATAACTAGAATTCTTTGGAATTATATAACGAAAAGGGCCAGATTCTAGAAACTCAAGATAAAGACATGCGAGAACCCCACTGAGAGGGATCCCATGGGCAAACCAAATTTCTGTTTATAATAGATGTTGTTGTATTGGAAATAGCAATGTGATGTGCATAAAGTTTTTTTTTTTAGAGATGGATTGAGGTAAGTTAATGTTAATTTTTGATAGGTGATTTTGTAATCGTTTTAAGCATTTGTCTACCGGAATATTAGTAAACAGAGATTTTATATCAAGACTAGCTTTTTTTTATATTGATGTTGGTTAATTTGTTGAGAAGTGAGTCAGAATTAATTATGTGTGCTTCGCTAATAGTACCTAATAAAGGGGATAGGGTTTTGGGTATTTGGCAATATTATGGGGGCTGAACCAATACCAGAGATAATTGGTCTAAGAGGAATATTTGGTTTATGGGTTTTGGGAAGACCATAAATCTTTGGGATAGTGGAGTGGTAATTTATGAGCGAGGACCAGAATTTGTCCTCCTTGGAAATTAATTTTTTATACAATGTATTAAAATTATGTATGTTTTTTGTGATAGTTTGTGGAGAGATTTGTTCATATGTGTTATTGTCATCAAGTAAGTCCATTAACTTACGGTTATAGTCACTGGAATCCATGATAACAACACCACCACCTTTATCAGAAGGTGAAATGACAATGTTGTTGTTGGAGGATAGAGTTTTTAATGCGGTCATGTATCTCCTTGGTAAGATGTGTTCCTCAGTTTGATAGCTGGTGGAGGCAGCTATAATACTCTGTACAAACCCTTTGTTAAAATCAGACACCTTCGCGTGAGTAGATCGCGACTTGCCTTTCAAAAATAAAACGCTGATCAAATACAGTTACATAACTAAAAAGATTTTCATCTCCTGTCACATATAAAAACATCCATCATTTTCTTCACCCCAAGAGACATCCTGATGAAGGTTCAATGTAACCGAAATGTTTTAAACATTGATTATTAAATTCATCCCAATTTCGGAACATTTGTTTTTTTTTCAAATTTTCTTTATATATACTAGCAAATATATGCACCCTCCGGGTGCAAGTATTTAAGTTTTAATATAATAAAATATCATATTAAATTAGAAAGGCTAATGAAACTGAATAAGAATGCAGATAAAAAGATTTGGAACAGAGGGGGTAGGATTGAAAAATAGAACAACTTTGAAACTAACTCTTCCATCATTTTCCATTACTCCCGTCTTTCATTGATAAATTTTCCTAATTCAACTATTTAGTTAAAATAGGAAGTAAAGAATAATATTACAGTTATTTCTTCTTGTTAATGGATTTCTTTTAATATTTATCCCCGAGATTTTTGCTCATATTCAATAAGATAAAACCAAACAATTAGAAATCAATAATACTAAGTATATATTTATTGAAATCAAATTTCTAATATCAGTATGCAAATTAGCCTTCCTATTCACACTGTAAACCGCTATTTAGTTGTACATATAAATATAATTGCATGTTATTAGTATGTAGATATGGTTAACAGTATTAATAATGTAAAACAATTTTATTAATAATTGAGGTTTAAATAAAAATAAAATCATTGAGAATGTGATATAAATAACTAAGGAAATTGTGACTTGAGTAGTGATATAGTTTCGGTTACAGACAGAAAAACACACAATCTCCATTATAATAAGATATATATATATATATTACCCATACCCAAATTTGTGATCTGCTAGCTTTTTAAAAACAAATTAAAATTAATTAAATCTATTATTTAAGGTCAAACTTTTATCTAAAAGGATAAGTAGTAACATAATGACCATCATTAAAAAAAGAAAAATATCATTACATATGCAGTTTATTTTTAAAAGATTTAAAACGATTTGTTTTTGTCAATTTCGACGCGATCCGCCATTTTGGCTGTTTTCAATGCTTTTAGGCGCTTGTTTACAATTTTAACATAACATTTATATATATTTAAGAAAATGGAAATTAATCTGACAGTATGTGAGTATGAAAAATATGGGGAAAAAACAAATATTCAGAGGATATGTATATATTTTAAGATAAAAATAATTTATATGTTTTACGATAAAAATAAACAAAAACACCCTTAGGATAATCTACTTCAAAAATTAGAAAATTTTAAGATCTTTATAAGCTACATACTTAAGTTGTTTTTAAGAAATTTTTTTCTAATATCTTATTATTTTTTAATTCCCTGATATTTTATTTTTCAAACGGAGGGGGGGTAAATTTATTTTGAAAAAAATGGATTTTTCGACAAATTGGGTACCTAGTATAAACACCAATCGAATCCTTATCATATTATGAACATCTCCTAATCTAGGAGATGTTCATAACGTTTCTACCACAGTAAAAAGAAAAAGATGAATACATGCTCTGGTTAAAACACTTTTTTGTTTGTTTATTTATTTACATTTTTTTTCCTTATTTTTATTTTTATTTTATTTATTTATTTAGTTGCTTTTTTTTGCCAAGTTTAACGGAAGAATCCATTTTAATGAAAGATCACGTTCCGCTTAGAGTGCTTAAATCTTATATTTCATTTATAGCAGATAAATACCTTCTTCTTCTTCTTCTTCTTCTTCTTCTTCTTCTTCTTCTTCATCATCATCATCATCATCATCATCAAGAAGTGTATTTCACAATCTTATTTCTCAATTAAAAATTGATTATAAACGCTAAAATATGATAATAGTTATTATAAAAAAAATATTATAATTATATCAAATCCACATAACAGAAAAGAGAATCGCTAATTATATGTTGTATTCATTTCCATGAATCATTGCCTATTATGATTTTTCACACCAACATTAGATGTTACATAATTATTAGATTCCTAATACTTATGTACAGTAGTGTAGAAACCAAAATGACTGTTATAAGTGCAGCCAGCGGCCTTGAAGGATTGAATGACAAGGCTTGAACCCAGTCCTGATCCTCCTTCCGGTGGGTACCGTGAGAATCGATGGAGAAGACCCTCTTCCGGTTTAGATTAGAGAGAGTTTTAGTTCAGATCGGCCAAAACCACGACGGTGGTAAGTCGTGTTATGCACGCTGCCGACTCAATCTTCGCAGGTAGTCTGGTGGGGATTTCAAAATAGAATATGATCTAAGTTAAATCGAAGTCTTTTGTTATTATCTAAAAACTACCAATGACACAGGGCTTCTGATAAAGAGAAATCCCCAATGGAAGACCAGACACGAAGTCCCCAAGACGAAGTCCAGACGCTAGAAGAAGAACGTAAGATAGAAAAGATGAACAGAAGAAAAATAGAAGTAAGAAAGTAAAAACAAGAGTATACAACATAGCTAGTGGTTATTCACTGGAGTCTGAGTGACAACAGGCCTCCAAGATTCATATGTGTATTCTAGATGATCTTAACAATGTTGTTGTGTTGATGGTCTCGATTCTTCCTCTGATTTCCAATTCCTCCAGTCTCTTTTCAAAACTTTTGGGGCCCTTGGAAAGGTCCCCAATTACAATTGGCACGACCTTTACCTTCATGTTATACACAATTTTGCAGCTCTCTGGCCAGGTCTAAGTGTTTGTCAATCTTTTCGTTCTCTTTTACCTTAATCCTGTGATCCACCGGGACGGCACAATCCATGAGATGACACGTTTTCTTCTTTTTGTTAATCAATATTGGATCAGGTCTCCTCGCCGGAATTTGGTGATCTGCCTGTATCTCAAAGTCTCAGAGAAATTTATGAGTCCCATTCTCTAGGTCAGATTCCGGTTTGTGTATATACCATTTAATAGCATGGTGAAACTATTATTATTATTATTATTATTATACACTTTACGAGTCTTTCACTGGAGTCTGAGTGATAGCAAGTGTCCACGGATCTTTTCTGAATTCTAGCCGATCTTAACAATGCTATTGTCTGGATGGTCTCGATTCTTCCCCTGATTTCCAATTTCTTTGGGGAATGTTCCAAGCGCACCAACTACAATTGATATATGTTTTTGTAGTTCTCTGGCAAATAAATATTTGGTTATCTTTTTGTCTGAATGGTCTCAATTTTTCCTCTGATTTCCAATTCTTACAGTCTTTTTTCGTCCACGCGTTGTTGTTTTTGATCGACTGTGAGCAAACACGCCACCCACTTAGAACACAGCTTTCTCATTGACAAATGTTCATGCAAAATAGTGAATACACTGCGTTTTGATATCGTCAACTCGCCTGCTATCTCACGCAACTTTAATTTACGATCAGCCAAAATGAGTTTGTGGAGTTTTTTGGTGTTTTCCGGTACAACTGTCGAATTTGGGCGACCTGAGCGTTCAGCATCATTTGTGTCTGTACGACACGTTTAAGGTCAGCATACCACCTCTTAACCATTATTTGCGACGGAGAAGAGTTCGAATAACACTTATCAAGCCATTGATTTGCTTGAACAGTATGTTTCCCATCAGAAAGCAATGCTTTATCAACACACGAAATTCAGATTTTTCCATTGTTTTGAAAATTTGCAATAGTAGCTTCACCTAAATAATTGTAATTTGTAAACTAATAATCGGATTGGGCTCAAATTTTGACACGTGCCGTTTTAAGGTTGTGGCGCCATCTATAGGTCAGGGCCGGGACATATTGAGTGATGTGTTATATATATATATATATATATATATATATATATATATATATAAAGTAACATTCTCCTATTTTTCAAGGATATATATATATACTAAATTATTTAAATATCGAAATATTGAAGATATATATATATATATATATATATATATATATATATATATATATATATATATAAGCGCGGAAATATCAAAAATGTGCTTAGTATTCATTTGTAAAAAAAAAAATTACCGCAATTTTATCAATCTTGGTGACTTGAAGACATATGTGTACAAATGCTAAAATATTAGAATATTAAATATATATATGGGGGGGTATCAAAATATGGGGTCTACGGATGCTTCTTATATGAATATTTCTTTGGATTCTTCAACACCAACAGCCTGAGATCTAAGTACATTTTTTCACCAGCATTTTTGGGTTATTACCATTATTTTCAGATATAGGCCAAGGCATATATATATATATATATCATATATCATATATATGTCATATATATATGACATATAATATCATATATATATATATATATATATATATATATATATATATATATATATATATATATAGCACTAAAAAATCAAGAAAACTTTAAGTGTATTTGAATAAATAATATTTCATAAATTTCAATATTTCTTGATGTGAAAATATTTCCTTAGGTTTTAATAAGCATTTTCTAAGCAATAAACACATGTATTATTCATTATTTATCAATTGGATTTAAATGTTGACTATAAAACCGTAAGCATTTACCAGTTTTATAAAATGCATGCAAACTTTGAAATATTCCCTCTATATCTTAAACTTTTATTATTGATTTTTTATTCAATAATAGAAGTTTAATATATAGGGGGAATATTTCAAAGTTTTGCATACATTTTATACAACAGGTAAATGCTTAATTTGTTAAAAAAATTATTTGAGAAATATTTATTGAGAAATTTCTAAACTTTTACTTTTTTCCCTATTTACACGCGTATCATGCGACTTTGTGATATCTGAATTTTTCCTGCTGGCTCTTTATTCCCCCAATAATGTCTGCTTCGATCGGGTTTCTCTTCTTCTATCTTCTATCGGATGTCTTCTTTGTATAGGAATCGGACACCCCCCTCTCTCTCTCTCTCTCTCTCTCTCTCTCTCTCTCTCTCTCTCTCTCTCTCTCTCTCTCTCTCTCTATCTCTCTCTCTCTCATCTCCTCTATCGCCATTGCTCCCAGGTCCGTTCTTACCCGGAGTGGTAGTACCTGCTTGAGTTTTCCTTCTCCTAGACCGGGTGCCTAACGAAGGCTAAAGAGTCCAGTCTGCCCTACTATTTACCCATAGCTGGAGGGAGAGTAGGATCCATATCTTTCCCAAGGGTATTAGCGCTAAGTGAAATAGACAAAATGAGTTTTAAAAATTGAGTTTTGAAAAAACATTTTCATAAAAATGAATAAAACAATTCTTTCAGCAGAAAATAACCCAACCGGGGTTGACATACCGTAAAATCAAACCAATCAAATTAAACCAATCAAATTGAGTGTATATACAATGTCAACACGCCTTGATGATGAAATGTTAAACAAAATATAAATTGTGTTCATTTCTTCTCTGTAATACGATATATTCAGCTTCTTGTGTTTACATCATAAGGGAATATCATTCATGTTCTTACATAAAGTGACAAATAAAATAATCTTTCTATAATCAACTCTATAAGTAACATAAATAATTTACCATATTAATTTACCTAATAATTGGTTCTTTCGACATTCCAGTCGTGATAATTATAATTCCTATCTTAATAAGACTATTTAATTACCTGCTATTTTGGTAGTGTATCATGTGCAGCTGTTAATATTTCACTATTTTCGGGTTGGCCTTTTCCGGTCAAGGTTGTTTGTTCCCTGCTAATTTTATTCCTATTTTCATACAAAATAAACATATAAAAGAAATAGACTAAAAAGGTTCGTTGTTTGAGCAGTTGATAACGGATCTGTGAAGGGATCAAAGTGTTACAGATTATAGAGATTAAGACGTAAAATTGAAGCAAAAAAGTCACAAAATCCATTCTTCTCGTAAATCTGTAATTATTGGAACACTGGAATAACCCAACAAGTGCAGTCAAACACAACAAATTACCTCCCTTGCTGTTATTACAATTTTATCGTTAAAAAAGATTAATGGTTTTCTTAATCACCTGCTTTAGATCAGTTATTTACATAAACGAATAAAAAAGAATTTATATTATCCATCAAAAACCTATCAATTGCAGCTGCGAAGGGGACGGGTTAGCTCAGTCGGTAGAGCGTTCGGCTAGAAACCACAAGGTTCCTAGTTCGATTCCGGTCCCCGCCAACTCAGCGTATGAGTAGCACAGGGATCTGTGCGGTAAAGTAAGGAGCTGATGGTAGGTGTGGCGCCCCACCTCAGATGCTAAAAACAATCTCCTTGGTCTAGCGCTAGTGAAAAGGGGATAGACTCCCTCGCTGACTGGCTGATACGACTTTAGGCCGCCCCGTTGACTTTACTTTTTTTTTTACATACACTAAATAAGATACTAGCAGGACATGTGGATATACAACAGTATGACAATTTAATATGAATGCATATACACATTACCAAAAATAACGCTACTGAGTCTTCTTTTTAAAAGTGCGATATATATATTTACCAACCCCTCCGCACGAGCAGGATGCGACACAAGGTCAATTTCTTAAGCGGAGTTTAACAGGTTTGAATTCAGAGTTTTCCTACTCCTAGATTGGTTACCTAACCAAGGTTAAAGAGTCCAGTCTGCCCTACTATTTATCCATAGCTGGAGGGAGAGTAGGATTCATACCTTTCCCAAGGCTATTAGCGCTAAGTGAAATGCAATTACCACATCCAGGATTTGAACTCGGGGCGACGAGTCCATTTCCCATGACTTTAACCATTACACCACACGCTTCCTTCAAAAGTGCGATATTGTAAGCAAATGATACCAGAGCGTGAATAGATTTTTTTTAAAGATAGCAGCCCGAAGAAAGACGAGTCGACAAAGTACGACTGAATATATATGTTACATAATTCGCGGGTTGCCTACGAATTATGACTGCAAGTGTAGTAAGATTTAAATAACGGAATGGTAAATGGAAAATTAACATTAACCGTTGAAAACAGTTATTGACAGCAGTTCGCCTACCCTGACCTAGACGCTGATTACTGATTACTGATTGGCTGAAGGCGAGCGTGAGAAGCGGACTGACAGAGATTTAGTTAGATTTTGGCAGTTCGTCGAAAGGAGCAGACGTGGAGGTCGTCTGCTCCCAAGATGACATCTTCTCACCGCGCGGTTTAAAAAAGCCTTTCAGGCTTCGGTTTTTTAATAAAGATGTCTTGTAAAATAATCAATTCTTGCTTTATTATTATAAACAAAGAAATGAGCACAGACATCCCAGCCTAACAGAAGGAAGGAATCAGCCCAGAAGAAGAAAATGGCAACCGACGAAACAGAACCACATAAGAATTTATCTCCTTCTATCCTCTCGCCATTTATATACCCGATGTAATGGGGCATATAACACACACCACACACACACACACACACACACACACACATATATATATATATATATATATATATATATATATATATATAATATATAAAAGAAAGTTTGGTATGTACATGTCGACCTATAACTCCGAAAAGAGACGTCACTCATATTCGAAATCTTGCATACACCTTAATATCCTTCTAACTAAGAAACACACCAAATTTGGCTATTGCTTTTTATTGATTAAGGGATATAATTAATTAAAAACGATTTTCGGAAAGTATCGTATAGCTGCTCCTGCTGTTGGGTGTATCAGCAGAGGCTTACCTGCTGCCTGTATCAGCTGCTTGTTTGCTAGCAGTCATTCAAATTTTCTGCTACAACTATGACTAAATTTTAACGTAAAATCAAATTCTTTTTTTGGTTCAATCTTTAAAATATTTATTTGGTTACAAAAAAAACCTTTAAATATGTCATTTGTATGTATCCATGGAATTATCTTTTAGAGCGTCTTAAAGAATATTTTGCTTCGGACAATCGATGATACGAAGTATGATTTTTTTCAGACTAAATTTTAACGTAAAATCAAATCTTTGTCCATATTCTTAATTTGTACACTCACTTTAATTTAAATTGTTGTCATGCAAAAAAAAAAAAAACATTGTAGAAACATTAAAATTGTTCCAAAACACAAGTTTACGGTTATATTTTTGTTTAAATAATATTTTAAATGTAAATAAAAATATCATGAAAATGTTTTAAAATATTCACCAGTATAGGGTTACATATTTGTATATATATGTAAATAAAACGAGTTTTTTTTTCTAATTAATACTAATGGTAAAAGCCTTAATTTTTTATAGAATTAATGAAAACGTTTGAAAACAATGTGTTTTTAAAATACTATCTTGAGCTTAAGCAAAAATAGATATTGCAATACGAAGAATTTCAATTTTCCATTCTCAGCTTCTTTTTATCGTTACATTTTTAGAAGTAAAAAAGAAAAAAATAAATTAACCAAATACATTTCTTTTAACTTTAACTCAACAAGCAATTAAGAACTGGATTTGAATTGTTGTCATGTACAAAAAATTGAAATAAATAAATTACAATGTTACATTGTATTTCTAACTCATCAAGCAATTAAAAACTGAATTTAAAATTGTATTACGTACGAAAACGTTTTAGAAAAAATCATTCAAAAAATTCGCAAATTCTTAGCGATTAAAGAAAAAGGGGTTAAAAAAAAATTATTGTTATTTTCCAATTGCTAAATGGATTGGAAACCGAACCATTCGCTTTTCAGTGAAACTTTTGGTAGACAACAATATTCTATTTACAACATAACACTTGCTGTCATTTTTCTAACGAAATAAATATTTTTAAGTTAGGAAGGGAAATATGCGATAAACAAGATTTGATTTTATGTTTAAATCTAGCACGAAAAAATTATACTACGAATTCTAGGCTGACTGAAGCAAAATATTATTTTTTTAACTCGCTGTAAAAAATAATTCGATTGATAAAAACTCAATCAAATTATATATTTAGAAAGAGTATTTTATTCTCCTTCTAACCATATAAATATCTTAAAGAAGATTGTACCGTAAATAGGCGAGAAAAAAGAATTTGTTTTTTCCTTAAAATTTAGTCTGAAAAAAAATCATACTTATCAGCTCACCGAAGCCAATTTTGTTTTTTTAACTCACTGTAAAAAATAATTCAATAAATAAAAACGCATACAAATTACATATTTTTTCTAAACCATATAAATATTTTTAAGATTGGACTAAATATAGGTGATAAATTCCGAGCGGAACGGCTTAGACTGCGAAATTTATTCACGAAAATTAAACTTCACTGCTGTAAATCGCTGTAACAAAAAGTCAGACAGGCGATAATATTTTATTATCAGCAGGTGCTGGTATACAGTCAGTTTCGCAAATTGGATGATTTTGGCTTAATTAATTAATTATATCCCTTAATTAGTAAAAGTGATGCATACCTTTCCCAAGGGTATTAGTGGTATGTGAAATGCAAACAGCCTCGTCCATGATTTGAACTCTGAGTCTATTTTTTATAGCGATAACATTTACACTACTTGATTGAAGATATATAAAAAGAAATGAAAATTTGATGTCCCTTGACTCATGAATTTTTTATCAGCAGATATCCTAGTTTCACTTTCACTTTTGAATTGACATTCATTCAATGATATTAACACCCATTTCCTTATGACAAATAATGAAAAGGAAGACTGCAAACTGACGTCTTGAACTGGACAGTTCTTTGACAAGAAAGATAACACAGTTAATTTAAAAGGTTGCTTGAACGATAACTGAGGACAATAGAACAAAATTATAAATATTTTATTAGATAAAATTGATTTTTTTAATGACATATTTATAATTTTATTTTGCCCTTAGGAAAGACATGAATCCATCTCTTCTTCCTCGGAATATTATAATAGAGAATATCAACATCTTTAGCCTTGGTTAGGCAACCAGTTTAGGAGAAGGAAAACTCTGAAAATAAACCTGTTAAAAAACATTTAAAAGATTGACCATGTGTCGTATCCTGCTCGTACGGTGGGGAATTTAATTCTAACCAGCTTTACTTAAAAACTGACCTTGTGTCACATCCTTCCCGCGATGGAGAGAGTTGGATAAATGCAATTTAGGTGATGTCATTTAGATATTTGTGATTAGTTATATAGTATTTCCAAATATGTGATATCAGATCTCTGTCGGGGGAGATCGTAGGTATACACTGTTGATGAGACCAAAATTAGGTCGAAACAGCTGTACAGTGTTCCTCACGTCGCACATGGTATTCGTGCCGATATTCGGCGGATATCAGATATCTATGTGCTACACTGTACTAGTAAATACACCATTAATTATCTTTATAAGAATTTTCTTCTAAACCAAAAAGTAAAAAGTAAAGTCGACAGAGTGGCCTATTGTGGGTATCAGCCAGACAGCGAGGGAGTCTATCCCCTTTTCATTAGTGCTAGACCGAAGAGGTTGTTGTTGTGTCTGAGGTTGAGAGCCACACTAATCATTAGCTCCCGACTTTACTACACAGATTCAAGCTATACTACTCATGCGCTGCCTTGTGGTTCTTAGACGACTGCTCTACCGACTGAGCTAAACCGGCTAAGCAATAAGTAAGTAAAAAAGTAAAGTAGTCGGGGTAGCCTAAAGTCGGTATCAGCCAGATAGCGAGGGAGTATATCCCCTTTTCACTAACGCTAGACTAAGGATGTTGTTTTGGCGACTGAGATGGGCGCCACACCTATCATCAGCTCCTTACTTTACCGCACAGATCCCTGTGCTACTCATACGCTGAATTGGCGAGGGCCGGTATAGAACCCGGGACCTTGCGATTCCCTAGTCGGATGCTCTACTGACTGAGCTATACCGACCAATAAGTACCAGAATTTTATTATTTCGAGATGAAAATCGTGCAATCAAAATGAATATTATTAGGTATTACGTATTACCAAACTTTACATAAAATCTGTAACCGAAAATATAAATATGTAGCGTCGCGACCGATACACTTTCTTATAAGGTGTCACAATTTTATAGTAGTTATTAGCTGAATTCTATCTGAATGTTTTACTACATAATGTTTGATCTATATAAAAATTAGAACAGGTCTATAACCAAAAATAAGACTTTATAAATATATACAAGGGGGCCCATGAAAGACTGACTCATAAAAAAAATCAATCATTTAGCAGATATGCTGATAGGTACGCGTCCTACGTCCCTGACGCTCAAAATCTAAAAGGATGTAATAAAATCGTATCCATGTGTCCCAGTGTTTTTCTTTTTTCTTCCCTCACAATTCCAAACTAACTGTAAATATATTTCAATAGTTTCTTAGAAACGAATTACACATGATAGGTTACAAGGTAAGAGTTAGACGACTTTAGTTGGGACCCATAAATTTTCCCGGGGACTCATTCATGCGTCCCAGGGTGCACTAAATCAAAAAGCTATCAGCATTACTGATTTGGTATTTTGAGTCATAAAATATATTCCAACGAAATATATCTTTAGCCATTTGCGAAAAATATCTTGTAGATTGCCTTCTTTTCTTTCCTTAATTTGAGCCATTTCGATGACTTTGCTCAAGGTTTCTCCGATCAATCCTTTACACGAACATTAATCATGAGCTGTAGTAATGTCTTAAGCTTATATATATATATTGTCAGACAGACAAAGCAGGTGAATAGGGAGGCCATTTGTATTCTGAATTATTTGAAATTATTCTGCCACCAAAGATGTCTTTTTGTTGAAATTATAAACTTCTCAATTGAATAATAAAATTCTATCATTTTAAGTTGTTCTTTTACATTGTAACATGACATTTTACAAAGTAATATAAGAACTGAATTAAAAACAAGAAAGTTATTAATTTTAAAATTGATTCAGTATTTTCTGGAATGTCTTATATATGAGGTAGATTCCAAAATTATCCGTACACTTGTTTTATGGAAGCCGAACACATCGTGGATGATTTGATTGGCAGAATCATGATTAATCTGCAGAGAACAAGCAACCTAATCGATGATAACTCCGGGTTTGCCATAAGCATCTTTCAAGCTTGCTGAATCTTCTCATCAGTGGTGGTGGTTGACAGGGGTGCTGCTTCCTCTTTGAGAGAATCACTTTCGTAGGCTGCGTTGCAACGCCCCCTAGCGGCAAACCCAAGCAACAAGGAAAGATAATCCCTTGCTAATGTAAACCGCAACCAAACAAGAGGAGGTAATCGCTACCGGTTATTTATTTATGGGTGATTCTGATGACATCTATTTTGATTGTATAATGTTGAACTATGAGGGAGATTTAAAAACTATCCACACTTGTTTTATGGAAGCCGTGCTCATCGTGGATGATTTGATAGGCTGAACTATGTATTGTTACATAATTGTTAGTACCCTAACACTTATTTACAGTAGTGTAGAAACCAAAATGGCTGTTATAAGTTGCAGCCGGCGGCCTTGAAGGATTGAGTGACTCGGCTTGACCTCAGTCTGATCCTCCTTCTGGGGGATACCATGAGAATCGGTGGAGAAGACCCTCTTCCAGTTTAGATTAGAAAGAGTGTTTAGTTCAGTATCGACCAAACCACGAGGGTGGTAAGTCGTGTTAAGCGCACGGCCGACTCAATCTGCGCAGGTAGTCTGGTGGGGATTTCGGAATAAAATATTATCTAAAGCAAATCGAAGTCTTGGGTTATTATCTATAAACTACCAATGACACAGGGCTTCAGATAAAGAGAAATCTCCAATGGAAGACCAGACACGAAGTCCCCAAGAAAAAGTCCAGACGCTAGAAGAAGAATGTAAGATACCAAAGATGAGCAGAAGAATAATAGAAGTAAAGAGAGTATACACCATGTATAATCTGCAGAGAGCAAGCTACCTCTTCGATACCAACTCACCGGTTTGCCATTACTATATTAAAAACAAAACGTCTTCGACATAAAAAAAACCTTTAGTTTGACATACCGTTAAATTCAACAAACCAACTAAAAGTTAATTTAATCTCAAATATCATAGTTGTAATTTTCCAAGTTAAAATCTCGTACAATCTCGTATTTATTCTTTATACAAGATTGTACGAGAATAGAGGTCGTAAGACGCCCGGGATAATTTGATAGTATGCATTTTTTATACCCGTTACGATAAGGTGGAAAGTAAAAGTGGTTTTAAGGTTGATGTCGACATCAGAAGTTGTTTGTTTTGTTTCACGACATATCAACCTCGGTGGGTCATTTAATGCCGGCAAAGTTTTGAAAGATTCGCAGTGATAGATTGGAAGAACATTTTTTTAAACTCAATTTTTTTGTAAACACATTTTCTATTTAACCAATAGATGGGACCCTAATAGGTACTACCACTCCGGGTCAGAGTGGACCTGGGAGTAATGGTGATGAAGGGGTACTCCACATTCCCCAGACCTCCAGAATTGGAACCTCACTATCAGATAGAGTTTAACGTCATAACCAGAACATGAAGACCCTCAGCCATCGTCTTCTTGCACCCATATGATAAATGCATCCTTAAACATCACGGGTCGCCACCCACGAGGCCCCATTTCGAGAAGGGGGTCTTACCACTCTGCAGAGGTGCAGTCATTTCACGTATTCACCATAATTTACTTCTTTCTTGTGTGACATTCAGAAGAAGAAAAATACATTTCGCCAAATCGCAGCAGAAGACACATTTATAGACGTTCACGCTGAGAATATAATGGAAAAAAATGTAGCAATTTAAGCAACATTATAATCTATCTTTTGTATAATAGAAAATTACATCGTTTTTTATCATAGTTTATTACAGGGTACATTTTGATATAAAAAATTGTAACAGTGTATGCACCTATTTCACTCTCATTTCTTTAATAAATCATATATATATATATATATATATATATATAGAGAGAGAGAGAGGAGAGAGAGAGAGAGAGGTGTGTGTGTGTGTGTGTGTGTGTTCGTGAGAAATTTGACAGTTTCACAAGAAAAAAGAAAAAGTGCTTGGTAACTACAAAATTTGGTGGATTGTAAAGAAATTCAACAGGCACGGAAATTACACTACTGTCAACAAATTTCACACAAAATAACCGCCATTAGCGTCGATCACAGCCTCAATCCTGCTCCGGAACCTGGGAATCCTGCTCCAGTTTCCCTTGGAAGGATCTCAAAAACTATTTTAATTCTGTCGATTAACTGGGCTTTTATAGTACTGGCACAGCGATTGGTGTCTTTCTCAACAGCGCCACATACATAATAATCCATGGGGTTAAGATCTGGGAGTTCGGGGGAAAACATTGGGACTGGTGTAGTCGTAAAAATTCACCGACAACCATTTTTTACTTTTCCCAAAGGTGTGGCAGGGGGTCGAATTCTGCTGCCATACATATGGCCTACCATTGGCTACCCTTGTTATCCAAGGCTTGGACTACAGTGTTTAACAACTTCACGTAGGTATCTGAGGCTCCGCCAACAGATTTTTGAGGAATTCTGCTGTACAAACGCAATCAGATCGTCTGTTATGTTGCTTTCTTCTAGACACAGCCTTGTAGTCTCCATTGCAATTCTCCAGTTCATGCCTGATTGGTTTTACAGTGTTCAGGAAGTATTGGACAGCAATCATAATCTCCTTATTTTGATGGCCGGCGCAAATCATCAGGATACAAGTTATTCTCTTCCATGATTCAGGTGGATTCCAGTCATCCATTCTATCTGTCATCATGTATATAAATGAAGAAGGGTCCAAGCTTTTAAATGATGCATAGTGTGCGTTAATACCTCCAACCCACGGAGAAAAATAACCAAATATAAATATGCCAAATTTATCCCGAACACCCTGTATATATATATATATATATATATATATATATATATATATATATATATATATATATATATATATATATTCCTTGCTACTACTCGTTCTCGTTAAAAACGAGACACGAAACCATACCATCGTTTCCTACCTGATGATGGCAAACTGTATAGCCGAAAGCGCTCGTTTTGAAACCTTTGGTGAACTGTTACACCAGTTACACCCCGACACCAAAAAGATGGCCCGAAAATTAGAACGGATCAACCAAAAACTTGTCCGACAAGAATTGTCTGTACAGTTCAACAAAACTTGTATAAAAGAAAAAATGCTGCCAAAATACACTTATATATATATATATATATATATATACTAAAGCTGGGTGAATCAATGCTTGTTTGCTAAAGGCTTTTTCCTATTTAGTTTAATGACAGAAAATTCATATCAAAATATTTCTTAGTTCTTGAGTTATGTTTGAAAGAATTCCATTTTAATTGGTTCTAATGAGTCGTGATTACAATTAAGTAAAAAACTGATCCGTCACTAACTTTACATTGAGCCTGTCACTTTCCCACTCTCTATGTATATCTTGATTAACTATTCTGTATATATATATTAGTTTTCTCATTGAGTGTAAAGAGAGAGATTGGAGAGTGAGTGTGGATTTGTATGTTAAGATTCAGCATTAGCGAGCCCGTAATGATTCCAAGACTCCATTTCAATTTAAATTAGGTCAAACGTTCCATTTCTTAGAAATCTTAAAAAATGATTTGAATGTTGTTTTTTTTTTAATTCACCGGCCGTATTTATTTATTTAAATATAAATCCCTTTGCAAAGTCACTTTTCCCTAATCTCAATGGGTGACCCAACGGCTTACATTTTGTATAATATATATGATGGACTCTCCCGTCGATTTCGACGTATGAGGTTCCGACAACCTCTTTCCTTTAACCTTGTGTGTTAATCGCAGGTGACATTTCAGCCCTGCCAATGATTTGCAAAGAAGTTCACAGATGGAACAAGAGTGTGGATTATTAGAATGTATGCTGGGACATATATATATATATATATATATATATATATATGTGTGTGTGTGTGTGTGTGTGTGTGTGTTTGTGTGTGTGTGTGCATATATTTATACATATATATATATGATTTATTAAGGATATACATACATTTATGATATCTTAAAGACATATATATATATATATATATATATATGTGTGTGTGTGTGTGTGTGTGTGTGTGTGTGTGTTAATAACGTTTCTAAAAAGTGTGTGTATGCATAGCGTGCTGGTAAGAACTCTAACTGATGACGAATCGGTCGGGTTTCGATCCCGGTCTGAAGCAGTCTGCCTTGTCTAGCCGTGAAACGGCGAAACAGGACTGTGTGAATGACAATATGTAAATATATATTAAAAATCGCATAGTGAACAAACTCTCACTAACCAAACATCGTTAACTTCATGCCCATGCTACCCTCAAGATACTATCCAAGATATGAATGCTCTATCCACGATATTGAGCACTATTTACTTATAAATATAGCACAATTTATTATCAATATTGATATTATATATATACATATATATATATATAAAGTAAAAAGTTGTCGGGGCGGCCTAACAGCGAGGGAGTCTATCCCCTTTTCACTAGCGCTAGACCAAGGAGATTATTTTAGCATCTGAGGTGAAACGCTACACCTACCACCAGCTCCTTACTTTACCGCACAGATCCCTGTGCTACTCATACGCTGAGTTGGCGAGGGCCGGTATCGAACCAAGAACCTTGTGATTCATATATATATATATATATATATATATATATATATCGGCAGCAAGTTATTATCTAAACAAATTTGATTAAATACTTCGGAATATTTCTTCTTGATGTTCAAGCCTTTGTGTAATTGGGGTCCAAAGGGGAGGTGTCCCATATTTTTTCCAATCACTTCCAACCATGTCCATTACCTGTATGATGAGATATTTCAAAGCTCCTATCTATCCACCTCAGAACTGATACTAATCAAATAAAGTCTAGTTATTATTCTAATCCTAGTCCTTCTGTTCAATTATAATGAATTAACCATCAGTTTTTGCAGAGTGAACCAAGAGCCGATACTGTAAGCAACCTGAGTCCTTTGTTTATCAAAACTGATTTGATCCAACATTAAATGAGCCGAAAATGGTTTATTTGTCGTAAAATAAAACAACCAACTGGCATCATAATGGAGGCGCCTGGTGAAATGGTTATCGCCGTAGGAAAAGGACACTCTGCGACGAGTTCAAATCCTGGATGCAGCTGTTTTCATTTCACATATCGCTGATACCCATGAGAATAGTCCGAATCCATCCAGCTATGGATAAATAGTATGACAATTGGTCTAGGAGAAGGGAAACTCTAAATTCAAACCAAAGGGACTCTCTTCTCGTTAGTGAAAACTATTTTGAGGGATCCTCCTCTACCATAGATGCTCAGCACTAGCTTATATATATATATACCAACCACTCCGCACGAGCAGGATGCGACACAAGGTCAATTTCCTAAGCGGAGTTTAACAGGTTAATATTCAGAGTTTTCCTTCTCCTAGACTGGTTGCCTAATCAAGGTTAAAGATCCCAGTCTGCCCTACTATTTACCCATAACTGGAGGGAGAATTGGATTCATACCTTTCCCAAGGGTATTAGCGCTATGTGAAATGCCAATAGCTTCGTCCAGGAATTAAATTCGCGTTGACGAGTCCATTTCCTACGACTCTAACCATTAGACTACGCGCCTCCATAAGTACTAGCTTATAATCTCACTCAACCTGGTGTGAAACTTGCGCGCGAGATATTATAATTGGAAAGAAGGTGCACAGACCTCAGTCTCCTGTCTTGACATTCTGGCAGTTGGTCTAGTCTGGACTGGAGGGTGCTGCCTCAGGTAGTATTGAGTCACTTTATGAGAGGCGAGCCTCACCTGAAACTCTAACGCTTGCATCCTAACGCTTGCAGGTTGTATTGTGGAATTATGTCAGTAGTAAGTACCCCAATCCTACCATTATCGATGTGGATGACGATTTGTTCCCCTGAATTTCATCCACCCTTTGACATCTCTTGTTTTTAGTGATGCTGGGTGTCCATACCCCCACTTCATCAGACAAGCCGAGGCATGCCTGCTGAGTTTGTCAGTTGGTCGCCAACAACCATGGAACAGGTAGTACTAGTTTACATGTTACTAGTAGCAGGTAAGAAAGAAGACACTCTTCCATAAATAACCACAGGCGGGTTGACATGCCGTTAAAAGTCAAGAATCCTCATAACCCTCAGTGACACGACTCTCTCATGGAAATTAACCCAAACGTAAAGAGTCAATACTGAAAAGGATTAAAGTCCTTCTAAAATAGATTTAAATATAATTCAAACCTAAGAGACTCTCTTCTCGCTAGTCAAAACTACTTTGAGAACTCCCCCTCCTCCGCCTCCTCCTCCTCTTCTTCTTCTTCTTCTCCTCTCCTCTTCTTCTTCTTCTTCTTCCTCCTCCTCCTCTTCCTCTTCCTTCTCTTCCTCTTCTTCCTTCTCCTCTTATCAGCGTAACTTGATCGTAAGTCAAATACCCGATTTTCCTTTTTGAAGATTTGGAAATCTTGTCGATTTATGCGTTATGTTGGAAGGGTTCATCTATAGAAAATGTGGATGGTGGGCAAAGTTTTTTGTCCTAAAAGTTTTACTAACGTGGACTCAAAAAAAAAAAAAGAAAAAAAAAAGAACTTCCCATAGAAGTCTTTGTGGTGTTTCAATCAATTTCCAGTTCTACGGTCAGTGGATAATTCCATCTTCGTAAAATTGTTCCAAAAAGAAATTTACAATTCAAGAACTCGATTAATATCTAAAGTTATTTGCCCACTTTTTTT
Organism: Doryteuthis pealeii; assembly: GCA_023376005.1. Lineage (NCBI taxonomy): Eukaryota > Metazoa > Mollusca > Cephalopoda > Myopsida > Loliginidae > Doryteuthis > Doryteuthis pealeii. The sequence continues at coordinate 98,391,979 of CM042141.1, forward strand.
TCTAAATAAGTTTCTACATTTCTTTTTTTTCAATACGTTGACAATGATAAATGGATTTGTCTTTTAGTTTTCTTGGCTTATTTTTCTATTTCTTTAGACACAAAAATTCTTATACTATATTAATGGTGTCGCTGTCTGTCAACCTATCTGTCTGTATGTCTGGTTGGTTGGTTAGTTGGTTGGAAGGATTTTACGGCATGTCAACCCTTCTTGGTTTATTTTATGCCGAAGACGTTTCGTTTTATTCATTCTTGTTGGGTACTCAATTTTGTCCAAACAATTTTATTAACACATTTTCAAAACTCATTTTGATCTTATTATTATTTGGACTATTCGGACTATTGCCCTCATCTTTATTGTTATCTGTACAACGTTTTAGTCGATTTGCCCTCCGGCCTTCTTCAGGTATTTCTTGTCGGACTTTGGAGCCTTCTCGAACTCGGGAACCTTCTCTTCGAATTGGCTGGTCACGTCAAGGAGGACACATCGACCGAAACGTTGTACAGATAATAATAAAAGATGAGGACAATAGTCCGAATAATCCGAATAATACTAGTTATCAAGTTTCATCTAAAAAAAAATTCAGAGAAATAGTCATTTTGATCTATTTAACTCATTTAGTTCAGTCGGTAGAGCGTCAGCGTAGGAACCGCAAGGTTCCTGGTTCGAAACCGGCCCTCGCCAACTCAGCGTATGAGTAGCGTAGGGATCTGTGCGGTAAAGTAAGGAGCTGATGTTAGGTGTAGCGTTTCACCTCATACGCTAAAAACAATCTCCTTGGTCTAGTGCAAGTGAAAAGGGGATAGACTCCCTACTGTCTGGCTAATACCGACATTAGGCCACCCCGACAATTTTTATGGGGAACTAACAGGTACTATCACTCCGAGTCAGAATGGACCTGGGGGTAATGTCAATGAAGGGGTACTCCACATTCCCCACAGGGGAGTAAAACTCGAAAATAAATCCGGAGCCGGAGTCACTAAGATGGAGTTATGTTGAATTTCAGTGCTATTCAGCAACTCCTGAGACACTGCCGTTGCCAAATTGCATAGGTTTCTTACCTTCCCTTTGAACTACAGCGGCAGTGTGAGACGGGGGTCTGCTACTTGAGAAACAGCACATCCTCCATAACAACCCACCCAGGCTACGTAGTGTCGAAAATAAATTGGACACTACGTCATCGTCTTCCACACACGGAAGGATACCAACACAACACAAAGATGAGGACAATAGTCCGAATGGCCCAAACGATACAAATTATCAAATCTTATCTTAAAAAATCAGAGAAATAGAAATACAGGTATTGTGAATTGCGAAAGAAGAAAAGGGTTCGAGCACACAAAAATACACAATTCCCATATCTGTAGATGAGATATTATTACCTAGGTATGTGAACAGGTCTACTAATTTCACAGTCTGGCCATCCAGTGTGGATATATCTCCATCTTGTTTAAGAATTTCAAGTAGAACATTATACAATCAAAACATAGAATTGGTATAATTTTTACCAAACTCTTGTAAAGAATAAACCCATCCCTGCGAGAAAAAATAAGGAAGATTGTCTGCGTCCACGTTGAACAAGTTAACATCTGTTTTTACTTGCCAGACTTCTAGATCTTCTAGCAGAAAAAATGTTGGCTTAATTTCTGGAAATGTTAACACCGATTTCGGTTAATACGGAAGCCGAAAATTTACGGCTTTCAATTAGTAATTTTCTGCTTTTGCAAACATTGCCTTGTAATTTCATCTAAAGAAAAACAAAACAAAAATCCTTTAAATAATGATTATAATTTAGAATAATTAAAAAGAAAACAATAACAAAACAGATGTGATATGTCGAAATCAGTGAAGGTGTTAATTTGTTTAGTTCTATTCATATTTAAATAAATGTACATCTCCTCCGCAATGTCTGTCTGTCTGTCTGTCTGTCTGTCTGTCTCTCTCTCTCTCTCTCTCTCTCTCTCTCTCTCTCTCTCATTCACGTTATTTAAAAACTTTCTCCAGTAACTCTCTCTTTCTCTCTCTCCCTTTCTATCTATCTATATATCTATCTATCTACTTATCTCTCCTCCTTCACGCTCTTTAATAACTTCAATTTACTGTAATAATAATACTGTAATAATAGTAATGTAATAATTCCCATTTACTGTCTGTCTCTCTCTCATTCCCCGTCTTCAGCCACTTTCTCCAATGTCTCTCACCATCCCTCCCTTATATATATATATGTGTGTATGTGTGTGTGTGTCTTTGTGTGTCTGTGTTTGTACATATATGTACACACACATATATATATATATATATATATATATATATATATATGTGTGTGTGTGTGTATATATATATATATATATATGGTTGTGTGTGTGCGTGTGTGTGTGTATGTGTGTGTAATATGGACAAAAAAATAGAAACATGTTCGTAAATACATTTTATGAATGTATTCATTCCAACCAGTTTCAGCCGCAGGCCATCATCAGGAGGTGACTTTTTCAAGATGGTTTACATTTTAACGCTGATAAACACACACTCGAACACAAGCGCGCACACACACACACACACACACACACACACACACACATATATATATATATATATATATATATCAGATGTAGTTTATTTGTTTCAGGTTTTGCCTACTGTGCAGCAAACTAGAATCAGCTTGGCCATCCCTGCAAGGGAAGTAGCACCATGACGCAATTACAGAAAATTGGAAACGACATGCTATGCTGCTTAGTATTCGCGCCGGGAGCTCCAATACGAAGATTTCAAAATGTTCGACTGTCAATCTAAGGACCGTGCAGGAGATAAGAAAACAGTTGGATGAGTCCAATCGTTCTGATAAGAATAGAACTCCTGAATTTGTTAATGAGGTCCAAGCCATGACTGACAACGATTCAAACAAGTCCATAGCCAGAGACATGGGAGTGTCTGAGTTTCTTATCAGACAGGTATTGCATGAAGACATTCTGTATTTCTCATACAAGATAAGAAAGGCCAACTTTTCTCACAGGCCATGAAGGGCAGGAGGAAAAGACCGCACTGCAAAGTTTTTCAACATGCATCCCCTTTCAGCTGAATATACTTTGGTTTTTCTCAGATGAGAAAAATTCTGCCAGGATCACATGATGAACTCATAGAATAATTGTTGGCTTGCGCAGTCCCCACAAAATGTACCGATAGTGATGAAAAGTAAAAACGGATTACGCACGTATCATGGTGCTTGAAGTGGTCACTAGCGATGGTGACATTACACCTCCATTCCTCTTCCCACGTTGACTTAGACTTAATACTGAGTCCTAAATCAAATGCAGGAGATTTCCCTTGTTTTGTAAATAAACATATTTTCCTTATTTTATAAATAGAAATCTATACATAAATTACAGTTGGTATGTATGTATAGGGTGTGTCGAAAAAAGTATCGAGATTTTTAATACTTTTTGACACACCTTGTTTTCTGAAAATTAGCGTTCCATTCATTCTTCATTTCTATCTTCTATAGCTTTAAAATCTGTACTTTTTGACACACCTTGTATTCTGAAAAAGCTAACGTTACATTTATTGTCCATTCCTATCTTGGTAAATACATCTTCAATCTCGATACTTTTTGACACACCTTGTATGCCCGGAAGAAACTACGAAAATGAAACAATTAACAACAAAGTAAATATATTTACACATTCACTATCACCAGATCTTGCATTTTGAGCGAAACTAATAAACAAATGATTTATATTCGTGTGGTGTAATGGTTAGCAAGCTAGATTAGCAACCATTGTTAGTGAGTTCGATCCTCACTGGGTGCCCCATACTTCTGGCCTTGTGCCGCATCTGAGCTTAAGCTTAGTAAATAACTATATTCGTGAAGATAATTAAACAATAGAATTTAAATAGTAACAACATGGAATTCTTTTTTTTTTCTTTTTTTTTTGGGGGGGGCATTTAATATTTTAAGTAGGAGATATTAAATTTTCTTTTCATAGCATCAGTGAACTTTTTTTTCTGACGCCCCACAGTCCGGATCAACACAACGTCCTTTTACGTCGGGATTCTTGCGAGGATCGAACTCATGAATCAGTAATAATGAATCTGCCAGACTAATTTTTTTGCCCCACACCCACCCAGGCGACACCGGGTAGCAACTTCAAGTTATAACGAGTAAAGTTGTCGGGGTGGCCTAAAGTCCCTATCAGCCAGACTGCGAGGGAGTCTATCCCTATTTCACTAGCAATAGACCAAGGAGATTGCTTTGGCGTCTGTGGTGAAGCGCCACACCTACCATCTGCTCCTTACTTTACCATACCTGTGCTACTCATACGCTGAGTTGGCAGAGTCCAGTATCGAACCCGGAACTTTGTGGTTCCTAGTCAGATGCGCTACCGACTGTGCTAAACTGGCCCTAGTTATATATATATAATATATTTCCCTTGTTTTTTTTTTAAATATAAATTAACGAGTTCGACAAGAAACACCTGAAGAAGGCTGGAGGGCACATCGGCCAAAACGTTGTGTATATAACAATAAAGATGAGGACAACAGTCCGAAAATTAATTAAAAAAATACTCCCCCAATTTTTCTAAATAAATACATTTCCCTCATTTGATAGATAGATACATTTTCTTTATTTTTCTAGATAATTATATTTCTCTTATTTTCTAGATGAGTTGTTTAGATTTTCAAGAAGACTAACATTCCTGGTTCGTGACAAGGTCAAGGTTTATTATTAACTAGCAGGACCTGTGGATATACCACAGTAGGATTATTTATTACAACGTTTGATATGTTCATTTAAGAGCAATTGCACAATAGTTCAATATGTAAAACTTATTATAATCTTGATTTAAATCTTTCACTCTTTTTCCTTCTTTTCATCTTTTCCTTATGTTCGATTGAAACGGATTAGCATTATCGTTTCCGTGTGCTCTCTCTCTCTCTCTCTCTCTCTCTCTCTCTCTATCTATCTATCTATCTATCTATCTCTATCTCTATCTCTCTCTCTCTCTCTCTCTATATATATATATATATATATATATATATATATATATATATATATATATATATATATATATCTTTCTCCTACTCTTTATTTATTTATTTATTTATTTATTATTATATCTTTTCTGTGTAGCATCTTTTCCTTCCCTTTCTTTCTTTATGATAAAATCGGAAGGGTCCATTGTTTAGCTGAGGTGACGACACTAATAAGAAATAAGAATTCGATGGATAAGCAACACAAGATAATGAGGATTTACATTTTTGTATTCCATCTTGGACGATATGGACAGTCTAATTTTGAACCTTGATGCTGTAAGGATTAACAAGCTAGTCTCGCAAATCCATTACGACTGAATAACGAGTTCTATCTTCGCCGAATGCTCCATACTTGAAATCTTGTGTCACATTTAACCCGTCGCGACATTATGTGACATCCTATCCATGGCGAACAGGTTGGGCAAACGGGTGTCTCATTGTGGTGTAAGAGTTAGCAAGATAGTCTCGTACGTCCGTTACAGCTGAATAATAAGTTGGATCCTCGCTGAATGCCCCATACTTATGACCTTGTGTCATATCCTACTCGTCGCGAACGGGTTGGGTAAATAACTACACACTGTTTCTCACTGTCATAGAAGTTTAATTCGAGTAAGTGGCAATAAAGAGCAACTGTTGGATCGCTGCGAGTCGGCGAGTCTTAGAATAGCAGCATAGAGAGCTTCCAAAAGGGGGGGTCCTAGGGATGACGCTAAATTGCACTCCATGAAGTTCTGAAGCTCTGAAAAGTGTAGAGTTTTTCTTCATTGACATTACTCCCAGGTCGACTTTGTACACGGGGTAGTATTTGTTAGGGTCCTATCTATAAGCCAAAAGGATCATTTTGAAAATTATTGGTATTAGATAGAAATACTTCAAATCATATGAGTGTGTAAATTATTCGTATTAGATAAGTCTATATATATTTACCAACCCCTCCGCACAAGTAGGATGTGACACAAAGTCAATTTCTTAAACGGAGCTTAACAGGTCTGAATTCGGAGTTTTCCTTCTCCTAGATCAGTTGCCTAACCAAGGTTAAAGAGCTCGGTCTGTCCAAGTATTTACCCATAGCTGGAGGGAGAGTAGGATTCATACCTTTCCCAAGGATATTAGCGCTAAGTGAAATGCAATTACCATGTCCAGGATTTGAACTCGGTACGACGAGTCCATTTCCCATGACTTTAACCATTACACCACGCTCTTCCATTAGATAAGTCTATATGATGCAAAAGCATTCTTATTAGAAGTAATTGTTAATATAGTATTTACTTCAGACTGGGTTTCTGGCTACTTAATCTCCTTCACTATTCTCGTTTCAACACCGGGAGAATAATCACAGAATCTTCTTTACTTTAAGCACACTTCAAGTGTCGAGCTGCACAAATTCCAATTTAATATTAAAATAAAAAGATAATTTTCTAATCTTTATCGAAAAACTTGAGGAATTGTTTATAAGTGTTAATATTTATTGCCTATCACTGCATCTTATCAAGTTTAATTGTATCCATGTTATATCCGCTCGTGGAAATTTGCCTTTTAAGTATAGCTAAGTTCATTGAAATTCAATAAGAAAACAAAAAACAAAAAACAAAGCCATTTTTATTTACAAAACTTTGCTTAATATGACACACGTACCCAGAGCTGCTTAAACTACCAGCAGTTACTATGAGGTCAACCATTTCAGGACTTTTTCATTGGTACAATGTTGTATACACAACATTGTACCTTTTAAACAGATATATACTTATCGTATTCTTATCTACTTAGCTTCTTCGGTTTCCTCTAAGTCTTCAATCTGAGTTGAATTATCTGTATATCTGCGGTTAAATTGAACTTAAAGGACCTAAATTCCAGCATCATATGACACCCTGCCGGAAGAAAGAAAATACCAAAAATCAAGGAATTAACCGATTTTTATGAAATTTTCAGTGTTGATATATTAATGAATAATAAAGATATAATGCACTATTTATTTTATTTAAAAACTTTTACAATTTTTTCAGCCCAATTAACTTTGAACCACGTATCTTTGAGGCGTAACACAGATTTTAAAAGATACGTGGTTCAAAGTTAACTGACCTGAAAAAATGTAAAAGTTTTAAAATAAAATAAATAATGCATTATATCTATTATTCATTGATATATCAACACTGAAAATTTCATTAAATTCGGTTAATTCCCTGATTTTTGGTATTTTTTTCTTTCTGTGGAGTGACATACGATGGTGGAATTTAGGTCCATTACGTTCGATTTAACCATATCAGCTATCTTATATTGGTCTTAGATCTTCTCTTTTCTCTTTCTTGTCTTGGGATTTCTTCTTGGAATTCCTTTGGGGTTTTTATCCTGTGTCCTTTGCTTAGTTTTTTATTAACGAACACAAGACCATGTTGTTTTCTTTAGAGCTCTTATTTTATTTTATAAACCCAAGTCAGAAAATGGCACTCGAATGAGAGACAGTCTCTTGCCTCTTTCCCGTTCAGCGCTCAGCCAAAAAATACTTTTTTAAACTAACTTTCTCACGGTGATTCTGTCTAATTAGAGTAAACTAGTTTACTTGTGGGGGCGCTACTCATGTAGCGTATATAGCTTAACGGGTCTCATCCTTATCTAAATCTACGATTACTTTGGATTCAGTGTTCTTTCTTTTAGATTCGATGTCATATCAAAGTTGAAAAGCCCAGTCTGCTCAACTATTTTTCCATATCTCGAGAAATAATAGTTGGATTCGAACCTTTCCCAAAAGTAGCGCATGCAAAGGTGGTGTAATTGTGAGCAAGTTATTCCGGCAGATCAATTACAACTGAATAGCGAGTTCGATTCTCACAGGGTGCCCCTTACTTACGACATTGTTTCACATCTTACTCGTAGTGAACGAGTTGGGTAAATAACTATGAGCCGACAATTTTTACTGGTCTGGAGGTTTCGCTTATTTGGGGCTAACAAATCAGCGAGTTAAAACCTAATTCCAACTTCCAAATTCATAGTCACGTGACTATATAATCCCCCAATGAGATCTCGAGTTCTCAATCGACCCCGAAGGTTACATCCTGTCTATCAAACTCAGTTTCGCATATCCATTATTAGTGAAACAGCAAGTTCAATCCATTAGTACTGAATAGCAAATTTGATTCTTGATGGATGTTCCATACTTGCCCTAAACTCAGTTGACCCCAACGGGACATAACAATCTATCTGAGTACAACCGTTGAAGTCTACACTTCGTGCCAAATAAAAGATTCGGTCAATATATTTATTTAACACAACAGAATGAGTGTTGTATACTGATCTGTTAAAGAAAAACCATTATACAGAACGAGCATAAAACACTCCTCGATTTTGTTTTTTATTATAAAGAAAGAAAGGGGGGTAAAAGGACATGGTATGCAGAAAAAATATAATAAGAAAGAAAGAAAGTAGGGAAAAAATATAGAGGTAAGGGGTGAGCGCACGGAAGCGATAACGCTAATTGTTTAATCGAACATAAAGAAAAGGTGAAAAGAAGGAAAGAAAGACAAAATGAGTAAGAGAGAGAGAGAGAGAGAGAGAGAGAGAGAGAGAGAGAGAGAGTTAAATAAAGATTATTATACTTTTTACATACTGAACTATTTTGCAATAGTTTTTAAGTAAGCATATCAAACGTTTTAATGATTAAATTATCATACTGTGGTATATCCATAGGCTCTGCTAATAAACAAATAATCTCTATAGGTAGTATAATGGTTGACAACTTTAATCGTACTATACTCATATATATATATGTGTGTGTGTGTGTGTGTGCGTGCGTGTGTTTATGTGTGTGTGTGTGAGTGTGTGTGTGAGAGAGTGATTGCCACTTTTTCACAGAAGAAAGCCATTTTTACTGGCAGTTCGGTTGTGAGCACGTAGATGGCTCCGGGTCCAGCTTTGCTTTTACACTCCCTGTCGCACAAATGACACGTGAGACCTCCGGCTTTTGCTTGTGCACACACATGTTTTTCACTTAATTGGCTGTCACCATGTGCCCATACGTAACTGAGAAGCCCGGCATTCGACAGGCAAGCCATACACATTACGTATATGGTCAAGCTTAAATGTAGGAAATGTGTCCGGGACGTCCGACATGTACCTCGGTTATCCCAGAATAGCAAAGCAACTCCAGATCCGGTCGTGGAGCGATATATATATATATATATATATATATATGTATGTGTGTGTGTGTATATAAAAAATGTTGTTCTGGTTCCAACGGGAGAAAATTCAATATTTTATAAAAAGGAAGGTCCGCAAAAAATATATATATATATATATATATATATATATATATATATATATATATTAGAGAGAGAGAGAGAGAGGGGTGCTACATTTATAGATAAATACTACTCAGTAGGAGTGATAGAGCATATGGATGAAGTGTGAATAGCGTAGACACAGAATCGACAGCAGTTGGAGACTGTCAGTTTCTCACCTATGCAATAATGATATATATATATATATATATTATATATATATATATATATATATATAAAATTCCAACCGTCACATTTCTTAATACCCACGTTTAAATTGTTTCGTCTTGTGCAACAGCTCAAAAATCAGCTATATTTGGTTGACAAAAGGTATACATATGAGACATGACATATATATGGCGCGAATTGGTGAATATTGTAACGTCTTTTCGTTTTTTACAGTATTAAGGTTTTTTTTTTTGTAAACTCATTTGACTTTCCTCTCCGACCCAAACAACTACGGAGTGAATGTGGATGATGGTTTTTGTAAATCGAAATATTGATCAGTATCAGCTATGATTTATTATAAATTCTTTAACAGCATTTGTGTGTTTTCATTCCACCTTTCTTACTCATATATATATATATATATTATATATATATATATATATATATATATATTTTTTTTATGTATGTTGAAGCATTGTGTGTGTGTGTAATATAAAGATTTTTGAAGGCAATAGACAATGCATATGTGTTGAAAATTATATTTATTTAACTTTTTTTTATTTTAGAATTTTAAAAAAAGTTAAATAAATATAATTTTCAACACATATTGCATTGTCTATTGCCTTCAAAAATCTTTGTATTATATATATATATATATATATATAGCTTTGCAAATCATACTTATACACATCTATCTATGTGTGCTATGTTACGGATGTGGTCATATATATATATACATAAGTTTATGATTGAAAATGAGTTGAGAATAACTGAAACGAGAATTCAGGATACAGGGGAAAAAATGAAGGAATAAATAAAGAGAAGAAGAAAAGAAAAGAAAGAAAATGAACGGAGATGACATAATACTTGCAATAACAAAGTGCATTCGACAGTCGTGAAAGGGTGTTTATTAGACGTAGAAGTAATGTCTATTACTGTCCATTTAGAATCAGATGATTTACTTTTGCACTCATTATGAATATCATAGAATAAAAAATAAAAGCACAATTACATGAGAAATGCTTTCATTCTGGCTTGTTATTGACGAATGGGATAAGGCCTGTGGATATACCACAGTATGATAATTTAATTATCATAACGATTGATGTGTTTACTCAAGAGATATTGCTAAATAATTCAACCGCCCTGTCGGCTGGGGCGTTAGAATGCTCCGACTGCACCTCTGCAGAGGAGTAAAACTCCCCAATGGGGCCACCTGTTGGCCGTGGTAGCGACCCGTGATGCTTAAAGATAGAGCCCAGGTGGATGAGCAGTTCATGACATGCAATACTCCACTTTGGCCCTATCTTGGGCTAGACGGGCGGTTGGTCACGTCAAGCCTAGCACCTATATGATTTCCCAACCCTATTGCCCTTATGGAAGCCCCAATCCCTTTTTATCATATGGGTGCTAGAAGGCGGTGGCTGCGGGTCTACATGTCCTGGAATGACGTTAAACTCTATCTGATGGTGAGGTTCCAGTTTTGGAGGTTTGGGGAATGTGGAGCACCATTCATCACTATTGCTCTCTGGTCCACTCTGACCCGGAGTGGTAGTACCTGTTAATCTATGGGTTAAATAGAAAAATGTATTTATAAAAAAATTGTATTATCCATTAAGAATTGATTTACTTCAAAACTTTATCGGCATTAAATGACCCACTGAGGTTGATATGCCGTAAAACAAAACAAACTAAACTAAACTAAATAATTCAATATGTAAAAAGTTTAATATTCTAGATTTAACTCTCTTACTCTTTCTTCTTTCTTTCCTTCGTTTCATCTTTTCATTATGTTCGATTGAAACAGATTAGTGTTACCGCTTCCGCGCTCTCATCCCCTCTCTCTATCTTTCCCAACTATCTTACTTTTTTCTTTCTATCTTTTTTCTCTGTAGCATGTCTTTTTTCTTCCCTTTCATTCTTTATAATAAAAGCGGAATGGTCCATTATTTAGCTGAGATGACACAACTCATAAGAAATAATAATTCAGCGGATAAGCAACTCCAGATAATCAGGATTTACATTTTTGCATTTCATCCTGGACATTATAGACAGTCTCATTTTTAAGCAGAGTGTATTGCAAGATGATAACGGTCGTACTTTTAAGGAGCACGAGTATTAATATATAGATACTTTAACATAGTCTATCCATCGTGGTATAATGGTGTAACGTCACGGTATTAATTTAACAAGAGGCTGAAGTATACATCGACTGCACCTTTGCAGAGGGGTAAATCCCCCAGTGGGGCTAACGGTTGACCATGAGAGGCGATCCGTGATGTTTAAGGACGGAATCCTGGTAGCTGAGTAGTTCATGACATGCAAAACTCCACTTTGGTTCTTACTTAGGCACGACAGACGGTTAACAAGCCATACAACCAACCAACCAACCAACCAACCAACCAATTTAAGGATGATATATATTCATTAGTATACTTATGTCTCTCCCGCAGATATCCGTAAATGCTATATAGATATGCACATTGACACAAACACATGGGAGGTAGATGGAAAAAAATTGAGCGGCCTGGCGCCTTAACGCCTTAACGCAAGGCACGGAGAGGGGTGAGGCGGAGAGGAAAGTAGCCTTGACAGCAAAGAGAGCCAGAAAGAGTGAGAAAAGACAGCAGCCCCAGAAAGCATCACAATTTGTGTGCATTCAGTGCACCAAAGACTGTCACTCAGGAATTGACCTGCAGAGTCACTTGCGTAGATACAGATAATTTATTTAGTTTTTGGACACTCGACCATCGTCCTTAGTACTTGTTTTACTTATCTGCTGGGCTGCATCGGTGGTCTCTGCAATTATGGATCTGGGTAACTGTCTTCTCTGTGTTCTTTCATTGGTCTGGAACCACTTGGGTTCTTTCTGTTTTGTGCCCGTTTGTTGTTTTTAATAACTTTGAGACAATCAGAAAGATGCTAGGGCGTGACGTGTTAAGTTTTTAAATGCCATCCTTGGCCAGTTGAAAAGGGCTTAAAGTAAGTAAGTCCTGAATTATGGAATCCTTTAGTAAGCAAATAAGTCCTATCCTGCGTATTGTTAAAGGTCCAGTGATTTAATCCTATGTCCGTCGTCCACGAAGGTTCAAAGTAGTTATGGCCAGTACTGTTGATTTAAGTATTGTATCAGCAGCGGAGTACTGCCAGTGATTGGCCAAGAGTTTGATCACATAGTTCTCGGTGAGTCTATAAATAGAAGTGGGCTTTTAACACACACCTTATATTAAAAAAATCTCAACACCGATTGATCGGAGAGTTCCTCTCTGCCAGCCTAAATAAGTGCCAAAGGAGACTGTTGCATATCATGGACTGCTCAGTTTAATTAAATTAATTCAATTCTATGAAACCAGAATGCTCAGCTAATAAATAAAACTGTTTTGCGTCTTATTTGCAATTGGTTTATTTACTGCTAAATAAAAATCCAAGGTGAAAATCATCAGCTAATTCCATAATTCTTTTACCACGGGGAGTAACTTGGCAAACGTAGCGATATTTTTCAACTGGGGCAAGTTAATTTACATATTTTGCTTTAACAAAGATAAGTAATGAAACGATGATTTGAAAAAAATATAATATTTGTCGACACTCAGTGTTTCGATGGATAATGTTCAGTATCGAACATATATTCAAAGTAAATATATATCAGACATGAATCTGCAATCTTCTTAAGGCATAACAAATATCAACTGTTGATGATAGTTTTTGTTTAACAAGTGATACAAGAAGGAATATACATACACAAGAAATTATGTAATGACAACATCTTTTTTTAAATAGCGTTTATATTTGAAAGAACGTGATATTCAATTTCTAAGGCGTTGTCTATCATTAGAAAAAAAAAATTCGAAGGAAAATGTAACTGAGAAATATATGTATAGATTACAAGTAGGTAAAAGGGGGGGGTATTAGAAAATAAAACAAAATAAAAAAGTAAGATAAAATACAATATATAAAAGGAAAAAATAGAAATAAAAATGAAACATTAAAATTAGTAAGAAAAATAGGCCTGTCAAGTTTTTAATAATGTAGGGTTACATTACATTTTCTTTTCCAAAACTCGTAATCCGTTTCGATGAATCTTGGGCTAGACGGCGGTCGGAGAGGCCCCCTCCGATCAATCGGCTGGTCACGTCAAGCCCTAGCACCTATATGATTGCCCCAACCCTATTGCCCTTATGGCAAGCCCCAAACCCTTTTTACCATATGGGTGCTAGAAGGCGGTGTCTTGTGCATTTTTTAGGTGTGTGGTTGCGTGTGTGTGTGTATAAATCTTTTGCGATAAACGACAGCGGAAACAAACCTCAAGGTTGTGTGTGTGTGTATGTGTGTGTGTGTGTGTGTGTGTGTGTATATGTATTTTGACGCGTAAATGACATATCTCCCCCAACCATTTTACATATCAAACGCACACAGCAATCTCAAAAACGTTTAAAGAATATTCTCTTGCTACCTGAAACATACATCGTTTCTCAACGGTAACCATGCTTACACACACATATACACACACACACACACACACACACACACACACACAACCTTGAGGTTTGTTTCCGCTGTCGTTTATCGCAAAAGATTTATGCACACACACACACACGCAACCACACACCTAAAAAATGCACAATGTTTCCTTTCGATACACACACTTACACCGTCCCATACTCACACCGTAAAAGAGAATATTTGACGTCATATTTCAAACCGTCTCCTTTTTTCAAACCTCAAAATTTTTTTTTTAAACAGACTGAATAACAAGGACTACCACTCGCTTTTCTCGTTATTCTATGATACAAATTTCTTATTACCTTCCATATACCAACAAATGTCCTGAAGATGATCTAATCAATAGATCGAAACACTGCAAGCGTCGGCCAATAAACTCACCACTTAACCCATTTAAACCTGTGTTTTTTCATTTTATCTTAATATACTACATACCGTCGGATTCACTTCCTTTCTTCATATATATATATATATATATATATATATATATATATATATATATATATATATATATATATATATATATATATATATGAATAAGATATAATGAAAAAACAAAAGATGTTTACAACTGAAATAGGCTCATCAGGAGAGAAGTGTGCAAACCGTTTCGGGGCCAAATTTCTCGACGGTTTAAAACGCAACACCGGACCATCCTCAACTAATATGAGGACCCTTTCGCATTATAATGTATCGACCGCACGTGGGTCGGTCACCAACAAAAATAAGACGGGAAAATGACCGTTAGTAAAAACAGAACGCTGCTAGTTCAAACGTTGGAATTAATTTTTTTTTTTTTTATTAATTCCAACGTTTGAACTAGCAGCGTTCTGTTTTTACTAACGGTCATTTTCCCGTCTTATTTTTGTTGGTGACCGACCCACGTGCGGTCGATACATTATAATGCGAAAGGGTCCTCATATTAGTTGAGGATGGCCCCGAAACGGTTTGCACACTTCTCTCCTGATGAGCCTATTTCAGTTGTAAACATCTTTTGTTTTTTTCATATATCTTATATATATATATATATATATATATATATATATATATATATATATATATATATATATATATATTGTTTTTTCATTATATCTTATTCATACTGTCGGATTAATTTCCATTTTATTTTCATATATATATATATATATATATATATATATATATATATATATACTGTGAAAAAGTGGTAATCAGCATATATAATTATGAATAAACTTATTGCAAAACTAAATCGAGACAAGATTATTGAATGATTTTATTGGTGTTATTTAGACTTTTCTGATGTCATCCATGTTCGTGTAACTGAGTTGCAGATAAAGCAATAAATTAATTTCGGTTTATTTTTAGGCACATCTCATTCATTGTAAATATAATCAAATGCCTTCTAGTAACGCGTAATATTCTGTCGCGCGTTTAGCATCCTCGTGACGACATACTCTTTTTATTTTTCCTTTTTTATTTTTTTTTCTTTTAAACTCTGAACCGAATAATTTAATCGTGACTTTTCTGTGTTACATACTTTCATGAGGATCACAGTATATTTTTGATATTTAACCTTTTCAATTGAATCAATCATAAATTCATTCATGAATTGATTTTATTTCATCAAATAAATTAATTATCTCCCTTGTTCAAGTGACAAAATACTGAAGAGCACGACAAAGAACAAAACGGGAATAAAAAGAATTATTTTATCAATATTAGAATCCTTAAAGCTTCCTTATCTTTCTTTCTGTCTTGCTCATTTTTGATTTTTGATTCCATTTTTCAAATACTTTTTTTTTTTTTGCTACTAATTTGTCTTCTTAGCCTATTCGTCATTGCCGACATCTTTGTTGTTATCGTTGTTGTTGTTGTTGTTGTTGTTCTTCTTCTTCTTCTTTGATTACTCCTCCTTCCTCTTGGTTTTCTCCTTCCTTCCCACTTCATGACCACTTCATTGCTTTCGTTGTCGTTTCTTCTTCTTCTTCTTCTTCTTCTTCTTCTTCTTCTTCTTCTTCTTTTCTTCTTCTTCTTCTTTGGTTTTTAATGTTTTGGGGGTGGTGGGATCTTTCCTTCCTATTTCGTGATCATTTTGCTCCCACCATTATGTTTCTAATCTTTTTCTTCTTTTTCGTCATTCTTCTTCATCTTCTTCTTCATTTGCCCTTCTTTCCCCTCCCCCCTCCTCGGATTGTCCATCCGTAAATCTTCCTGCATTTTTTCTAATTTCCTACACTACCAACTTACCCACAACACTGTCCCCAGCTTCTACTACTACTTCTTTTTCTTTTTATTCTTTTTCTTTGTCTTGTTGTTGTTGTTGTTGTTGTTGTTGTTGTTGTTGTTGTTCTTCTTCTTCTTCTTCTTCTTCTTCTTCTTCTTCTTCTTCTTTATTTGTCCTTCCTTTTTCTTCTCCTTTTTGTATTGTCCTGGATTTTACTAATTTCGTACATCACCCACAACACTGTCCCAGATTCTTCTTCTTCTTCTTCTTCTTCTTCTTCTTTCTTCTTCTTCTTCTTCTTCTTCTTCTTCTCTTCTTCTTCTTTATTTGTCCTTCCTTTTTCTTCTCCTTTTTGTATTGTCCTGGATTTTACTAATTTCGTACATCACCCACAACACTGTCCCCAGATTCTTCTTCTTCTTCTTCTTCTTCTTTTTCTTCTTCTTCTTCTTCTTCTTCTTCTTCTTCTTCTTCTAACATAGCGCTTTGTGAAAATACTGGCACTGACACTGTCGTCTTTTTTTTAAATTTCTATTGGTATTTCTTCCATCTTAATTCCAGTTGCTTTTTGTTAAGCTTGGACATCGTTTCCTATAATGAAATTTCAAAATAATATAACCATTATAGTTGTTTACGAGATAAAGTCATGCCTTTCCCGAATTTAATAGTTTCCGACACAGATTTCGAATCTGCATTTTTAAATTTATCATGTTTCTATTATTTATAGTAGAGTACGGCACGTGTCATCGCACAACAAATAATTCCGTTTCTCTTCTTTCATTGTCTCTTCTTCTTCTTCTTCTTCTTCTTCTTCTTCTTCTTCTTCTTCTTCTTCTTCTTCTTCTTCTTCTTCTTCCCTTTTCTATTCCTCATACATTTCTTCCAGTCACATTTCTCTCTTCATATCATTTTCTTTATTATGATTAAATACAATTGTTGAAAGAAATGGTTTTAAACTAAAATAAAAAGAAAATAGAATAAAAACTGAAAAGAATTCTATTCAAGAAATAATTGCCATTTTGCCAACAGTTATAAATAGCGTGTCTCTATTTACATTTTATTGAGTCGTGTTGTTAGCATAATGCCCACAAATAATTTAGAGGGTTGTTTACGTCTGCATCGACACATCTGTCTAAGATCAGAGTGTAGTATATGTGTGCTCTGCCAAGAATTAGGCGTAGTGGATATGGCACTTGCCCGCCTATTTTCAGATTCTTCCGATTCGACGTACGAATCAAGACTGGAGTCTCTTGTCAATTTACACACACACAAACACAAACACACCCACACATACACACATATATATATATTGAAAAATGGAAGAGAATCCGACAATTATGTTGAAAAAAAAAATAAAGGAAAGAAAATGTTGAATGGATAAAATGATTTATTGGAGTGCCGACTCGTGTTTCGACTGAGAGATTGTACTTGTACACATTGTATTCTATTTATTATTATTTTAAATAAAGAATAAAATAAAATTATAATAATAGAAAATATAGAAAAATATTTTAAGTATACAAAAAAGCCATCATCATCAGGGTAAGATATTTGATATAATTATATATTATTATATATATATATATATATATATATATATATATATATATGGAGATAGGATGGGTGTAGTAGAATCCGACTGTATGAGGTAGGGAGAAGGATGGTGAACAAGAAATGAAAACTCAAAACAAATCAGAGAGTTGAAACGTTTCGTCCGAATTCATACGGACATTTTCAGTCGAATGATTTTTATAGAAAGCAAAATTTTGTGCGAGTATAAGTGACAGAAGTGAAGGGAGGGGGTTATGGGTAGGCATGAATGAAGTGAGGGTAGTATACAGGAAGTGGAGAGAGGATGGGAGTGGATGGGCACAGGTGTGGGTTAAGGAAGGGGGGTAAAGTTCATTCATGCCTACCCCTACGTTTCAACTCTCTTATTTGTTTTTAGTTTTCATTTCTTGTTCACCATCCTTCTACCTACCTCATATATATTATATATATATATATATATATATATATATAACCTAATCTGCTATATTTATAAAGAATGCTTAGTATCAATGATATAGAGTCAACGACGCCTGATAAGTATCAATTTCTCACCTATGGAGATCTTATATAGAACTTAGATGATGAAAACAGAATCGTCTGGTTTTCAAATAAATAATGTTATACGAAAACTCGGACGAGAGAAATAACGTGATATCACAGGATTTGTTAATTCAACCTAGCACTTGCTAATTACTTTGTTCACCTTGTATATTTGTTTAGTAAACCTTCTACACACCCCGCGCAGTTATGCTCACCTATACGCATATTCATGGAAGTACGTGGTGTAATGATTAGAGTCGTTTGAAATCGACCTGAGTTCACGTCCTGGACGTGGTTGTTTGCATTTCACATAGCACAAATACCCTTGGGGAAGGTATGAATCCAACAATTATGGATAATTAGTAGAACAGACAGTGCTCTTTAACCAATCTAGGAGAAGGAAAACTCTGAATTCAGAACTGTCAAACTCTACTTAAGAAATTGACCTTGTGTCACATCCCACCCGTGCGGAGGGGTTGCTAACTATATATACGTTACATCTGCCCACACACTCCGCGCAGTTATGCTCACCTATACGCATTTGCATATGGAGGAACGTGGTCTAATGGTTAGAGTCGTAGGAAATGGACTCGTCAACGCGAGTTCAATTCCTGGACGAAGCTGTTGGCATTTCACCTAGCACTAATACCCTTGAAAAAGGTATGAATCCAATTCTCCCTCCAGATATGGGTAAATATCAGGGCAGACTCGACTCTTTAACCATGGCTAGGTAACCAGTCTAGGAGAAGGAAAACTCTGAATTCAAACCTGTTAAACTCCGCTTAAGAAATGGACCTTGTGTCGTATCCTGCTCGTGCGGAGGGGTTGGTAAATATATATACGCATTTGCATGTATATGTGCTACGGTTATACGCATAAATGCTCGCACCTACACGTATATATGCATTGGTGTATCTGAATATGGGCGCCCTGGGGCAGAAGAGCTTATAGTGTAACAGAGATAAACGAAGAAAAATACAGGACAAAAATCACTAAGGTTGTTATTATATATTAGGATTTACATAGAAATCTGAATTACCACTAATATTTTCGCTGCAACAACAAGAAAATAAGAAATATCAAAATTATGTGTAAAACGCGGAGTAGAAAGCCAAGTTTGATTGGTTGACTCAGATGTCCTAGGAATCAGGTCACCTGATTTACTGACCAACCAGCAACCAGCATTTCAAATATCTATTAGAAATAATAATTTTAATTCTTAGATATGCTATTCAATTGTGACGCATACATACAAGGCAATGGACCGCTAAGATTGGTCAACAAAATACAGACTACTCAAAATAACATCGGACCTTCTTGTACTCATTCATATAAGCGGCCTCTATTTGTAATGTCTTAAGGGGTTTTAACTGCTGGGCAGTTCACGGGAGATATGGGTTAATAAACACGATTTAACACACTCGTGGCTCGGAGTTATTATCAACATGGTGTCAAGTCGCGAACTGACCGATATAATAAAATTACTTGTAACATAATGGAGGGGGTGAGTGTTCACTGGCGTGTAAATTAGCACGGAACAGTTTTTAGCAAGAATTACGTGTTAGATGAAAATGGAAAAGTTTAAGGATGAATCATTATAATGCCATGGTTTCTATTGGACGAGTTGTGAGATGTGCTGAAGTGGGAGAGAGGAGGAGGGAGAGGTGAGAATGTGAGATGAGTCGGACATGATGCGTTGAAAGAGCCAGACGTTCTCCCGACTTTTGTGACTTGGGGGAAATAAAAATATCATGAGAAAAAGAAATGGCCTTGTGTTATAAGCAAAAACTCTAAATAGCACAAGGCAAGATGTCCCTCAGCACCCCAAGTTTGTTCCAGTTCAAACATTCAGGAATTATCAGCTAACCCCAGTATCGTATCAGAGAAAATCAACGATGTCTTGTGTTCGTTATCAAGAACTGTCAACGGACGCAAGTACACCATAAGAAGATCCCAAGTATTTTATAGACTCAAAGAACAGAAAAAATATCAGACCAACAACAGATCCAGATTACCAGTAACTCCGATCCAGAATAGCAGATATGAAGAATAGCAAACACCACAGATCCAGATAAGTGTAGAAACTATAAACTACTTCAATTAGATGCTTCGTCATATATCGAAATTTAATGGCCTTACATACACATGTCACATATTCAATTTTTATTCCTATTGACTTATTTTACTATTCGCTATGTTACGTTCGCCTATCGTTTTTAAACGTTTACACGCTGTTCCATCAGAGACCAAAGAAAAGTGAGAGGAGCACATGCAAAAATTGGCAAAGAACAATAAGACATAATACATATGTTTATGACATTTTATTCAGCAGTCAAGAGTCAGGGGGAGAGAAAAAGGTGGGAAAGTTCATGAGCATAATTATCTGTATATAACCGCAATAGGAATATTTATCGGGATAATTTGAATCAACATATACACATGTAAATTGAAGCAAAGTATGAGGTGGTAATCTCTATAAGAATTCATGACAGAATGGGACACTTATCTTAATTTTGTAGATTCATCCATGGACTTGCGTTTGGTAAACTTCGCTTATTTAGTGTGTCTATTCCTGGTTCGGTGGATGACTATTCTGGGTCTAATTACTTCTGTCCGCGTGAAGGTGATATCGGGATTCCAACTGGTCATAGTAGTAAACTTATTCTTTAGGTTGCATGAGGTGACGAGCTCCACTGTGTGCCAAAAGGGTCCGGAGTGAAAACTAAACTAATGATATGGATCTCTTCCCTTCCCCAAAAAAAGAGGTGGTGTGTATTTCTGTTCATCTCTTTGCCTTCCTTTTTTCCAGAGACCGGCCGACGTGACAATAATGATCAAAGAAATTCTGCTCCAGATTGGGGTCACTTAGTGGGACACGTACCTCAGCTCTGACGTCACAGAGTCACAAGAATGCTCTGGGGTGTTCCCTTTTAACTTTCGAGTTTCGTGCTATGATCAATTTCGAGTTACTGAAAAATGACCAAAATAATTCATTGTGGAAAAAAATTATTTAAGAATTCTGAAGAAACATAAGTTAGACGAAGTAGGAGCGAGTAAACAAGTAAAACCCATCATCTTATCTCTACTATCTGTCTCTCTCTCTCTCTCTCTCTCTCTCTCTCTCTCTCTCTCTCTCTCTCTCTCTCTCTCATATACCCGAGATGTAGGTATACAACAGAAATTCTGAGGGAACCAGATTTAACCCTTGCACGGTGTATCAACCAGTGAAGAGCTGCCGAAAAAAAATCGCACAAAATCGAAAAAAAAACGCGGCAAATTAAATCTTAACAACGACAATCCCGGGAAAGTTATCAATTCAACTGGAAGAGATAGAAAAAATTGCATCTGCTGTCATGAATGTTTCAGATGAAAAAGAAGAAAAAACATTTTGCTACATCAAAAATTTGAAAGTTAACGGATGTTTCCAAATTGAAAGGGAGACAACTCGTAAGGTTCATGGGAATCTAAAATTGAATAAGAAGCCAATTAAATTCATGTAAGACTCCGAAATGACAGTAAATATAGTTCCTGCAACATTTCGTAAAGGACAAGATGGAGAACCTACTGAAAAAAGAAAGAAACTAGATATTTCAGTATACGGAGGGAAAGGGGTTAAAATTGAACGAACTTATAGTGTGCGCATGTTTGTGTGAGTTAATGGTTTCAACGTTTGTGAAGACGTTCTTCGTTGTGTTTCGGTAGTAAAACTAAAAACACGTTACTACAATGTATTGGCAATTGAAATAGACCTGGACATATTTTTTTACGCCTGTTAATAAAAATATATCCTATGTGGGATATATAAAAACAATCCATTGCGGTTTAATAAGAACAAAACATTCATTTACGGGGACAAAACTTAAAGAAGAAGAAATAAAAAGTCGTGATAAAGTTCATACACGTTTGTTTAAGTAAGTAAGTTCCTATAATATACACCCTTGTGCAAATCAATTGAAACAAAACGAATAATTCCGTTATTATTTTAACTAGCAAATATATGCACCCTCCGGGTGCAAGTATTTAAGTTTTAATGTAATAAAATATTGTATTAAATTAGAAAGGCTAATGAAACTAAATAAGAATACAGATAAAAAGATTTGAAACAGAGGGGGGTATAATAAAAGATTTGAAACAGAGGGAATATAATAAAAAATGGAACAACTGAAACTTACTCTTCCATCACTCTCGTCTTTCATTGTTATTTTTTCTAATTTAAGTATTTAGTTAAAAGAGGAAGTAAAGAATAAAATGACAGTTATTTTATCTTGTTAATGGATTTCATTTAAGATTCATTGAAGAGATTTTTACTTATATTCATTAAAATAAAACCAAACAGTTAGAAATCAATAATACTAAGCTCATATCTATTAAATTCGATTTTTTAATATTGATATACAAATTAGCCTTCCCGTTTACACTGTAAACCGCTATTTTGTTGTATATATAAATATAATTGCATGTTGTCAGTATGTAGATATAGTTAACAGTATTAATAATGTAAGACAATTTTATTAATAATTGAGGTTAAATAAAAATAAAATCATGAGAATGTGATGTCAATAACTAAGAGAATTGTGACTTGAGTAGGAATATAGTTTCGGTTACAGACAGAAAAACACACAATCTTCATTATAATAAGATATCCGTGGTTTCTCTGTAAAGCTGGTCAGTGTGTTTGTGCAGTGTTACAATTTTTGTACGCTTACTTGGAGTAACGTCATCAAAAATAATAACTAATGGGCGTAATAAAAATATAATGCAATCACGGATGACGCAATATTTTTCAAGACCAAACAAATTTCATCATAGACCTCGAAAATAGATTCATATTACCGCACACCACTGCAAATGACCTAATCTAAGTGGAAAAAAAAAAGAAATCGATTACACCTGTCACTCCAGTGTGTCTAAAATGACCTTATGGTGAAATGAAGGAAGCTAAAGCAGTTGTTTCAATTAATTTGCACAAAGGTGTAGATGTTTCTGTCGGTTAAAGAAGCGCCTTTAGTGTTTAATGTAGTTATTGGTTATAGACGAAAGAGTTTTGAGTTATATGTAATATTGAGTTATTGTGTGAGATTTTAAAAAATGATGCGGCCGGAATCCCTCTGTCTTTTAGACAGGAGAAATCAAATGTACATCGAACATTGTTCGAGCGAACTGTAGAAAGAGAAATAATTTTCGTTTTTTGCACTTCCGCATTCTATGAACGCTTGGCCGCCACCTAGCGGTTAAATAGGAAAACACGACCAGTAACTGTGCAAGCAAGGAATGCAATTCCAACAAACTAATAGGATAGAGCTCATAAACCTATCAACAAATGAAAAATGGCAGCCTGCCAGAGTTGCGGGGGCGATAACGTGCAAATGATTTTAAGCTGCGACCAAAAGCTAAACCTGATGTGCTTGGTTGATTGATTGATTGGTTGGATTTTTACGGCATGTTAACCCTTGTTGGGTTATTTTATTCCGTAAATGTTTTGTTTTATTCATTCTTGTTGGATATTCAATTTCTTTTAAACACATTCTTAAACTCATTTTTATCTATTTAACCGATAGATACACTAACAAGTATTAACCCTCTGGGTCAGCGTGGACCTGGGAGTAATGGCGATGAAGGGGTACTTCACACTCCACAGAGCTCCAGAATTGGAACTTTACTACTAGATGCAGTTTAACGTCATACCCAAGACTATAACACCCTCAGCCACCGGTTTTTAGCACATAACACATCACTCAATAAGTCCCGGGCCTACCTAATAAAACAACTTTTAGACAAAATTCGACTTAGCACCTATATGATTTTCCCAACCCTATTGCCCTTATGGCAAGCCCAAACCCTTTTTATCATATGGGTGCTAGAAGGCGGTGACTGAGGGTCTACATGTCCTGGGAATGACATTAAACTCTATCTGATGGTGAGGTTCCAGTTTTGGAGGTTTGGCGAATGTGGAGCCCCCCTTCATCACCAATTGCTCCCTGGTCCACTCTGACCCGGAGTGGTAGTACCTGTTAGGTGTTAAATAGAAAATGTATTCATAAAAAAATTGTATTATCCATTAAGAATTGATTTATTTCAAAACTTTATCGGCATTAAATGACCCACTGAGGTTGATATGCCGTAAAACCAAACCAATCAAAAATTCGACTGAATTCATCAACGCAATCTCCTTCTCGGTTGATACACTGATTCCAACGTTTCTCTAACAATTCAATGCCTTTTTGTTAGAACAATTTGTCTTTAGCCTCAAAATATGCCACAGTTTCTGATAATCACTTTTTTATTGGAGCCAAATCTCTTTCCCTGTAGCATTCTTTTGAGGTCTGTAAACAGCCTTTAGCCGTTGGGGGCCAGATATGGAGAATAGGGTGGGCACGGAAGCAATTTGAAGCGCAATTCACGTAGTTTTATGATAAAAAGTGTCGGGGTTTTGAAATAAAGGCAATAGTATTGGGACAATCAAATCTGATCCGGATTAACCTGGATCAGTTTCGGTGACAGAATGTAACGACATCAAAGAACGCGCCCTGAAAGACATTGATGATTTCATTAAATGGATTCTACTAGAATTTATACACGTTTTTTTAAGAGAGCTGGTGAATTTGAGGAGAACTAACACTTCAAAGAGAGACAGATGCAGTTAATGCACAGCAACCTATTAGACGTGTCCCATTTGCAATGGAAAACCAGTTTAAACAGAAACTGAAAAAATGCGTTTTAACTCGAGTATCAGAGTTAACAGAGAAATAATAGGAAGAAATGCAATTAGTATTAAGGATAGGGAAAAGGGTTTACTAAGCAAAGATACAAGGGGAACAGAATAATAACCAATTGCTAGGTTGAAATTTACAAGTGCCGTTTGATCTCATTGTTTCATTATTTATCAAAGTATAATACATCAAGTGTGGTACAAGGCCATAAAAAGGAGGGGGTGATGGTCATCAATATCTTATCTTTAATTTAACTAGATCCATTTATTGACCCAAAATACACTATAATAACCCTTTCACCTCATCATCACTTTTATTCTGAAAACTTATGCACCACAGTCACCAAAACATACCAGTCTTCCAATGAAGGTATAAATTAATCCCTTATTTGCATATTTATACAAGAGATTTTGTCAGATATTATTCGTAGGAAAAAACAGACGATTCTATTCTCATTATTTAGACAATATTTAAGTTTTAATGTAATAAAATATCATATTAAATTAGAAAGACTAACGAAACTAAATAAGAACTAATATGAAAATGTTACAATCATTTTTAATTATTTTAATTGATTTCTATATAAAATTCTATATAGGATGTTTTAATGCGTTTGAGGATAACATGATAGTATTAGAAATCAGTAACAGCAAATAATTATTCATTAAAAGCAGTTTTGTTAAAATCATTATGCAAATTATTCCTACCATATATTATCTAAACTACCATTTTTAGAAATATATAACACATATTTCAAGATTTTAAATGCATTAATAATATGGGCAGTTTTGCGGAAAATCTAACTCAGACATTATTAACAAATAAGATGCTAATTAAGATTAAATAATGACTATTTCATAATCGTTTTGAATATAACTGAAATAAACTCGGTTATCGTTATAGACAGACAGTTACATAATCACCATTATAATAAGACACTATATGACAAAATGATAAGAGGGAACATAGTTGAAAGAGTAGAAGGGCTCAGTTTATAGCTGAAAAGCTACGTAATTAAAAGAAAATTGAGTGGGAAGCACTGAATATGCCTATTGCCCAAACCTTAAACTACTAAATAAGGTACTATGCTATATACCCATATATATATATATATATATATATATATATAATATATATATATGGGAGGCATTCGTATATGTCTCCCGCATATTTAAGTATTCTTACTTGAGATATGAAGATATGAGATATGCTGGTATGAGAGCATCCGTGGTTATACTCCCACATCCAAATCTCTCTACTTACTTCGGCTGGTACCTTATTTCTATTTCTTGCGTAGATGAGACAGTCTTCTAACTGGTCTTTCTTAGTTCTGGCCTCTTCATTTCTTCTAACTGGTCTGGTTTTTTAGAAGCTGGTTCTCAAAGGCTGTCACTAGCAGAGACAACATGAGCTTATATTTTATGTGATCTCATTTCTTTTATTTTCAACCAGACTTCTCAACCGCGGTGGAGTCGATGGACACACGATGCTTACATCATGGCATCTATCGCTTAACTGCTGACTGACAACTAAGCTCTGGACCTTCCGTTTACACAGTCAACCGGAAAGAGGGTTACATGAAGGTTATTACCTATCAATCATCTAACGCTACAGATTTTAAATTTCAACGACTTTTTGATTCAAAATCTTCACGCTTAACTGCTGATTGACTTCCGTTCCCACAGTCAACCGGAAAAAGCCCCATAAAGGTTATTACCTATCAATCATCTAACACTACGGATTTTAAATTTCAACGACTTTTTAATTCACAATCTTCACGCTTAACTGCTGATTGACTTCCGTTCCCACAGTCAACCGGAAAAGGCCCCATAAAGGTTATTACCTATCAATCATCTAACACTACGGATTTTAAATTTCAACGACTTTTAATTCACAATCTTCACGCTTAACTGCTGATGACTTCCGTTCCCACAGTCAACCGGAAAAAAGGCCACATAAAGGTAATTACCTATCAATCATCTAACACTAGGATTTTAAATTCAACGACTTTTTAATTCACAATCTTCACGCTTAACTGCTGATTGACTTCCGTTCCCACAGTCAACAGGAAAAGGCCACATAAAGGTTATTACCTATCAATCATCTAACACTACGGATTTTAAATTTCAATGACTTTTTAATTCACAATCTTCACGCTTAACTGCTGATTGACTTCCGTTCCCACAGTCAACCGGAAAAAAGGCCACATGAAGGTTATTACCTATCAATCATCTAACACTACGGATTTTAAATTCAACGACTTTTTAATTCACAATCTTCACGCTTAACTGCTGATTGACTTCCGTTCCCACAGTCAACCGGAAAAAGGCCCCATAAAGGTTATTACCTATCAATCATCTAACACTACGGATTTTAAATTTCAACGACTTTTTAATTCACAATCTTCACGCTTAACTGCTGATTGACTTCCGTTCCCACAGCCAACCGGAAAAAAGGCCACATAAAGGTTATTACCTATCAATCATCTAACACTACGGATTTTAAATTTCAACGACTTTTTAATTCAAAATCTAGCTACACTAACCGTCCAAAAACAACGGTTTATCAATATAAAACAACTAGTTAACAGTTACTATTGAAAGGTACCAAGTTTGAAATCTATAATGCATAAATTTGCGAACAAAAAAAAAATCAATACAATTTAGCACACTGAAGAGGATTTGGCACTGCAAACTGAATGATTTGTCATTCATAAAAAAAAAGAAAAAGAAAAAAACTAAGCGCCTTTGGAACACCCCAAAGTAACAACAGACATAAAAGATAACCCACTGGCATCATGCCAACCGACAAACCATTCCAGGCAAAAATTCCGGTAGTGGGGTGGGGGGTGAACAGTGTCAGCATCATCAAAGATGACTGCCTGATTGAGGAAGTTGGAAATAAACCAGACCAAGCCATCAACAACCACAATCTGAAATTGCGAGCATACCTAAAAAGATGCAGAGAAACAAAAACATCAAAATCAAACTTGACATGTGTAAATACCTCACGGAGGAAATTTCTTATATGGGTCACACACTGAATAATTCAGACTTGAAGACGAAAAGAAACGGTAAACAATCACGGAACTCCTTGTACTTCATGATTTGCATAATCTGAGGCGTTTCCTAGTCATGATTAAATACCTATCAAAATTTGACCACAGGGTAATTCCATGTCAAATCATCCAGGTCATATCACCCACCCCCTTCCTTTTTTCTGAAATTTTGTCCAAGAGTGGACTATGATAAAGTTAGACAATCCCCAAAATTTGAGCTTACAATTCCAAATATTGGCGGAGTTATGTCGATTTTTGGCTCTCCAAATTTGACGGGGGTCGCGAAAAATGGTGACTTTTTGTAACCTATTTTGTCTGTAAAATGAGTTCTAGAGCTTCCCTATTCCTAAAAATTGGTTTATAAAGCATTTTTGGATTCCTAAGGAAAAAGTAATATCGGCAGGGTGGCCTATTGTCTGTATCAGCCAGACAGCGAATGAACATATCCCCTTTTCACTAGAGCAAGACCATGGGTATTGTTTTTGCGTCTGAGGTGGAGCACCACATCTACTATCAGCTCCCTACTTTACCACACAGATCCAAGTGAGGGCCGATATCGAAACTGGAACCTTGTGGTTCCGAGGTGGATTTTGCCAATACGCCATCAAAATATATAGGAATATCACCAGCGCAGAGATTCTTTGGCAGACAGTTCAGAATAGTAGGGTAGGTCGATTTTTCACTTTTTTAAAATATCAAATTGTCCATCTATGCGAAAGTTGTGTATTAGTATACTAAATACTGATACCAAAAATTAGATCTTTTACTTGTATCATTGTTTGAGGAAATAGCATCAAAGATCGTCTACTAGAATGCACTAAAAATCATCGTTTTCGCAAAATCTAGCCTAGAAATTCGTTAGAAAATTTACCGTTTTCAATATTTAAATCAGAAATATTATTTTATTTTATTAAAATTAAATGAATTGAATATTATAAAATGCGTCTCCCCCATCACCACCGACACCTCTGATATGTTGCTTTTTTACCTCATTAATTAAGCTGTTACAGACGATCTTTGATGCTATTTCCTCAAACAATGGTACAAGTAAAAGATCTAATTTTTGGTACCAGTATTCACTATACTAACACATAACTTTCGCATAGATGGACAATTTGATTTTTTTTTAAGTGAAAAATCGACCTACCCTAGTGCCTAGGACGACGAAGTGTGAAAGAAATGAAAATCAAACTATGAAAACCAAAGCAACATCAAAAGAAATAAGTAACTATAAGTAAAATTGGAAAAGTGGCCTATTGTCGGTATCAGCTGGACAGCGAAGGCGTCTATCCCATTTTCACTAGCGCTAAACCATAATATTGTATTTGCTGAGGTGTAGTACCACACCTACCGTCAGCTCCCCAAAAATCAGATTACCCAATTTATGCTAGTCATGCGCTGGGTTGACGAGGACCGGTATCAAACTAGGGGCCTTGCGATTCCCAGGCGAATGCCCTACCGACTGAGCTTAACTGGACCCATTTTGCTAAATTACAAAGGCAAGTAAAAGTAACAAAACTCACTGGACTGTGAAATGTCGAGCTAGCCTAATATTTTCAGAGTGGTGCCTTGATTCAGCATTAAATGACCCGAAAATGGTTGATATGCCATAAAACGAAACAACCAACCAGTTCTGTCAGAACTAAGACAGAGTGACCAAGCGACAGTGCAGCCATTATTATTGGCATTTCAGTCTCGGAAGACTATAATATAGTTTTGTGCCACTGAAGTTACAGCACCTCCTGTGACTGTTAAGTCCAATGTTCGAAAAAAAATTCTCGACCACAGATGTCGCATGTGAAGGCTGTCCCTGAAGATGTTGAGATGCTTTGTTACCGCTGCTTTCTTCTGGACCTCCTGGCTTCATGGTGTTGTGCCAGGGTCGCTTCAGACATGAACAGTCCTCTACGGAGAGCCTTCTGCCATCGAGGGCGGTCCTGAGCCAAATTCTCCCTTAAGGTGTCCGACTACTGCTGAAACGATTGGATTTCTATCCCGGTTCTAGGTAGCTTACAAAATCTCTAGCCACACTGAAGAGACTTGATAAGTCGAAACACGTGTCTATGGATATATATATATATATATATACATATATATTATATATATATATATATATATATATATATATATATATATTGGTTGCACTTTACAGATGTGGATTCTCGTGATCACTGTCATTAGCATCGCTTGTATTGTTTCGTGCGTAGGAATTAGAAAAATATTTTCGCAATTATTC
This sequence comes from Doryteuthis pealeii, assembly GCA_023376005.1. Lineage (NCBI taxonomy): Eukaryota > Metazoa > Mollusca > Cephalopoda > Myopsida > Loliginidae > Doryteuthis > Doryteuthis pealeii. The sequence goes on from CM042141.1 coordinate 98,422,250, forward strand.
TTCATTGTCACTTTGAGAAAGTTAATTCTCATGTTTTTCTCTGCGATTGGCCAAGTTTTTTGTATTGACAATATTAGTAATTAAACTTACATTGTCATAATTACTTCCTCCTGTCTATAAGATGCATATTTTGCAAAAAAATGAAAAATAGAATAGAAATATGTTTAAAAAAACAACTGGTTACGCGGCAAGTCACCCCATCGTGGTATGATGGTTAGTCTTGGCATTGACCTTCGGCTAGAATTTAAACGTATTTTTGGGTCTTTGTTTTAAGTCTTGCGTTCAACTCACGCTAAATGTACTGACACAAGTATTGATTAAATAGTACCATTACTGTTCGTTTGCAAGGTTGGTTTTGGCATTAAATAATCCATGAAGATTGATGTGCCATTAAACAAAGAAACCAACTAACCAATAATAGGGTTTCAGATTTTCAAAAACGAAATACGCATTTAAATAAACGCCAGTCACCTCTCAGTTATAAAATAAATTGTACCATTACTGTTCTTCTGCAAGGATGGCTTTGGCATTAAATAACCCTTTAAACAAAGAAACCAAACCAAAAATATCGGTTTCCTTGAGATCAACGAAGTTATGCAGCGATTAACTTGTTCAGTTCTGATGGTTAGGCTGCTTATTTTGTTTAATGACATATCAAACCTTTATGGGCTATCTAATGTCAAATCTTTTTTTTTTTTTTTTATGTTGTTTTTTTGTTTTTTGTGTGCGGTTTGTGTTTGGGTTTTTGTGGTCTATTTAGATTTTAATTTTGTTTCTATCTTTTGTGTTTTTATTCGTTTGTTGTTTTTTCTTTTTTGTCTTGGTTTGGGTTATTTGGGGGGTGTATATATAATTTTTTAAGTGTTTGTCGATAAATATTGATTTCGTTTTATACAGTGGTAGAAATAATTTTTATTAATTTTATGTGTATTAATAAATTGGTAGAATTCATAAATTCGTGGTTGGACAGCTTTCTAGCACCCATATGATAAAAACAGTTGAGTGTTTGCAATAAAAGTAATTTGAAGAATACGGTTGGAGAAATTATATAGTTGTTAGGGCTTGACAAGACTAAATGATTGATCGGATGGGGCATCTCCGACCCCCCATTTAACCTAAGTAACGGCCGAAGTGGAGTGTTACACGTCACGAGACCACTTAGTAGCCAGATCACAGACTTCTCAGCAACCAAGATCTTGTCATCAGACATTAAAAGTCGCCACTCCTGGACAAAATGTTCCCAGTCGAAGTGGCGGTTGTTCAGATTTGGTTCGATTGGTTGGATTTTACGGCATGTCAACCCTTGTTGGGTTATTTTAGGTCAAATACGTTTTTGTTTTATTCATTCTGTTGGGTATTTAATTTTTTAAACTAATTTTTAAACACATTTTTAAAACACATTTTTGATCTTTTTAACCAATAGACAGGACTCTAAAATTGACTTGTTAAATCTCTGCCCAATTTTTTCTATTATTAACGAACACGAAGATTCATTTTAAACTTGACGTCTTTTATTTTCGTCAAGACTTATGATTCTATTACTCGAAGATAAATTCTGAGACAGTCGCCATTCAATCGATCGCCTAGTTAACCCTCAGAAAGACCCACAAAAAGGAAATGTCCCCAGCAATTATAGACCAATAACTTGTCTACCCATGATGTGGAAAGTATTGACTGCTGCTATAAAAGAAGAAATATACTTTTCACTCAATTGGCGGAAACTTCTCCCAAAAGAACAGAAAGGATGTCGCAAGGGAAAAAGAGGAACCCACGATTTACTCTATATAGACCAATACATTCTTAAAGAAGTAAAAAATAAACGGAAAAATATGGCAATGGCGTGGATCGATTACAGAAAAGCCTATGACATGGTCCCACATACCTGGATTTTAGAATGCCTAAAAATGTACAAAATTTCCAACAACATTATAAACTTCATTAAAAAAGTCATGGAAAACTTGCGAGTTCAATTAAAAGCTGGAAAACAATCCCTCGCAGAAGTATAAATCCAAAGAGGTATCTTCCAAGGAGACTCATTATCACCACTACTCTTTATTATAGCAATGATGCCGCTCAATCATATACTTAAAAATGTACAGGGGGATACAAATTCTCTAACTCACAAGAAAAGATAAACCACCTTATGTACATGGATGACATAAAAAAATTGCAAAAAATGAAAGAATTGGAGAGCCTACTACAAACTATTAGAATATATAACCAAGATATAGGGATGGAATTTGGAATTGAAAAATGTGCTATGCTTGTAATAAAACGGGGTGAAAGAAAATTAATGAATGGAATACAACTACCAAATCAGGAAACTATAAAATCACTTGATGAAAATGAAGGCTACAAATACTTAGGAATTTTAGAAGCGGACAATATCATGCAAGCAGAAATGAAAGGAAAAGTTAAAAAAGAATATCTCAGGAGAACTAGAAAATTCCTAGAAACCAAACTTAACAGCAGAAATCTGATCAAAGGAATCAATACCTGGGCTGTCCCCATATATATATATATCAATGTGAAGGCTGGAAGGAGAAGAATTGATGAGAGAGGTGTTATGGGCATTTTAGAATGTGTGTACTGTATTGGAAATTAATTTTATTTAAGGATGGTTTGTATTGTTTTATGTATAGAGCTTCTAGTATTTGGAGTTTTTGTTTATTTTTTTTCTTTGTGCAGAATGTGTGTATTTTCCGTTAGAATATTTTGGTAATTAGAGTGGGGGCATGAATGTAATTTAGGTGTTGTTGAAATGTGAATAATATAATATATATAATATATATAATATATATATATATATATATATATATATATATAAAATGTATATATATATATATATATATATATATATATATATATTAAAATGTGAATATATATATATATATATATATATATATATATATATATATATATATATATATATATATATAAGTAAAGAAATAACAAAAGACTTAGAGATTTAGCATTATAGTGTATTTCAGGGAGCTTAAATAACAGAAGACTTAGAGATTTAGCATTATAGCATTATATAGATTAGCATTATACTCTCGCGACTCATCAGATGCGAATGATGAATTCTTTTAAAAGAATTCATCATTCGCATCTGATGAGTCGGGAGAGTTAGACAATTTGTCTAAGCTCCTTGAAATAGACTATAAAGCTAAATCTCTAAGTATTTAAGCTCCTTGAAATAGACTATAAAGCTAAATCTCTAAGTATTTAAGCTCCCTGAAATAGACTATAATGCTAAATCTCTAAGTCTTTTGTTATTTCTTTACTTATATATTATTATTAACATTAAGAGCACACATTGAGCTCTCAAACTGCTTGTTCAAATAAAACTCATGTGTCGTAAGGAAGATTTCTTCTCTGGACTTTTGGATTATATATATATATATATATATATATAATATATATATATATATCGAGAGATAGAGAGAGAGAGAGAGAGAAGGAAGAGAAAGACAGAGAGAAACAGAGAGAGAGAATTGCGTGTTCCACTTCTTCTATGAATTTAATGAAAATGATAAGTGTCAAACATATAATGTTACAATTAAAGCCCGTTGAAGATGAAGCATCAATAAAAATAAATAAATAAATGATTTACAATATTTCAGAAATCCTATCGCCTTCAGCTGGCGATGAAAATAAAAAATCTCACTTTCTACTCAACAGGAAGTTAGTTTGAGTTGAGATGCTAATCTTGGTTTGTATCTTTCGTCATATCCGGGCTGTTGATATGTATCTGAGTTGTAACCCTTTTATATATATATATATATATATATATATATATATATATATAATGTGACATTATCACGCAAGACATTACTCAATGTTACTCAAAGCAAAATAAATAGAAAGTATCTAAGTCTACACTACTTTCTCTCTCTCTCTCTCTCTCTCTCTCTCTCTTCTCTCTCTCTCTCTCTCTCTCTCCTCTCTCTCTCTCTCACACACACACACACACACACACACACACACACACACTCACCTCCCCACGCGCGCACACATAAACACAAACACTCTCTCTCTCTCTCTCTCTCTCTCTCTCTCTCTCTCTCCTCTCTCTCACACACATACACACACACACACACACACACACACACACATACACACGTACACTTCCTCTCTTACTATAACATTCTATACTTCAGTCTTCTTCCTTCTCTGTCTGATTTTTTTCAATTTCTTTCTTCCAGCTTATCATCCCCTCAAAACAGAAATGCGAAGGAAAAAATGGATCTTCAAGCAACAAACTGGGGAAATCACACACGTGAAAACCTAGACATGTCCAAGAAGAGGAAACCTCAAGAGCGAAACTGAATCTGTCCTGACTGCAGCACAAGACAATGCCATAAGAACAAAAGCGAAAAGAGATAGTGCTCCAACCTTCTGCAAGTTATACCCTTCTATTATTACATCATTATATATACAGGGTCAGGCAAAATCATCTGACACATTTGTAGGTTTAATAAAAGGCAAATAAAGTAAAGAAACAAAAAAGTGTTTTTATTTTCGAAAAGTACATATAATGTCATTTTTTTCATATAATGCCATTTTGTTTTGTTTCTTTATAATGCCATTGTTTTTCGTTTTTTTTCAGTTGCTGCCATGAATTGGACTGGTGAGCATCGCGCTTTATTGTGGAAACGTTTATCAAACAAACGAATCTGTAACTGCAACACAAAGAGCGTTCCGTTTGCACTTCAATCTTGGTAGGCATGATCCCGTACCAGCTCGAAACACGATCTTGTTATGGTTACCAACTTCAGAACTACTGGCTCTGCATTGAAACGAAAATCAACCGGCCGACCTCGCACCGCCAGAACTCCAGAAAATGTGGCAGCGGTAAGAGCTTCAGTTCAACAGTCTCTACTCCGTTCCACATTTAAACGCGCCCAGGCTCTTAGACTTTCCGAAAGAAGTTTGCGAAGAATTCTTCACAATGATCTTCAAATGCATCCATACAAAATGATGTTGATAAACGTTTCCACAATGAAAGCGCGATGCTCACCAGTCCAATACATGGCAGCAACTGAAAAAGAAACAAAACAAAATGGCATTATATGAAAAAAAAATGGCATTATATGTACTTTTCGAAAATAAAAACACTTTTTTGTTTCTTTACTTTATTTGCATTTTATTTAACCTACAAATGTGTCAGATCATTTTGCCTAACCCTGTACATAGTGCAAAATAAGATACTTCTGAGTTATGACCAGTGGATTTGCTGTTCCATCAGACTACAGAGGGAAATTGAAAGAAAAGCGAAAAGATCTAAAAAAAAATATTTTTCTAGATTTAATAATTCCTGTTTCGCTGTCCTTCCTTGTGGCGTTTTTGTTGGTGCTGTTATTGGGTGATGTAATTAATTCTTCTTTGCTCTCGTATATATATTCTCCTCGCTTCTGATTTGCCGCGTCCATACACTTTTGGACAGACAGTATTATCCACAAGCCGAAATTCCAAGGTTTAATTAGAACCAAGCACTAAGGATTAAAGATCAATACGACATTCTTAATTCTCTATCTATAATTTTTATATATATATATAATGGGTTCTCCGGTCGATCTCAATGTCTGAGGAACCAAGAGTTCATTTAAAAATGGTAAAAGTTGGAATATCTGCACAATAGATTTATTTATAGTGGCGAAAGTTTTGGATAAGCTGGTAACAAAAGAATAATACTCCAATATAGCACAGATTCTCACCAACAGCAATTCACTGTCTTTCCTTATATATAAAGTAAAGTCGACGACGAGGTGGCCTAATGTCGGTATCAGCCAAACAGCGAGTATATCTCCTTTCACCAGCGCTAAACCGAGGAGATTTTTTGTTTTTGCGTCTGGGGTGGAGTGCCACACCTACCATCAGCTCGTCACTTCACCACACATATCCCTGTACTACTCATACGCTGAGTTGGCGAGGCCGGATCGAACCAGGAACCTTGCTATTCCTAGGCAACTGCTCTACTGACTGAGCTAAATTAGCCCTTATTTGTGTGTATGTGTGTCTGTGTGTCTGTGTGTGTGTTGCTGTCCACTACTGCTGTATGTCTGCACCACTTTCGTTCATTTTAACGAAACGATTGGAGAAAAAGATAGATGAGAACTAAACAAGGATTAAATTGCACCTGATGGTGAGGCTTCAGTTCTGGAGATCTGCGAAATGTAGAGTATCCCTTTATTGTCATTACTCCCAGCACCACCTGACCTGTTATAGTACTTTATAGGGCCACATCCATAGGTTAAATAGAACTATTCAATCGTTTACTAAGTATTATTTTTATTAGTTACTCGAAATCATGCAACTATGTGTAAAATATTTGTATTAGATAGGAATACTTGATATCACATAATCTAGTAAAAAAAAACAACTCAAAAATGTGAAAAATGAAAGCACAAACTTTTATGCGTAAAATAACCCTAGACGGGTTGACATTCCGGTAAAATCAATCAATCATAAAGATATGTATAATACAATGCCGGAGCACGGTCTCAATTTATGGAACGATGCTCTGGCACTGTATCACAGTCGTTTTATCGGGGTGTGTGGAAATGCGGGTCATTTAAGAGATGCTTGAACCTGCCCTTTCGGACCTCTCGTTCTTTCATTGTTTGCTGGTCAACAGGAAGGCTGAAGGAGAGCTGCTTTCGTGTTTTCTCAACTCGGCTGGGTCGGACGATAACCAAATTAACCAAAGCTGTCAACGGGTCAACAAAACAAATAACCACGAACGCGCTTATTAATGTTTTATGTATAAAAAATATACCTTTATTAATCATACAATGATGGATATCTTGTATGACGACAAAGGAGCGTGATGTCGAAGTTGATTTCTTTTCTTTAGTTGACTGGCGATCTACAGCTAGATTCTTATGGCTAAATGGTCAATTTGTTGCATAATCTATGCGGTTGCATAGATTATTGTCAACCCCCTGTATTTCTGAAGGGATGGTCCCTTTTCATAACACAGGCGGGACTTTCCATGGAATATTACAGAAAGACAGCGAAATACGTGAAGTCACGTGGGACCGAGTTAACCTTAGTACCTGCTTGGACGTACGATGATAAGCATGGGCTCATTATGCACACGCGCGTTGTGTTAGTTAGAAGATAATTTTAGTTAAGTAAATAAAGTTTGAATAAATATGGTGTTGTTTGATTGATAAATGTCTTGGCAACAAGACTGACCAAGAAGAAGGAATGCATTAAAGACGAACAGCCAACAAGAATCTAGAATTGACATGGAGAGGAGGAATAGAAACGACTAGAGATCACCAAATGGCCAAAGAAGTAAGTTATGCATCCCTCTGTTTACTTGTGTCTATCTCTCCCCCCTCTCCAGTATGTAACAAATTCAGTACCGCGTGGCAAGATGGCGGAGGGTATTGGTAAAGCTGTAGCGAATTCTCGATCTCTGTGTGCCTGACTCCGGCTGACTGTCTGTTGTTCCATCTTCGGGTTTTCTTTTTATGGGGTCCAGACCCCCCCCCCACCCAACATACGTCTCTGATTGGCCAACCTATAGAAAAGCCGGACCAATGGCCTCGCAGCGTAAAAATTGGGGAGGAGTAGCCACTTCTCCACTCGATAATATTGCTTATTTGTATAAATGGCCTTGTGCCAGCCATAGTTGTAATTTTCCTTTAGTTTTTTTTTGGTTTTTCAATTGAAACCCAAAGTGAATTATTGTTTTTATTTATTTAAATAAAAAACTGGAATTCCTGATCAAATTCCATTGTTTTAGGAATCTACCGTTTATTTCTTCTGACAACCCAAGGTAAAGTATTTGTTTATTAATCAAAAATTGGAATTCCTGATCAAATCCCATTATTTTTAGGAATGTTGGCCTACATGACCCAAATCTTTGTTTTTGACAATTGAAAGAATCCCGTATGGCTTATAATGTAAACAAATTGTGATTTTTAATATTATTATTATTATTTCGGTTTTTCTTGTTTTTCTATCAAAAGTAACTTTAACTTTTAACAAACTATCCTAATTATTCTCAACTAATTCATTCAATATCGCCAGTCACCTCTATAACACTATTATAGTGTTATATATGTATAATTTTTATTAGTAATTAAAACGTATTAAAAAAGATTGATTGATTGGTTTTAACAGCATGTCAACCCGGTTAGGGTTTTTATGCCATAGAGGTTAGATAATTGCGTAACATTGTACATTTATATTTACAATTTTTGTATAGTTGGCTCGAATTAGTTTGTTTTTTTTTTTTTTGCTTTGCTTTTGAATACCATTATATATATCAAGGATTCCTATCGAATAATGTTGTATGATAGATGGGTTTCCTATCAATTGTGTAAGGTAGTGTAGTTAAATCAAATTGATGGTTTTGTGGAAAAATACAGGGAATTTATTGACAACATTCAACCCTGTATTGGTCCCTCTTCTCTGATTAGACGAACCAACGTGAGAATGTTAGTTTAGTGAAATGAGATTTGGCTGGTAGACTGGACGATCAAGATGTACGATTGCGTCTCTCGTCCAAAAATCCATTTCTCACGCGCTTTTGGTTTGATTTTGGTTTTATAGAATAAAATAACAGCTCTAAGTAAAAACCAAAGTCTTGTATTCGTTAATTAAAAACTAAGCAACAGACACAGGACAAGAATGAAAAACCCAAAGAAATCAACAAGAACGCAAAGCCAACTAACAAGACCAGAAAGCCAGTACAAGATAGAAGATAACAGAATCAACAGAATACAGAACCAGCAGCTTAATATCAGAACCAAATAAGAAGAAAAAAACAGAAGCTAAGTATATATCCATTGGTATACTCTACAATATACGTATATATAAGTATGGCTACCTAACAATAAGAACGGTTTTTAAACAGATTTAATCTTTCTTTCTTTTTTTTTTAATCTTTCATAATTGCAGAGGTTCTGTTTCAAATGATTGATTGATTGACAAATGAGAGTAAAAGAAAGAAAGAAACAAGACAGAGGGTGAACGTTTAAGATACAGAGGAAGTGTATGACTCTCAACACAACTACTTTTCTAGCACTATGACTGTCTAGCATTGTACGAGGGTACCCGAAGGGAGGGTACCCGAAGGGAGAGTTCCCCCTCACGACCCAGTTCTTCCAATCACGACCAATCTGTTCCCTAGTGCGCATCTAACTTCATCTGTACAACTCCGGCCTGGCTAAAATAAAGAAAACTCCAGCTGTTCACGACTGGTATTAAACTATAATTGCTCCCGACTGGCATTCTACTCTCAATCTAACTGACCAAACCGGAGCGTGTGGTATATATGCAGAGGCCACCTCCTTTAACTTCTGGATAGACCACCCACCAAATAAACCATAACCTCAGACACAGATTTTGTGTCACCGATTTCCCTTAAAAAATGCGAACATTAAAATTATTTAAGTCACTTTGTCTCCGAGGGTACTTAAAATAATAAGACATAGAATTTTACACGTTTCAATTTTGGCCGATTCCGGTTTTATGGTTTTCTTACACTTTTGAACAAGAGGCACTTGAAATTCCCCCCCTCTTCTCTCTCTTTCTCTCTCTCTCTCTCTCTCTCTCTCTATATATATATATATATATATATATATATATATATATATATATATATATATATATATATATATTGAAGTCCTATTTATACTTAAGTTCGTAACGGGATTATTCAAATAACTTTTATATTTCTTTATCTCAAACTTTGAAGAGATTTTCTTTTCGAAGTTCTTCCTTATTTTTTTTTTAACCAAGAAACGTTTTTAGAATTTTTTTAAAAACATTCCAATTTACGACGTTTCGGATTTCTCGTGTTGGTCGTTTTTTCCCTTTTCTTCATATTTTTGAGGATTCAAATCATTGTGCTCTGATGATGACAGGTTTACACAATGCCTTCTATTATTATTTTATCTAACTTTTAGAATAATTTTTATTAAATTGCATTATATGTAATAATTTTATCGACGAAAACACGCATGTCAGCACTTATTAAATTATATTTCACCCATATAACTATATTGTTTTTCTCAACATTTGTCGGATTTATTTCCATTTTTGTTACTCACACACACACACACACACACACACATATATATATATATATATATATATATATATATAATATATATATATATATACATATATGCATGCCCACATATATATTCACCTAGGTTTTGCTAATGTTAAATCATACATATACATACACACGTATTCAAATTTTCATCTGGCCCGCAGTTCCTAAGGGAAATATTTCATTAATCCGACCCGTAAAGGAAACAGACGGTGCTTAGATGCTTGTTTTTATTTATTTATAAATTATTATTTATATTTTTGCTTGAAGGCAATTATAAATGCATGTATCGCATAAAATTCCTTGACAAGTAAATTGTCGCACCGGCGGCCGAACGGATATGGTCTCTGACTATGCCTGTGAAGTCCCGGTTTCGATTCCTGTCGGAGGAGTCGTTAGTATACATCCGACTTAATAACAGTCTGTGTGTTCTGCATAGCGAGCCATCCTTTGCGGGATTTACTTGTCAAGATTATTTTCTATAATTATCGAATTTTATGCGATACATGCATTTATAATTGCCTTCAAGCAAAAATATAAATAATAATTTATCCAACAATGCTTCTATAAAACAAACATCCAAAAATCTTATTATTTATAAATGTAAACAGAAATCATAAACACCATTTCACGTTCTATTTCTCTGGTAAGAATTATTATTCCTCTCATAGGTCGTATAAACTTGAAATCTGATAATGAGTAAAGCGAAACTAGTAATAGACTCACAAATACATTTGGTGTATAAGACTGATACAATGTTACAAATATACAGCTTGACCCCACCCCACGCGATAAATCATTACTGTATGCTACAAGGACTACGATGATTAATATGGTCCGCCATTATTTAACAGACATGGCCCTTGGCCTCTATATAGTATAAAGTTGCCGACCCCTGAAATAGATATACATACACCTATATTCATCTAGGTTTTGCTAATACTAATCTGTATATTGATTCTGCTAAAGACAACGTAACACTTGGCCTAAATAAACTCTGCTGCCAACGTCCAAACTTCACCTCTGTATTCTACAAGAAACACATCCAATTTACTTTTCGCAACCTTGAGAAGAATTCTGACAAACTAATTCCGTCGTGTTTGCTCTTCGCCACCGTTCCTCGCTCTATCCAACTGTCCACTTTTATACTAGGTCTGGTCGAGACACGTCCAACTCTCGTCTCGCCAGCCACGAGACTTGCAAAACTACAAATCGTGACCTCAAGGACACGCACGCTTTCACCGCCTTCACAACTCGTCTCGTGCCCGTCTCGAACTCGTCACATTTCACCTTCTCTGTTCCCACCCACACACACACAACATGCCACTCGCTGTCTCTTCGACCGACGGACCGTTGTTGGCTCATCACACGTTTGCCGCTCGATCTCGCTGCATATATACATAAACATTTGTCGTGTCGGAGTACTCTACACTCTCCACATCTGCAGAACCGAAGCATCACTATCATATACAGTTTAATGTTATACTGTTGTAGACTAGCCCAGCTTACCTTTAGTAGAGAGTAAATGAGCTGGTCCAAGAATTTGTAAACTGCTGTTTTAGAACATTGGTGTGATTACTGAGACTGCGAAGATTACGGAATTATTACACGAACCGTCTACATCGATGTTTTAGCACTCTGTTGCGAGTTACTCTATGTCTGGCGCCAACGTTATTTTGGATACACTAGTATAATGAATATTGTATGATCCAGTATACAACAAACTAACTCATCCTCGTCACCAACTTGTATACTTGTTGTATAGCAATGTACAAGTAGTGTAACGTATTCGCTTTCAATTAGCGATACGTAACGTAGTGGGATCAGTTAGGGATCTATTACGTTGGGGTACCAGTTCGTATTTAACCCTAGTGCCTTTTCTTCTCGCACTACTATTCGTACCTTCGTACCGTACGGAGTTTCGTTTGTTTACATACCCCGATCTAGGTCTAGCAGTCAGTCTTAGCTAGCCCCAAAATCTTCTCCCACTTCTTTTGGTCAAGGGAAAGGTATCACGTTTCACAGCCGCGTGCTCCTTTGTTACGGCCAATTGACTTTATCCACGATAGTGACTTTTTACTATATTGTTTGTATCGTGAGTCCATTCATAAAGATATTTCTTTCGTTGTAAATAGAGCAGACAACAACACCAGGTTTTTACTTCTCAAAGTTTTATTATGTTTCAAACTTCTTCTAACTTTTGAGAGAGAGAGAGCCCCGAATAATCTGTCTTAGCAAGAGGTGTTTTTTTAACTGGATTCAACTGCGAGTTTTTAGTCCTTAGTAAACTTCACGGGTGAACAAGCTTTCTTAGCCTTTCCTTATCGTCCTTAGCGACAACAGCTTAACTCCGTACGATTTCTGCCTGACTATCCTTCTCGGATCGCAGACCCTAACTAACCGCTCTGCTCGCGGACTCAACTCCACTCCCTCCAAATCCAACTGCAACTGACCTCCTGTGATCCTATCCGCGGTCTTAAATAGTATTTCCAAACAATCCTCCAGAAGGTTCCACCCTAGAACGTTCGAGACCTTTCGATTCAATCCATTCGTTCCAATCTCACTGGTCAACCAAAGTTCACTAACCTAAACATCAAAGGCTTCTTGGTTCCCAGAGGACTGGTTTTTCCTTAATCCTAGACTTATCGTCTGCTTTTTCTCGTTAAAAAGATGTTATCTATCCTAACTACTTTTTCGGTGGTTCCACAAAGGACCACCCAGTAATCTAAGATAATCGGTAGTACATTTTTCCAAAGGTTCTTTCCAAGTCTGGCACAAAGGCCACAAATATAGGTGCAGCGCGGCGATTATGTAACATATATACCTCCCTATCATCGCCGATAAATTATATGTATATAAATTTTTCAAAACTAGCCCTAATTATCATTCATTTTTTTCTTTCTTGATTTTTTGATTTTTTTCTAAAATACACTATTCTAACCTCTCTCTCTCTCTCTCTCTTTCTACATGTTTACAAAATAAAAAACAATCATAAAACAAATACAACAACATTAGCAAAATCAATTATACAGCGAATTTGATCATGAAATTAAAATGATATCAAACAAATTTAAAAAAAAAAAAAAAAATTTCTTTTCCTGTACAACTTCCCAAACCATTTCCCTTTCGCTCTCTCTATATTTTTGTACACATTCGTATTCTCTTCATTTTATTTATTTTATTTAATCATTTATTACTATAGGACATAAAAACAAAATATGTTTACGACCGCTCTTATTCTCAAACTTAGAATTGCGTCGGAAGAATTTTCACATAATTCTTCAATTACCTTTTATGGGTACAGATTATCATTAATAATAATAATAATTTCAACAGCACCTAGCGGAATATCACGCTAGCGACAAAACAATATCTACAATTTTTTAAAAAAATTGAATGCTGTCTCTTTTTTTTTTTTTTTTTTTTTCAAATTAAATATACGGAGAAAAAAAAACAATCGTCGTCAATAGTATCTATGTCCACTGTGTCGTGAAACTAATTCGGTCCTGCGTAAACTTTCTATCTCTCTAGCTGAAAAAATCAGAAATGGCGTCCTTTAATTCCTTTTTTTTCTTTTCTCGCCATCTATCCTTCTCTTTACTGTCGATTCGAGACTTTCCTTCAGGTTTAATTTTAATATCAGTTGCTACTTTTCCTATGTTCTTTTTAACTTTTTTTCGGCCTGACTACTAACCTTAACACGCGAATTCGTTTTACAACTTACAGAATCTAACATTGCCTCCTCCTGACGCATATTCCTATTCTTTTCTAATATTTCTTTGTACATAGCTATCTTTCGCGTTCTGAGGGCACGGAAAAATCATCCCTATCAGAGTCACCAGGACTCTCCTCGGTTTTCAGAATTTTCCGAGGGTGCATCTTTAATTACAGGCTTTTTGTATCTGGACTAACTTTCTCTACTGGATTTGGTTCTGTGTTCGGTGTGGCCGTTTTCTCCGGCTTTTTCTCAATTTCAGTACAATTCTTAAACTGTTGCACTGGCTTATCTATCTTCCTATACGTAAAATTATTCATAAACCTCTATTATATGGTTTTATCCCTCGTTATCTCTCTCTTTT
>CM042141.1:98436506-98494006 GCA_023376005.1 Doryteuthis pealeii
AGAAGAGATCTCTTGCTCCCTTCTCCTCGTCCCTCCTCCTCTTCCTCCTTCTCCTTCCCCTCTTCTCTCTCCTCTCCTACTCCTTTTCTTGGACTCTTATAATAGGAGTCTATACACTATAGTAACGAGCTAATTGTTTGTTCTGTGTATTCTTACTGTTTGTGTTGTTTCTATGGCCTAGGCAAAGTAAAAGCTTGTTATACTTTCGTCGTGATTGATATACATATTATTCCCGTACAAGAAGGAAACGTTACTCACCACTACAATTCACCCTTTCGAACTGGACAGAAGAATACACCGACTGCACCTCTGTAAAATACTCTCCAATGGGGCCGTGGGTGGCGACTCGTGAGCTTAAGAATGATCCCTGGTGTGCTTAAGCATGTCATTAACAAACAATATCTCCACGTGGGCCCTTCTTACGGGCGGTCAGAGAGACTCCTCCGATCAATCGGCTAAGTTTACGTCAAGCCGTAGCAACCTATATTATATATACTATACTGAGCTTAAACTCTCACCCTATCGGGTGCAATTAAGATTAAATTTTAAATACATTCCCAAATTATTTACAAGGTATGAAAAATCTGTTATCGTAAAAGAAAAAAAAAATTGACGCAAAAAAATTTAAAAATTGCCGAACAATCGCAGTATTAAAACGTTGTAACCCAAAATTTCAGAGAATATTTTATTTACTTTCAGCGTCTGCCTGATTAGAGAATAGTATGATACGTTTGAGCTAACGGCATCTAGTAGTAAAGTTGAAAAAATCGTGATTACATTCACACACTGAAATTTAAATTTTATTAGCGATGTAGTATATGTGCGGCACGTGAATGTTGGTGCGCATGCGCATAGAGTATGGCTTTCATGACTAACCCATAATACAACTTCACGTATGTTCACATACACATTATGTTTCACCAATATCACGCACCCCCAGGTAATTCAGTCATTGTCTTTTATTTATGCATCTTTTACGGCTCTCAAAAATTCTGAATGTCTAAAGGCACAATTTGTAAAAAAAAGAATTTAATTTTAGTAAAACAACCCCACCGGCCACCTAAACCAATATTCAATCTCAGTAGGCGAAGTGAATTTTTCATTTTTTAAAATCAACTTTTTGCTCAAAAAAATATATAAATTTTACATACAAATAATACAAAATAATTTTTTCAACGAATAAAATAAAGTCAATTAGAATTTAAAATCGCTCGAAATCTCCTCGAAAATTCATCAGCTGTTTTTTTTCTTAACGTTAACCCAATTGCCACCGACAAAATCTCTGATATTCAATTGTTATAACTTTTTAGTCTTTAGAACACAAGTAGATACTCAACTCTCGATGGCAAACTCCTAAACTCAGTAGCAACAAATTTAAGTACTTGAGGCAGTAATATCTCATTCCACAGAAACGATGTTAATGCACGCATAGGAAAGGGCATGGTGATGCTATAAATAAATTATCAGTCATATGGAACCAAATTCACTGAAAAGTTAAAGAAACACTTCTTCCAAGGCGGGTGTCGTGTCAGTGCTGCTGTACGGCTACACCACTTGGACCCTAACGAAGCGCCTACGAGAATAAACTAGATGGGAAGCTACAGACAAGAATGCTGCGTGCAGTCTTAAAAACAAATCGTGGAAATAACATTCACGAAGAAAATTCCTGTACGGCCACCTGCCCCATATCACCGCAGAAACTATCCGAGTAAGACGGACAAGACCGCAGAACATTGCTGGAGAGCAAGGAGAAATCATAAAGTGATGTCCTCCTGTAGAAGCCAGCACATGGCACTGGTGACGCATCGCCAGTGTGGGCCGAACCAGCAAAGACGTACATTGACAAGCTCTTGCGGATACTGGATCATGCGTAGAAGACCTTCAGAGAAAAATGAGTGATAGGGACGGCTGGTAGAGAGACATTGTCATGGATACCGTGCTATAGCAGGGACAGATAATGATGTATTTTTCATCATGTAGTGAGACAATGAAATAATTAATTACATTTAATACAAAAAGTAAAATATTGTGAGGCGCATGGGCGTAGGGTTAACGTCGGTTGAAAGCCGGAGAAATGGACACGCGTGTATCACCAGAGTTCAAATCTGGACCGAGGCTGTTTACATTGCATAAAGGCGTTTAAATACGCAGTGGAAAGGGTATGCGGAATCCAACTATTCTCGCGTCCAGCTATGGGTAAAAATAAATAATAAGGCAAACTGGGCTTTTTAATCTTGGTATGGCAACCACGGTCTGGAGAAGGGAAACTCTAAATTCCAACCAAAGGGTCTATCTTCTCGCGTAGTGATAAAGTACTAGAGAGAGCTCCCTGATCATTCTACCTCCCCTGTAGATAATTCAAGAAATGCTTATTGGATTGTCTGGTATGTGTTCACTAATGTAAAACAGTTTAATTGAAATATCGACGTAAATAAATACTTAGAAACTTCTGCTTTTGTCTCGACTAGTTGGATTTTACGGTGGCATGTCAACTCTTGGTTATTTTAATGCCGAAGATTTTCAACTCGCTCACCGTGTCCCATTTCCTACGACGAGTAACCATTACAGCCACGAGTGCGCACTGATAATTATTTCGATGTTTATATCACTCAAACTGGAATAAATATATCAGATTACAACATAAAACTAATTTGGAAAGAGGGGGAGTTTAAAGATAATTGATTTAAGATAATAATTTGCTTGAATTTTAGGACGGCTTGACATTGTATTATTGTAGATGTTTTCGGACTGTTTGACTCATTGACAGGATATTCGCTATAAATTACTCGTTCGTTGTTGGCCAAACGGATCGCATCGAGATATTATACTGGAGATACGGGATCATGAAGATCGGCTGATGAGGACTTGTGTGTATACGGGTAGTCAGCTTTCCTGCGGCCTCTCATTCGATCATCAGCGAATAAGGGAATAATAGTTACGATGTTCTAGCAGGAGGGACTGGCTGTGGTAGAGTGTCTAGGCGATGTGCTGCTGTATGCATAGATTAGCGATCACTGTACAGCATGGTGTACGGCATAAGTTTATCGGCGAGTGGCTGCAGGGGGTCTGTGAGTACATTGTCATGAAACACCGGCGCGTGTTCACGAGAGAGTATGGCGGATGTATACCGCCTGCCAAATTATGACATGATGGAAACATGCCCTCAGGCGGATTCGAAGCAGAGAAACACCTTATGGTAGCATGGTCCCGAGTGATGAGGCGAGGGAGCGGATTTGAATGGTATACTGCTAGGGTGGATGTAGTAAAGTTATGTATGACATGAGGTCATGAGTGTGAGGTGAGGTGTGAACATATTTCGCATCCATTGATGACGTTGTGATGATGGTTGCCGGCATCGTGAAGACTGATAGGTACGATGAACTAGTGCATGTAGTGACGGCGCGGATTAATAAGTAAAGAATATATCGACGGAAGAAATAAGAGTATTCAGGGTCATGTGTCAAATAGTTGTTGTGTACAGAGTTAGTTATGATGGTCGTTGTTCTGTTAATGAGATTGTCGGGTCAAGAGTATGGCACTTCTATTTTCTGACATAAAATTAAACAGGAGGTTCTTGCAGTTATCATTAGTAGCAAATAAAGTATGGATTGTAGGTCTACGTATTGTACGTTTGTGTGTAGCTGATCATGTCAACCTCCGCACGATCCGCGATGTGACACATGGTCAATTTCTTAGGTGGAGCTTTAACAGGTTTGAATTCAGAGTTTTCCTGTCTCTAGACTGGTTACCTAGCCAGGTTAAAGAGCCCTCTCCGCCTACTATTTGCCCATAGGTTGGAGGGAAAAGAATTGGATTTCAATCCTTATTTCCAAGGAGTATATCACGATTGAGAAGCACTTATAGTCGAAAATATGTATCAAAACAGCTACTGTCCAGGAAGCTGGAACATGCGATGCGGCGTCGAGATCGAGACGTGGAGTATTCCAGATTCTATATCTTACGACTGACTAGCTACACCGGTCCACTATCACATTTGCATATATCTACGTTATCCTCAGAAGTATGGCAAGTCCGTTGAGGCCATCGATATCCAGAGTATGTGCTCAGCATAGATACAGAAACATGCTATTCATGTAGCATGCGCATCTATTTGCCTCTGGTTTTTGAACGGTAGTGGACGTTTGTCTGTGGACTTTCGCCGCGCTTGATCTGGAACGGTCACAAGAGCAGGTGGCTGTTATCGTTAACTTTCCCGTTCGTCCAAGGGTCTCTGTTTACGATTTTTGTAGCCATCCCTTTGGCTTTCAAGCAAGAGCGCTCTGTCCAGGCGGAGATGCCCTGTTGTGTTAAGCAGAGCGGCGATCCTATGGGAAGACATCCTTTGGCTGTTCCTGGTGATCCTCAGTCCCTTGCTCAATGAACTGCATGGACGTCTCTACAATATCCAGCGATTCAGTAGTACGCAGCGGCTGGCGGTATCGGGCTGTTGATTGGCTGAATGTTTAAACCTACGTGACCCGCTAGTCTATAAATTAGAGTGGATGTAGTGTAGCACACCTATATATCAAAATTTCCCATCAGGCTGCACGGGGTACAGATTCAAGACAGCTCCAGTACTTGAAGGCTGTCTCTTGCTAAAAAATCAACCCTCAAATTTTTCCTAATAAACTTTAAAGGACACGAGTTCTGAACAAAAAAAACAAAAACAATTAAAACAGAAAAGCTGCAGGTCTTGATGAATATCCACTGAATGATAGTAGAAAAGGACATGTGATACATACTGTTCGATTATGCAAGGCGCGTATATAACCAAGACACAACAGAGAAATGGACGAAAGGCTACATCCTCGCCCTTCCGAAAAAAGTAAACTTTAAAAGTGACCAACCAGAAGAACTACAGAGGTAATATATCTTACTACTACATAGTGTTTAGTCAAGGGTGTGCTGTAAAGATCGGTATAGAGATGGCCTGTCACATTTTCCAGCTATCACGCTATCTGACCGAAGTGCAAAGATAAAAATTAGTAAGGAAATAGACTGGTTTTCGAAAGAGACACTCGACAACGACGAAACTTCTCAGAAAATTCGAACAGCGCGACAGAGAATACGTGCCAAAAGTTTGAGGTAACTATATCTCAGTGTAATAGAATTCTCTACGGACGAGTGCGCTGGGGTATCGTATTGGTGTACTCCAAGCACGACAGAGAAGTAGACATGGAACAAGCTAGTTATCTCTGCCTCTGGTTGATCCAAAAGAAAGCTGCTATCTAGCTATAGATGAATGCTCACATAAGGACACTGAGTAAGGCTATAATTCACGCCAGATGGGAGAGGACACTGGGATTCACTTCGACATGTCTAGAGAGCATCGTGAGAAGAGGAGAGCAAATCACTGTGTTGGATTTATGAGGGAGTATAGACGGAGACTAATGCATAACACAGATAAACCTCGTCACTTCTGATTTAATAAAACTTTCTCAACAGAACACAAGCAAATTTCTGGTAAATTAAAGTTGACCAATGAGATACGAGGACAGAAGTATTTACAACTGTCCTCAAATCAATTACTGGTAGTGAGCCTTCGTCCATGGAAGACCTAGAAGGAATATATAGATTTGGACTTATACATATACTGAATTAACACAGAACCTAATGAAAATTGCCTAATTACTACAAGTCTTGCTTATAATAACGTATTTATACTACTTATGGATGGAAATCTCAGACTGGATTACTACTCACTACGTTGGCGTTTTGCATTATGATTGTGAAATATATATTACCACTGAGGAATTGAGATACGCCGGTCTATTAGACAGAATTACGAACTCCACTACAGCTCGACGAAATACATAGTGAGAAGGACACAGTGATAAAGGAGCTAGTTCGATAACCATTCACTACAGATTGGAGTATATGTACAATGGGGAATACCTAACGGGCACCTATGTATTACAAACCTGAATTACTGTGGATCTACAGAACATTGAATCCTTACATGCGACGATTTAACGAAACAATTATAATTGAGGCAAATACTGTCAGTAAGTTGCTTCTTGTCCAATTTAAAGAGAGATCATTTCTAATTTTAGTGATAATATTTTACTTTCGCAAATTTAGCGCTGTTGCTTTTTTTCAGATCAAAATTGTCGAGCATATCGTTGGATTTCAGTCTCTTTGTTTAACGGAACATCAAACTTTGCGGCTTTTTATTCCCAAGACATCCTTGGTAGAAGAACAGTAATGTTCTAATTTAAATCTAGTAGCTAGAAGATGGGGTTCATATTTTTCCAAATGGTATTCATTCCGAAAGTGAACGTAATAGCACGACTGGAGTTCGAACTCTCTTACTAACAATGTCGCAGTCCAGCACGTTAACCACTACGCAAGGCAACCAAGGTCATCCTTGTAGAAGAACAGTAAGTTGTTTTCTCTTTAACCCATAGCTGTGAGATGATGTGTCATACCTTTCATAAGTCCGATATTAGAACGTAATTTCGTGACTGGAGTTCGAACTCTCCTTACTACATATGCGCAGTCCAGCACATAGCCACTAACGCCAGGCAACCCAAAGTCATCCTTGTAGAAGAACAGTAGTGGTTCTCTTTCATAGCTGGGAGATGGGGGTTCATACCTTTACCATGTCATGTTAGCCACCAGGTCACGTGGTCTCTTCCAAATATCATTAGAATTCCCAACGAGAGAATGAATATTAACATCACCGATGGAATGTTGCGTGAGATCAAATCGTAAGATAAATCATGATAATAGGCTTAAGAATGAAACGATATCAGGGCAAGTCACGAGATATTCATTTATTTCCCCCCAAATCTGCGTCGTGTCCATGAGTGGGCGGTAAAAGAAGTATAAACGCTGCATGTTAGGATCAACTACCTTACTAAATAGGGCCAGTTTAGCTCGGTAGGTAGAGTGTCCGGTCGGGAACTTCGAGTTTCCTGGTTCGATTCCGGCTCACCAATTCAGCGTATGATTAGCACATGAAATATGTGCGGTAAAGTGAGGAGCTGATGGTAGGAGGGCGCAACCGCCTCAAACACCAAACAATCTCCTTGGTCTAGCGCTTGTGATAAGGGGATAGACTCCTCGCTGTCTGGCATGATACCTAACTTTAGCCACCCCGATTTTACTTACTTATTTACTTACTAAAAGAAGCATGGAGGTAATCTAATTTCTTTTTGAAATAATTGTCTCTAATTAGTTGAAATCTATTTAACATTTTAATCGAAATTTATGTCAAGATGATTTCAAAAACTAGTCAATTAACTAATTGGACTTTTATTTGGTATACTGAACATTAAGTTACATAAATGAGAGTAACCTCCCCTTGTTTGTTTCACTTTGAGGAAGCCGTATGTTTTGGTCGGCCATTTACATTTTACCGTAAATCTACACTGAAAATACGAATTTGTTTGAATCAATACAACTGTATGTTTTAACACGAAAATATCATAAAATGGTGTTCTTCTTAATACAAGTTCATTTCAAATAATGGTCAAGCACAATTAAGACACTGCCGACGGGATCGACGCAATTTTTGTTCTTTCCACCCATGAGCTTCGGCTTGTGAGTGGCCCCACGTTAAAACAGGTTTGTGCCCAGCGCATATGTTGGGTATGAGGCAAATACCCGTAGACCCGCCCAACAGGGTGGGGTCCAGTGCTTCGGCCTGGATCTTTACAAGTTAATAGCGTCGATCCCAGCGGGCTATCCCCAGGCAATACCTGCCCCTTGATTTAAAGGGGTAGGGCTGGGTTTATTGCCATCGCATGCGGCGCCCCTTGAGGGGGAATGCCGAAGGGATCGATGCAATTTTGTTCTTTCCACCCATGAGCTTCAGCTTGTGGTGGGCCCATGTTAAAACGAGGCCTTGTGCCCAGCCCATACAAGTGGGGTAATGAGCAATACCTGTAGATAAAGCAACAGTATTTAATGTAAACAATTTTATCACAATTGAGGTTAAATAAAAATAAATCATGGTGAATGTTGACGTAATAACTAAGGGAATTGTGACTTGGGTACTGATATACTTTCGGTTACAGACAGAAGAGTCACACAATCTCTATTAAATTAATAGGAGATATTGTATCATATTTTATAAGAGGATTTTCAATGAGCCCCCCTTTTTTATAGATGTTTCTCCTCGAACTGGAAATTTAATTTCAAGGCAGATTTCAAAAACTAAGTCTATTAGCCAATTGATTTTTGTTTATAGAGTAAATATATTTTGGAACAATTGCCAATTAGATAAAAAAAAAAGCAGTAATAACGTGGTAATTAAAAAACTCGAAGACTTGTTTTAGCTTAATGAGCCTTTATTGAACATAATTGGTGATTTTCCATTGTCTACTGACGATGTAGCGTATTTATAGAGAAAACCAGACAGGGGAAGTAATCAGGTTATCTTACTACAACGAAAACCATCTCTTAAGATCAATTTGGATAATTTCAGAAAATAATGATAAGAAATAATTCAAGGGGACATTTTTTGGGAACTATCAGATGATTTACTTAATAAAGTCTTGTTTTAGTATCAGGTTAGTACGAGTGTCAAAGTGTAGAATATAGTAAGGTAGAACAATAAATCAATTAGGTTAGTTTTAAGGAAGGGACTAACATACCTTGAGCTGATGTCAAATCCGATTAAAAGTGGATGAATCCAGAATTCTATCATATGGGTGAGAAGATGATAGGCTTTTTTCATTGGCTCATACTGACTGAGATTTTACGATTTAAACGGTCGATTTTTTGTAGTTTTTAATCGTTGTGTAATGTCGAGACGAGTAGCACGTGGTTTACTGGGTGGCAACCTGGAAATTCCGGAATTTAGATCAGGGTTGCTACTTGAGACAAATGATGCACAAGAACCCGTAATTAGCGATTAAAGTAGTGCATCATTGATGACCACCCTGTACGCATTCAACTAATGTATCTTCAGACTTATCTGTATATAGATATTGTATTAATAGTCTATATTTCTGAGAAAGCTTTTTTTACTTTTGATGTGAGAAGATAGAAAAGAAAAAGGTGATGTCAAAGGGGGAATAACAAATAAATAAATAATAAAACATACTCGAAATAATTTTAACATGCAAGAACATTAAAAGTATTACATTTCTTGAATTTAAGAACATTAAACATATAATTTTTATATTACATATTATATTAAACATATAACATTATATACATTATATCGAATTATATTAAATTATAATTTATTTATTATATTATATTATTTATATAATTTTTTATATGTTTTATTTATATTATTTTATATTAAATTATTATTATATTATATTAATTATATTATATTATAATTAATATAACATTTATCATAATTATAAACATATAAAACATTATATTAAATATGAATTTTTATAGAATTTTAAGAACATTAAAAAGCATTACATTTTCTTGAATTTTACTTCAGAAAATGATTTGGTTTCCTATGATTGGTTGATTTCAACTGCATCTCAAACCATATAGGACTATTTTATGCCTAGAGGTTAGGGAAGTATGTACCATGTACATTTATATTTACATTTGTGAATAGTTTCTTAAGATTTTTTGCACACAGTTATATATAAAGTATTCCTATCTTTAAAATAGTTCTATGGTTTCAAATATTCCTATCTAATACTAATTGGTTTAGTTTGGTTTGGTTTGTTTTGTTTTACGGCATATCAACTCGGTGGGTCATTTAATGCCGACTAAGTTTAGAAATAAATTCATTGTTAATGGATAATTCATTTTTATAAAAAATTATATTATTTATGTTTTCTATTTAACCCATAAATAGGACACTAACAGGTAATACCACTCCTAGTCAGAGTGGATCTGGGAGCAATGGTGATGAAGGGGTACTCCACATTCTGCAGACCTCCAGAACTGGAAGCTCACCATAAGATAGAGTTTAACGTCATTCCAGGACATGAAGACCATCAGCCACTGCCTTCTAAAAACCCATATGATAAAAAGGGTTCAGGCTTGCCATAAGGCAATAGGGTCGGGACAATCATATAGTTGCTAGGGCAGGACGTGACCAGCCGTCTAGCCTAAGTAATGGCCAAAGAGGGGTGTTGCATGTTATGGACTGCTCAGCCACCAGGATTTCGTCCTTAAGTATAACGGGTCGCCTCTGTCGACTGGAGCTTAGAATAACCGACAGCACCTCTGCAGAAGGGTAAGACATTTGTTTGTTTAGCTCGCCAAGTAGAGTATCCGCCTCGGAATCACCAAGTTCTAGTTCACAGCTCAGCGCATGAGCTGCACCGCTTGGATCTGTCTTGTAAAGTGGGGAGCTAACTGAAAGCGTGGTGGTCCATCTCAGTCTTATTTTTTAAGGTATATCAATTTACTGAACACCGTTCCTACAAAGTGAAACGTCGAGAAAGTTCAAAAGTGCCAAATTATTTTGGTGAACCAGATTTTTCTCAGATATCTCTCTCAAATTAGGTGCTCTTTTTTTCCAGTAAAAATTGTCGAATGTCTCTATGATTAACAATAAAAGATTGAAGATTGACTTCGGCTAGGGACTCTTGCATGAGATCAGATCTCAGAAAAGATTTAATCTTTTACCTAATAAATAAATAGACACTCCATCAGCAAACAGATGATGTAGACAGTATTGGCAATCGTTTATTAAAAATTAACAAAACAATCTGTTCGTGAAAAATGATTCCATATAAACGCCATTCACACAAAGTCGCAGAGTCAATCGCCCTGTTATATGAATTTTCAAAAGAGAAAAAAATTATATGCGAATTCTAACGGAGATTAGATATCGGGTTTAATAAATGTTGTATCGTCGAGGTGAAATGATACACAGACTAAATTGAGTGCATATATATATATATATATATATATATATATATATAAGATAAAATGTGGCTTACCGGTGAAATGGGAACGATCGTTAGAGGTGCAAAATTCAGCGATATAACAAATACAAAGTGCTCAATACGAAGTAGAGCAATTTATTAAAAATGGATACAAAAGAAACCTACTCGAGTTTCCCATAAGGATCTTCAGGGTTAATCCACTGAATTAATCGAGGTATCGATTAATTGCAGCCGATCGCACGTGTTTTCACTGTATAAGATCCTTTTGTATCCACTTTTAATATATATATATATATATATATATATATATTATATATATATATATATATATATATATGCACTCAATTACACTCCACGGTATCTGTGGATGACTTATTATATGCTCCTAAAACCGGTAGAGCTCTCCAGGAGCGACTTAAATTAACTTTCACCACCAGCCTAAAGCAATGATTGTCTATTGTTTACAGACTGGATCTCTCTGGTGATCGTAAAATATGTAAACAAATGTATGTATTTAATAGTTTAAACACCGCTCCTTAGTTTAAATTATAGTTTAAACACCGCTGTCAAATGGGCGTGAGGTTAACGAATCGGACTGATGAAAAGTCAGTCAGGTTTCGCTCCTGATCGAAGGTAGTTGTTGTGTCTAGCCTCACTGAAGAGACGTGAAACTTTGAAACACGGTGTCTGTGGATGACTTATATATATATATATATATATATATATATATATATATATATATATCCATTGCCATTGCAGTCTCGGAAGACTATAATATAGTTATTGTGTCCCTGAAGTTACAGCGCCCAATGATTCGAAAACATTCTTCACCACAGATATCGCATGTGAAGGCTGTCCCTGAAGATGTTGATGTGCCGGTGCTTCATGGTGTTGCCTAATGGATACATACAAAACACAGAACAATAAGTTACAAACAATTAACAAGACAACTTACAAGAAATAGAGGAGGGTCAAATGCAGTATAGCCAAACACAGAAAGATCAATCCGAATATTAATCAGCTTATTAATCCACTGTTGAAGTCCTTAATCATAGACTATTTAATGCTATGAGCCAGGCCATCTGGTAGAGTGTTGGAGGGGTGCTAGCTACTCTAAAACAAATTTAAAACAACCTGGTACCCTAGAATACGCCAACTGCACTTCTGCAGACGGAATCGTGATGGCTGAGCAGGCCATGACATAAAATACTTTACTTTGGTTCTTGGGATAGGCAGACAGTCCCCCCCTCGAATTGGCTGGTCACGTCAAGCACCTATAGAATCATCCCAAAAGTATTACTCTTATGTCAACCCCAACATATTAACATGTATGTGCTAGAAGGCAGTGGCTGAGGCTCTTAGTGTCTGGGTATGACATTAGACTGCATATAGTGGTGAGGTTCCAATTCTGGAGCTCTGGGGAGTGTGGAGTACCTCCTTAATCACCATTACTTCCATATTCCCTCTGACCCGCAGTGGTAGTACCTTTTAGGGACCTATCTATGGTTTAAATAGATAAAAACCTAGGGTTTTAAAAATGTTTTAAAAATGAGTTTAAAAAGGTTTAAAAATTGAATAACCAACAAGAATGAATAAAATAAAAAACATCTTCGGCATAAAATAACCCAACAAGAGTTGACAGGCCGTAAAAAACAACCAATGAACGAAAGCCTTTATCAGATGATGACTCTGGTGTCAGACGTGATTGATGATTGATTTTAAAGGCAGATAAACCCGTCTAGGGTTATTCTATGCCTAGATGTTTGGGAATTGGGTTAATTGTACGTTCATTTTTACATTTTTGTGTAGTTTAATTTTTTTTTACACAGGGTTCCTTATACAAATAATTTTTAAACATATTTATTGAACATTGGACTTCACAGTCACAGGAGGCGCTGTAACTTCAGGGACACAATATCTATATTTAACCCATAGATGAGACCCTTCCAAGTACTATCGATCCGGGTGAGTGGACCTGGGAGTAATGGTAATGAATGGGTAATTCGCACTGCTCAGATCTCCACCACTGGAGCCTTATTACCAGATAGAGGTTAGCGTCACACAAAGGACACCAGTCTTTCTTATAATTTTCTCTATATCCAATTAATTATGATTAATGAAGACACATTCGTCGTACCATCTGATGCAATTTTATTTCATATCCAAGACACCACTTTTTTTCGATCGTCATACCATCTGATGCAATTTTATTTCATATCCAAGACACCACTTTTTTTCGATCGTCGTACCATCTGATGCAATTTTATTTCATATCCAAGACACCACTTTTCTTTTCGATCGTCGTACCATCTGATGCAATTTTATTTCATATCCAAGACACACTTGTTTTCGATCGTCGTACCATCTGATGCAATTTTATTTCATATCCAAGACACCACTTTTTTCGATCGTCGTACCATCTGATGCAATTTTATTTCATATCGAAGACACCACTTTTCTTTTCGATCGTCGTACATCGATGCAATTTATTATATATCCAAGACACAACTTTTTTTCGATCGTCGTACCATCTGATGCAATTTTATTTCATATCCAAGACACCACTTTTTTTTCGATCGTCGTACCATCTGATGCAATGTTTATTTCATATCCAAGACACCACTTTTTTTCGATCGTCGTACCATCTGATGCAATTTTATTTCATATCCAAGACACCACTTTTTTCGATCGTCGTAACATCTGATCTTTTTATTTCATATCCAAGACACACTTGTTTTTCGATCGTCGTACCATCTGATGCAATTTTATTTCATATCCAAGACACCACTTTTTTCGATCGTCGTACCATCTGATGCAATTTTATTTCATATCCAAGACACGACTTTTTTTTCGATCGTCGTACCATCTGATGCAATTTTATTTCATATCCAAGACACCACTTTTTTCGATCGTCGTACCATCTGATGCAATTTTATTTCATATCCAAGACACCACTTTTTTTCGATCGTCGTACCATCTGATGCAATTTATTTCATATCCAAGACACCACTTTTTTTTCGACTGTCGTACCATCTGATGAAATTTTATTTCATATCCAAGACACCACTTTTTTTTCGATCTCGTACCATCTGATGAATTTTATTTCATATCCAAGACACCACTTTTTTTCGATCGTCGTACCATCTGATGCAATTTTATTTCATATCCAAGACACCACTTTTTTTTCGATCGTCGTACATCTGATGCAATGTTATTTCATATCGAAGACACCACTTTTTTTCGATCGTCGTACCATCTGATGCAATTTTATTTCATATCCAAGACACCACTTTTTTTTTCGATCGTCGTACCATCTGATGCAATTTATTTCATATCCAAGACACCACTTTTTTCGATCGTCGTACCATCTGATGCAATTTTATTTCATATCCAAGACACCACTTTTTTTTCGATCGTCGTACCATCTGATGCAATTTGTTTCATATCCAAGACACCACTTTTCTTTTCGATCGTCGTACCATCTGATGCAATTTTATTTCATATCCAAGACACACACTTTTTTTTCGATCGTCGTACCATCTGATGCAATTTTATTTCATATCCAAGACACCACTTGTTTTCGACATGTCGTACCATCTGATGCAATTTTATTTCATATCCAAGACACCACTTTTTTTCGATCGTCGTACCATCTGATGCAATTTTATTTCATATCCAAGACACCACTTTTTTTTTCGATCGTCGTACCATCTGATGCAATTTTATTTCATATCCAAGACACCACTTTTTTTCGATCGTCGTACCATCTGATGCAATTTTATTTCATATCCAAGACACCACTTGTTTTCGATCGTCGTACCATCTGATGCAATTTATTTCATATCCAAGACACCACTTTTTTTTCGATCGTCGTACCATCTGATGCAATGTTATTTCATATCCAAGACACCACTTTTCTTTTTCGATCGTCGTACCATCTGATGCAATTTTATTTCATATCCAAGACACCACTTTTTTTTTCGATCGTCGTACCATCTGATGCAATTTTATTTCATATCCAAGACACCACTTTTTTCGATCGTCGTACCATCTGATGCAATTTTATTTTCATATGGTACGTCGATCGAAAAAAAGTGGTGTCTTGGCTATGAAATAAAATGCATCAGATGGGTACGACGATCGAAAGACAGTGGTGTCTTCGGATGAATGAGAATAACTATCTGCATCCAGATATGCCGCGTACGACGATCGAAAAAAAAGTGGTCGTCTTGGATGATGAATAAAAGTTGATACATGCATATTGGTCACGACGAATCGAAACAAGTGGATGTCTATGCTTGGCATAGGCGATGAAATAAACAGTGGTGCCATCAGAAATGATACGGTAGGCGATCGCAAAATACCGAGTGGTGTCTGGAGATACTGAAGAATAATATTGGTCATCATGATGTACGACGATTCGAAAGAAAAAGATAGCGTGTCGTTGGATATGAAATGATAAACTTGCATCAGATAGGTCATACGCGTCGATTCTGAAAGAAAGTGCGTATGTCTTGGATATGAGCGAAGTAAATTGCATCAAGAAATGGTACGGATCGATGCGAAAGAAAAGTTGGTAGTCTTGAGGATATGAAATACAAATTGCATCAGATGGACCACAGTCGAAAATATCCGAAGTGGTGTCGTTGGGAATATAGAAGATAAATGCATCAGAGGTAGCAGACGATTCGAAACAAATAAGTGGGTGTCTTGTTATATGAATTAGAAATTGGTCAGTTCGAGTGGTACGACGGATCGAAAGAGAATATGGTGTCCTTGGATATGAAAACATGAATATGAGCATCGAGATGGTAGCGACGATCGAGAAAAAAGTGGGTGTCTCTGTGGATATGAAATGTAAAAATTGCATCAGATGGTACGACGATCGAAAAAAGTGGTGTCTTGGATATGAAATAAAATTGCATCAGATGGTACGTCGATCGAAAAAAAGTGGTGTCTTGGATATGAAATAAAATTGCATCAGATGGTACGACGATCGAAAAAAGTGGTGTCTTGATATGAAATAAATTGCATCAGATGGTACGACGATCGAAAAAAAAGTGGTGTCTTGGATATGAAATAAATTGCATCAGATGGTACGACGATCGAAAAACCAGTGGTGTCTAGGATATGAAATAAAATTTCATCAGATGGTACGATGATCGAAAAGAAAAGTGGTGTCTTGGATATGAAATAAAATTTCATCAGATGGTACGACAGTCGAAAAAAGTGGTGTCTTGGATATGAAATAAAATTGCATCAGATGGTACGACGATCGAAAAAAGTGGTGTCTTGGATATGAAATAAAATTGCATCAGATGGTACGACGATCGAAAAAAATGTGGTGTCTTGGATATGAAATAAAATTGCATCAGATGGTACGACGATCGAAAAAAAGTCGTGTCTTGGATATGAAATAAAATTGCATCAGATGGTACGACGATCGAACAAAAGTGGTGTCTTGGATATGAAATAAAATTGCATCAGATGACGACGATCGAAAAACGATCGACGAAAAAAAAGTGTGTCTTGGATATGAAATAAAATTGCATCAGATGGTACGACGATCGAAAAAAGTGGTGTCTTGGATATGAAATAAATTGCATCAGATGGTACGACGATCGAAAAAAAAGTGGTGTCTTGGATATGAAATAAAATTGCATCAGATGGTACGACGATCGAAAAAAGTTGTGTCTTGGATATATAATAAATTGCATCCGATGGTACGACGATCGAAAAAAAAGTGGTGTCTTGATATGAAATAAAATTGCATCAGATGGTACGACGATCGAAAAAAAGTGGTGTCTTGGATATGAAATAAAATTGCATCAGATGGTACGACGATCGAAAACAAGTGGTGTCTTGGATATGAAATAAAATTGCATCAGATGGTACGACGATCGAAAAAAGTGGTGTCTTGGATATGAAATAAAATTGCATCAGATGGTACGAGATCGAAAAAAAGTGGTGATGGTACGACGAATGTGTCTTCATTAATCATAATTAATTGGATATAGAGAAAATTATAAGAAAGACTGGTGTCCTTTGTGTGACGCTAACCTCTATCTGGTAATAAGGCTCCAGTGGTGGAGATCTGAGCAGTGCGAATTACCCATTCATTACCATTACTCCCAGGTCCACTCACCCGGATCGATAGTACTTGGAAGGGTCTCATCTATGGGTTAAATATAGATATTGTGTCCCTGAAGTTACAGCGCCTCCTGTGACTGTGAAGTCCAATGTTCAATAAATATGTTTAAAAATTATTTGTATAAGGAACCCTGTGTAAAAAAAAATTAAACTACACAAAAATGTAAAAATGAACGTACAATTAACCCAATTCCCAAACATCTAGGCATAGAATAACCCTAGACGGGTTTATCTGCCTTTAAAATCAATCAATCAATCACGTCTGACACCAGAGTCATCATCTGATAAAGGCTTTCGTTCATTGGTTGTTTTTTACGGCCTGTCAACTCTTGTTGGGTTATTTTATGCCGAAGATGTTTTTATTTTATTCATTCTTGTTGGTTATTCAATTTTTAAACCTTGTTTAAACTCATTTTTTAAACATTTTTAAAACCCTAGGTTTTTATCTATTTAAACCATAGATAGGTCCCTAAAAGGTACTACCACTGCGGGTCAGAGGGAATATGGAAGTAATGGTGATTAAGGAGGTACTCCACACTCCCCAGAGCTCCAGAATTGGAACCTCACCACTATATGCAGTCTAATGTCATACCCAGGACACTAAGAGCCTCAGCCACTGCCTTCTAGCACATACATGTTAAATATGTTGGGGGTTTGACATAAGAGTAATACTTTTGGGATGATTCTATAGGTGCTTGACGTGACCAGCCAATTCGAGGGGGGTGACTGTCTGCCTATCCCAAGAACCAAAGTAAAGTATTTTATGTCATGGCCTGCTCAGCCATCACGATTCCGTCTGCAGAAGTGCAGTTGGCGTATTCTAGGGTACCAGGTTGTTTTAAATTTGTTTTAGAGTAGCTAGCACCCCTCCAACACTCTACCAGATGGCCTGGCTCATAGCATTAAATAGTCTATGATTAAGGACTTCAACAGTGGATTAATAAGCTGATTAATATTCGGATTGATCTTTCTGTGTTTGGCTATACTGCATTTGACCCTCCTCTATTTCTTGTAAGTTGTTTGTTAATTGTTTTGTAATTATTGTTCTGTGTTTTGTATGTATCCATTAGGCAACACCATGAAGCACCGGCACATCAACATCTTCAGGGACAGCCTTCACATGCGATATCTGTGGTGAAGAATGTTTTCGAACATTGGGCGCTGTAACTTCAGGGACACAATAACTATATTATAGTCTTCCGAGACTGCAATGGCAATATATATATATATATATATATATATATATATCATCCACAGACACCGTGTTTCAAAGTTTCACGTCTCTTCAGTGAGGCTAGACACAACAACTACCTTCGATCAGGAGCGAAACCTGACTGACTTTTCATCAGTCCGATTCGTTAACCTCACGCCCATTTGACAGCGGTGTTTAAACTATAATTTAAACTAAGGAGCGGTGTTTAAACTATTAAATACATACATTTGTTTACATATTTTACGATCACCAGAGAGATCCAGTCTGTAAACAATAGACAATCATTGCTTTAGGCTGGTGGTGAAAGTTAATTTAAGTCGCTCCTGGAGAGCTCTACCGGGTTTTAGGAGCATATAATAAGTCATCCACAGATACCGTGGAGTGTATAATTGAGTGCATATATATATATATATATATATATATATATATATATATATATATATATATATATATATTAAAAAGTGGATACAAAAGGATCTTATACAGTGAAAACACGTGCGATCGGCTGCAATTAATCGATACCTCGATTAATTCAGTGGATTTAACCCTGAAGATCCTTATGGGGAAACTCGAGTAGGTTTCTTTTGTATCCATTTTTAATAAATTTGCTCTACTTCGTATTGAGCACTTTGTATTTGTTATATCGCTGAATTTTGCACCTCTAACGATCGTTCCCATTTTCACCGGTAAGCCACATTTTATCTTTATATATATATATATATATATATATATATATAATGCACTCAATTTAGTCTGTGTATCATTTCACCTCGACGATACAACATTTATTAAACCCGATATCTAATCTCCGTTAGAATTCGCATATAATTTTTTTCTCTTTTGAAAATTCATATAACAGGGCGATTGACTCTGCGACTTTGTGTGAATGGCGTTTATATGGAATCATTTTTCACGAACAAGATTGTTTTGTTAATTTTTAATAAACGATTGCCAATACTGTCTACATCATCTGTTTGCTGATGGAGTGTCTTATTTATTTATTAGGTAAAAGATTAAATCTTTTCTGAGATCTGATCTCATGCAAGAGTCCCTAGCCGAAGTCAATCTTCAATCTTTTATTGTTAATCATAGAGACATTCGACAATTTTTACTGGAAAAAAAGAGCACCTAATTTGAGAGAGATATCTGAGAAAAATCTGGTTCACCAAAATAATTTGGCACTTTTGAACTTTCTCGACCGTTTCACTTTTGTAGGAACGGTGTTCAGTAAATTGATATACCTTAAAAAATAAGACTGAGATGGACCACCACGCTTTCAGTTAGCTCCCCACTTTACAAGACAGATCCAAGCGGTGCAGCTCATGCGCTGAGCTGGTGAACCTAGAACTTGGTGATTCCGAGGCGGATACTCTACTTGGTGAGCTAAACAAACAAATGTCTTACCCTTCTGCAGAGGTGCTGTCGGTGTATTCTAAAGCTCCAGTCGACAGAGGCGACCCGTGATACTTAAGGACGAAATCCTGGTGGCTGAGCAGTCCATAACATGCAACACCCCTCTTTGGCCATTACTTAGGCTAGACGGCTGGTCACGTCCTGCCCTAGCAACTATATGATTGTCCCGACCCTATTGCCCTTATGGCAAGCCTGAACCCTTTTTATCATATGGGTTTTTAGAAGGCAGTGGCTGATGGTCTTCATGTCCTGGGAATGACGTTAAACTCTATCTTATGGTGAGCTTCCAGTTCTGGAGGTCTGCAGAATGTGGAGTACCCCTTCATCACCATTGCTCCCAGATCCACTCTGACTAGGAGTGGTATTACCTGTTAGTGTCCTATTTATGGGTTAAATAGAAAAACATAAATAATATAATTTTTTATAAAAAAATGAATTATCCATTAACAATGAATTTATTTCTAAACTTAGTCGGCATTAAATGACCCACCGAGGTTGATATGCCGTAAAACAAAACAAACCAAACCAAACTAAACCAATTAGTATTAGATAGGAATATTTGAAACCATAGAACTATTTTTAAAGATAGGAATACTTTATATATAACTGTGTGCAAAAAAATCTTAAGAAACTATTCACAAAATGTAAATATAAATGTACATGGTACATACTTCCCTAACCTCTAGGCATAAAATAGTCCTATATGGTTTGAGATGCAGTTGAAATCAACCAATCATAGGAAAACCAAATCATTTTCTGAAGTAAAATTCAAGAAAATGTAATGCTTTTTAATGTTCTTAAAATTCTATAAAAATTCATATTTAATATAATGTTTATATTGTTTATAATTATGATATAATGTTTATATTAATTATAATATAATATAATTAATATAATATAATAATAATTTAATATAAAATAATATAAATAAAAACATATAAAATATAATTATATAAAATAATATAATATAATAATATAATATTATAATTTAATATAATGTTTCGATATAATGTTTAATATAATGTTATATGTTTAATATAATGTTATATGTTTAATTATAAAAATGTTATATGTTTAATGTTCTTAAAATTCAAGAAAATGTAATACTTTTTAATGTTCTTGCATGTTAAAATTATTTCGAGTATGTTTTATTTATTTATTTATTTGTTATTCCCCCTTTGATATCACCTTTTTTTTCTATCTTCTCACATCAAAGTTAAAAAAGCTTTTCTCAGAAATATAGACTATTAATACAATATCTATATACAGATAAGTCTGAAGATACATTAGTTGAATGCGTACAGGGTGGCCATCAATGATGCACTACTTTAATCGCTAATTACGGGTTCTTGTGCATCATATTGTCTCAAGTAGCAACCCTGATCTAAATTCCGGAATTTCCAGGTTGCCACCCAGTAAACCACGTGCTACTCGTCTCGACATTACACAACGATTAAAAACTACAAAAAAATCGACCGTTTAAATCGTAAAATCTCAGTCAGTATGAGCCAATGAAAAAAGCCTATCCATCTTCTCACCCATATGATAGAATTCTGGATTCATCCACTTTTAATCGGATTTGACATCAGCTCAAGGTATGTTAGTCCCTTCCTTAAACTAACCTAATTGATTTATTTGTTCTACCTTACTATATTCTACACCTTTGACACTCGTACTAACCTGATACCTAAAACAAGACTTTATTAAGTAAATCATCTGATAGTTCCCAAAAATGTCCCCTTGAATTATTTCTTATCATTATTTCTGAAATTATCCAAATTGATCTTAAGAGATGTTTTTCGTTTGTAGTAAGATAACCTGATTACTTCCCCTGTCTGGTTTTCTCTATAAATACGCTACATCGTCAGTAGACAATGGAAAATCACCAATTATGTTCAATAAAGGCTCATTAAGCTAAACAAGTCTTCGAGTTTTTAATTACCACGTTATTACTGCTTTTTTTTATCTAATTTGGCAATTTGTTCCAAAAATATATTTACTCTATAAACAAAAAAATTCAATTGGCTAATAGACTTAGTTTTTGAAATCTGCCTTGAAATTAAATTTCCAGTTCGAGGAGAAACATCTATAAAAAAGGCGGGGGCTCATTGAAAATCCTCTTATAAAATATTGATACAATATCTCCTATTAATTATAATAGAGATTGTGTGACTCTCTGTCTGTAACCGAAAGTATATCAGTACCCAAGTCACAATTCCCTTAGTTATTTACGTCACATTCACCATGATTTTATTTTTTATTTAAACCTCAATTGTGAATAAAATTGTTTTACATTATTAATACTGTTGGCTTTATCTACAGGTATTTGCCTCATACCCCACTTGTATGGGCTGGGCACAAGGCCTCGTTTTAACATGGGCCCACCCACAAGCTGAAGCTCATGGGTGGGAAAGAACAAAAATTGCATCGATCCCTTCGGCATTCCCCCTCAAGGGGGCGCCGCATGCGATGGGCAATAAACCCAGCCCTACCCCTTTAAATCAAGGGGGCAGGTATTGCCTGGGGGATAGCCCGCTGGGATCGACGCTATTAACTTGTAAAGATCCAGGGCCGAAGCCACTGGACCCCCACCCTGTTGGGCGGGTCTACGGGTATTTGCTCATACCCAACTTATATGCGCTGGGCACAAGACCTTGTTTTAACGTGGGCCCACTCACAAGCCGAAGCTCATGGGTGGGAAAGAACAAAAATTGCGTCGATCCCGTCGGCAGTGTTCTTAATTGTGCTTGACCATTATTTGAAATGAACTTAATTGTTATTAAGAACACATTTTATGATATTTTCGTGTTAAAACATACAGTTGTATTGATTCAAACAAATTCGTATTTTCAGTGTAGATTTACGGTGAAATGTAAATGGCCGACAAAACATACGGCTTCCTCAAAGTGAAACAAACAAGGGGAGGTTACTCTCATTTATGTAACTAATGTTCAGATTACCAAATAAAAGTCCAATTAGTTAATTGACTTAGTTTTTGAAATCTATCTTGACATTAAATTTCGATTAAAATGTTAAATAGATTTCAACTATTATTAGAGATTCAATTATTTCAAAAATTGAAATTAGATTACCTCTCATGCTTCTTTTTAGTAAGTTAAATAAGTAAGTAAAGTCGTCGGGGTGGCCTAAAGTTGGTATCAGCCAGACGGCGAGGGAGTCTATCCCCTTATCACAAGCGCTAGACCAAGGAGATTGTTTGGGTGTTTGAGGCGGTGCGCCACTCCTACCATCAGCTCCTCACTTTACCGCACATATTCATGTGCTAATCATACGCTGAATTGGTGAGGGCCGGAATCGAACCAGGAAACTCGAAGTTCCCGACCGGACACTCTACCTACTGAGCTAAACTGGCCCTATTTAGTAAGGTAGTTGATCCTAACATGCAGCGTTTATACTTCTTTTACCGCCCACTCATGGACACGACGCAGATTTGGGGAAATAAATGAATAATCGTGACTTGCCCTATATCGTTTCATTTCTTAAGCCTTGATTATCATGATTTATCTTACGATTTGATCTCACGCAACATTCCATCGGTGATGTTAATATTCATTCTCTCGTTGGGAATTCTAATGACATTTGGAAGAGACCACGTGACCTGGTGGCTAACATGACATGGTAAAGGTATGAACCCCCTCATCTCCCAGCTATGAAAGAGAACCACTACTGTTCTTCTACAAGGATGACTTTGGGTTGCCTTGGCGTAGTGGCTAATGTGCTGGACTGCGGCATTGTAGTAAGAGAGTTCGAACTCCAGTCACGAAATTACGTTCAATATCGGACTTATGAAAGGTATGAACACATCATCTCACAGCTATGGGTTAAAGAGAAAACAACTACTGTTCTTCTACAAGGATGACCTTGGGTTGCCTTGGCGTAGTGGTTAACGTGCTGGACTGCGACATTGTAGTAAGAGAGTTCGAACTCCAGTCGTGCTATTACGTTCACTTTCGGATAATACCATTTGGAAAAATATGAACCCCTCATCTTCTAGCTATAGATTAAATAGTAACCATTACTGTTCTTCTACAAGGATGTCTTGGAATAAATTAAGCCGCAAAGTTTGATGTTCCGTTAAACAAAGAGACTGAAATCCAACGACATTCGACAATTTTGACTGAAAAAAAGCAAAGTGCTAAATTTGCGAAAGTAAAATATTATTCACTAAAATTAGAAAATTGATCTCTCTTAAATTGGACAAAGAAGCAACTTAACTTTAACAATGATATTTGCTCAATTATAATTGTCTTCGTTAGAATCCTTGTCGTCATTGTAAGGATTCAATTGTTCTGTTGTTCACAGAATTCAGTTGGTTAATAATAGTCCGTAGGATTCCCTGTAATATATAACTCCAAATCTGTAGTGAATTGGTTAATCGTAGTCTATAGTGTTCCTTTTAATATGTATTCGTCCGAGTCTGTAGTGAGTTTGTAATTCTTGTCTATAGGTTTCCTCTGTAATATATATGTTCAAATAATGTATAAGTCCAAGTCTGTAGTGAGTTAGTAATCCCAGTCTGTAGATTTCCTCTATAATATATAAGTACAAGTAATATATAAGTCCAAGTATGTAGTAAGTTGGCAATCCTAGTCTGTAGTTCTTCTTGTATATGTATAAGTCCAAATCTATTGTATTCCTCTGGTCTTTCTGGCAGAAAGCTCAACCAGTAATTGATTTAAGGACAGTTGTAAATACTTTCTGTCCTCGTATCTCATTGGTCAATTTTTACCAGAATTCTTGCTGTTGTTGAGAAAGTTTATAAATAGAAGTGACGATTTTGTGTACATCTTATACCACAATAATCCAACACAGTGTATCTCCTTTCAAGACTCTAGCGACAATGTCAATGAAATCAGTGTCCCCATCAGGTGAATTATAGCCATCGTTATTTGTAGAACATCATTATAGCGATAGCAGTTTCTTTTGGAAAACCATAAGTGAGAACTATTTGTTCCATCTTCCTCTGTGTATGGAATAAAATACCGTAGAGAAATCTATAAACAGATATGTAGCCTCAAAACTTTTGGCACGTATTCCTTTGAATCTGAGAAGTTGTTGATCGATTTTTTCGAAAACCGTTCTAATTTTTCCTAATAATTTTCTCAACTTCGGGTCAGATGCGACTGAGAAGAGCATTATAAATCTTAGCATCTATAGCAGTAAAAGTTATACCTCTGTAGTTCTTGGTGATTTTAAAGTTATTTTTTCGGAAAGGGGAGGATGTAGCCTTTCGTCCATTTCTTTGTTGTGTCTTGGTTATATACGGCCTTGCATAATCGAACAAGTATGTCATCAAATGTCCTTTTCTTCTATCATTCAGTGGGTATTTCATCAAGACCTGCAGCTTTTCTGCTTTTAATTGGTTTTTGTTTTTTTTGTTTTCAGAACTGTGTCTGTTAAAGTTATTAGGAAAAATTGAGGTGGATTTTTTGAGCAAGAGACAGCCTCAGCTATGGACTGTCTGAATCCTGTACCCGTGAGCCTGATGGAATATTTTGATATATAAGGTGTGCTACACAACATCACTTAAATTCATAGACTAAGCGAGGTCACGTGGTTTAAACATCAGCCAATCAACAGCCCGAATACGCGGCTAGTTAACTACTTAATCGCTGATACTGAGAGACGTCCATTTGCAGTCATTGACGAAAGACTGGGGAGCACCAAGGAACAACCAAAGGATTCTTCACTAAGGGTCGCGCTCTGTTTAACACAAAGGATCTCCGCTGGACAAGCGCTCTTGCTTGAAGCCAAAAGGATGGCTACAAAAATCGTAACAGAGACCCTTGACGAGGGAAAGTAAAACAGCCACCTTTTTTTACCGTTCCCGGCAAAGTCCAAGACAACGTCACTACCGTTCAAAAACCAGAGGCAAAAAGACATCGTGAATAGCATTCTGTATTACATGGGACACTCCACGAGGCCTCCAACGGACATGCCCATACTCTGAGGATATTATATGCAAATGTTAGGAGGCGCGTGTTAGAGTCGTAGGAAATGGGCTCGTCGACCCGAGTTCAATTCCTGGACGAAGCTGTTTGAATTTCACATAGTGCTAATACCCTTGGGAAAGGTATGAATCCAATTCTCCCTCCAACTATGGGCAAATAGTAGGGCAGACTGGGCTCTTTAACCTTGGCTAGGTAACCAGTCTAGAAGAAGGAAAACTCTGAATTCAAACCTGTTAAACTCCACTTAAGAAATTGACCATGTGTCACATTCTGGATCGTGCAGAGGGGTTGGTAAATATATATATATATATATATGCAAATGTTCTAATTTTTACGAACGTAAAAAAACATTATTTGAATTTGGATTATTTAGATTTTTCGCACTGCTGTCCCCATCTTTATTGATATATATATATACAACGTTTCAATCGATGCGCTCCTCGACCTGCTTCAAGTGTTTCTTGTCGAACTGGGGATACTTCATGTCATAATTGGGGTACATCTTCGAAACTTCGAACCGAGTTTGACAAGAAACAACTGAAGAACGCAAGAGGTCACATCGGCCAAAACGTTGTGCAATAACGATGAGTCAAACAGTCCGAAAAATCTAAATAATACAATAGTCAAGCCTCCTAAAATTCAAGCAAATATTATCTAAATTATTATCTTTAAATTATTATTTTTTCTAAATTAGTTTTTATGTTTAATCGATATATTTATTCAGTATTATGAATAAATATAAATAATTACAGGCGCGTGGTGTAATGGTTACCGTCGTAGGAAATGGACACGGTGAGACGAGTTGAAATCTTCGGCATAAAATAAACCAAGAGTTGACATGCCGTAAAATCCAACTAATCGAACAAAAGCAAAGTTTAAAGTATTTATTTACTTTATTTCAATAAACTGTTTATTTACATTAGTGAGACACATACAGACAATCAATAAGCATTTTTGAATAGGGGGAGGTAGAAGATCAGAGGAGCTCTCAAAGTATTTTTCACTGCCGAGAAGAGACCCTTTGGTTTGAATTTAGACTTTTCCTTCTCCAAGACCGGTTGCCATACCAAGATTAAAAAGCCCAGTTGCCTTATATATTTATTTTTACCCACAGCTGGAGCGAGAATAGTTAGATACGTACCTTTCCCACTGGTATTAAACGCTCTATGAAATGCAAACAGCCTCGTCCAGAATTTGAAGTTGTATTGCCGTGTCCATTTCCTACGACGTTAACCACTACACCATGCGCCTCCACAATATTTTACTTTTTGTATTAAATGATTAATTATTTATTGTCTCACTACATGATAAAAAATATCATCATCATGTCGCGCTATTAGCACGGATATCCATGACAATCTCTCTCAGCCGTCCCTATCACTCATTGTTCTGAAGGTCTCTACGCAGCATCCAGTATCCGCACAGAGCTGGTCAATGTACGTCTTTGCTGGTTGGCCCACACTGGCGTGCCCATGTGCTGGCTTCTACAGGAGGACATCACTTATGATTTCATCCTTGCTTCTCCAGCAATGTTCTGCGCGTCTTGTCCGTCTTACTCGGATGGTTTTGGGTGATATGGGGCAGGTGGCCGTACAGAAATTTTCTCGTGAAGTGTTATTTCCACGATTTGTTTAAGACTGCACGCAGCATTCTTGTGTAGCTCCCATCTAGTTTATTCTCTAGGCGCTTCGTTAGGGTCTAAGTGGTGCAGCCGTACAGCAGCACTGACACGACACCGGGTTGGAAGAATTGTTTCTTTAACTTTCAGTGAATTTGGATTTCCATATGACTGATAATTTATTTATAGCGTACCATGCCTTTCCTCTGCGTGCATTAACATCGCTTTCTGTGGATGAGATATTACTGCCTAGTTACTTAAATTGTTCTACTGAG
Source organism: Doryteuthis pealeii (assembly GCA_023376005.1). NCBI lineage: Eukaryota > Metazoa > Mollusca > Cephalopoda > Myopsida > Loliginidae > Doryteuthis > Doryteuthis pealeii. The sequence continues at coordinate 98,463,968 of CM042141.1, forward strand.
TTTTGGAGTTTGCCATCGAGAGTTGAGATATCTCTTGTGTTTCTAAAAGACTAAAAATGTAACAATTGAATATCAGAGATTTTGTCGGTGGAAATTGAGTTAACGTTAAGAAAAAAAAAGCTGATGAATTTGCAGGAGTTTCGAGCGATTTAAAATTCTAATCTTTATTTTATTCGTTGAAAAATTATTTGTATTATTTGTTGTAAAATTATTTTTTAGCAAAAAGTTGATTTAAAAAATGAAAAATTCACTTCCCTACTGAGATTGAATATTGGTTAGGTTGGGGCGGGGTTAGTTTTACTAAAATTAAATTTTTTTTTTTTTACAAATTGTGCCTTTTAGACATTCTAGAATTTTGAGAGCGTAAAAGTGCATAAATAAAGGACAATGACTGGAATTACCTGGGTGCGTGATGTTGGATGAACATATGTGTATGTGAACATACGTGAAGTTGTATTATGGTTAGTCATGAAACATACTCATGCGCATGCGCACCAACATTCACGTGCACATATACATCGCTAATAATAAATTTAAATTTCAGTGTGTGAATGTATCACATTTTTTCAACTTTACTCCTAGAGGCCGAAGCTCAATGTATCATACTATTCTGTAACCAGACAGACGCTGAAAGTAAATTTAAAATATTCTGAAATTTTGGATTACCAAGTTTTAATTACTGCGATTGTTTTTTATTTTTTGCGTCAATTTTTTTTCTTTTACGATAACAATTTTTCATACCTTGTAAATAAATTTGGGAATGATCAAAATTATCTTAATTGCCACCCGATAGGGCGGAGTTTAATATATTTATATATATATATATATATATATATATATATATATATATATATGTGTGTGTGTGTGTGTGTGTGGTGTGTGGTGTGTGAGAAGGAGAAGGAGAAGGAGGAGGAGAATGAGAGAGGAGAAGGAGGAGAAGAAGAGAGAAGAAGGAGAGGGAGGAGAAGAAGGAGAAGGAGGAGAAGGAGGAGGAGAAGAAGGAGAGGAGGAGGAGAAGAAGGAGAAGGAGGAGAGAAGAGGAGAAGGAGGAGGAGGAGAAGGAGTGTTGCTGGTATTGGGAAAAGTATATCACTTACTTGTAAACCATGTTCACTTGTGCCATTTATACACCCCCCCCCCGTTCTGTGGACAGGAGATGTAATTGTGCGTGTTTATCTCTCCAGAATAGTGGGTGGAAAGGAGACCTTTGTCTTTAGCCTCTTCACTTTTATATGGCTGCTTGCAATGACACTTAGCGCCCAACAGAAGAACTGTGGTGACTAAGCAATATAATCATACAGTGTATAGCTTAGCGTAACGGTTATCGTCGTAGGAAATGTGTAAATTATATAAATTTATGTAAATTATATAAATCCCAACTTTTATAAATGTTTAGAAATCAGGTCAAAATTATCGTTATTCATCATGTTTTGGATTCTTGTTAAAATGAAATTGAAAAAAAAATTAGATGTATAGGATTCTGTGAGAAATGACTAGAGGCAATATTGACGAGTTTTATCATATGCTGAATATCTAATTTCCAACATGGATCACGTGATTATCTATTTATTTTTTTCTGTTGATAATACATTTAATCCCAGAGTTTATCGATTTTTAAAATTGGATATCACACCTCATAATTTTGTGTAATGGTTATCGTCACAGGAAATGGAGACGGCGAGCCGGGTTCAAATCCTGGACAAGGCTGTTTGCCTTTCATTTACGTTTTCATTAATAATACTTTAATCTTAGAGTTTATCGATTTTTGAAATTTGTTTCAGATCAGCATTTTCTGTAATGGTTATCGTCGCAGGAAACTGACACGGCGAGACGAGTTCAAATCCTAAACGAGGCCGTTTGCGTTTCATTTCTTGCTAATACCCTTTTCTCCTATCTACGGGTGAATAGTAGGACAGGCTTGGTTCTTCAGCCATAGCCAACCAGACTAGGAGAAGAATGTTGAAAGGGAAGATATTTCCTCTAAAAGATGTTGGACTCGCCCAACGGAACACATATAAAGAAACGAATAGGCGAGGTTATTCGTAGTTGAGTTGCGTTTTAGTATCCGTAGTCGAGTCACTACAAGTCGAGTAGCAAGTTATACTGTTGGAGAACTGCGCGTTGACTCTATTGTTTATATTCCTGTACAAAAAGTAATAAAACCTTTTCCGAATTTTCAATGTTGTTGATTGATTAATTCAGTCACAAAAAAACCTCTGCTTTCAAACGAGCTTTATATCACTTAAAAATTGACTTTGTGTCACATCCTGCATGTGACGGAGGGGTTGGGTAAATACATACCAACTCGTTCGCCAAGGGTAGGATGGGACACAAGGTCGCAAGTATGGGGCATCACGCGAGGATTGAAATCGCTATTCAATAGTAGTGATCTGCAAGATTAGCTTAGAAGCCATTACACCACGATGGGACGCCATACTTTGAGAGGAAGGTATGACATTATGCGACTGGATTATTTAGACAACCAGCCGAGAAGAAAAATCTCTGAAATCAAACCAGCTATACTCAGCTTAAAAATTGACCTTGTGCCACGTCCTTTACGATGGCGAAGTGGTTAGTTAAATATATATACTGGATATATTAGAAAAGGCGCGAATTCTTCCAAACTGTAGCCGTTCCAGCGCTGCTGTATAGCTGTACCACTTACTCTAACGAAATGCTTAGAGAAAGGACTAGAGCTGTGGGTTGTATTAAATAAATCCAAGAAGCAGCAACCGACAGGAAAGCAGCTGTACAGCACGAATCTCCTATCTCACAAACCAACCAAGTAAGAGGAACAAGACATGCTGAACGCTGCTGGAGAAATAAGAACGAACTTATAAGTTACGCTCTCTGTGGACACCTACAAATGGACACACAAGTGTAGGCCATCCAGCAAAAACCTACTCCAATCAGCTCTGCGCAGATTCTGGATACCGCACGGAGTACCTGCCAGCAGTGATGACCGATAGGGGCGGTTGTCGAGAGAGATTCATGGTAATCCGAACACTCGACGCGACATGATGTTGATGATGATGATGATGGATGATGATGGGGAGGAGGGGGAGAAGGGGGAGGAGAAGGCTCCAGTGGAAAATGTGTGTATGTATTACCAACCCACACGAGAAGGATGTGACACAAGTTCAATCTTAAGCGAAGAAGAACCCAGTCTGCCCTACTATTTACGCATAGCTGGAGAGAGAATAGTTAGATTTAAAAAAACATAATAATTTTTTTCTTAAGTTTCTCTTTTTCTTTCTTTTTTTGTACGAAAGAAAACATAGATTGTTGTTAATTAGTAGCTGGTTGGTTGGTTGGTTATATTTTACGGCTTGACAACCCTTGGTTTATTTTATACCAATGACGTTTTGTTTTATTCATTCTTGTTGGGTATTCAATTTTTTAAACACATCTTTTAAAACTCATTATTTATCTATTTAACCCATGGATGGGACTCTAATAGGTACTACCACTCCAGATCTGAGTGGACCTAAAAGTAATGGCGGTGAATTAGCAATCCACACTCCCAGAGTTCCAGAATTGGAACCTTACCACTAGAGGCAGTTTAACATCATTCCCAGATCACCTAGATTTTTGTCTAAAAGAAAATAAATAGTTAATTAATTATGACATATAACTGAATTGTTATGCACTTAATTTTTAATAAGGAATAAGACTACCCTAAATCCCATTGGATGACAGTTAAATAAAAATTGGAAATATAAGTGTTTTTTAATTTGCTTAAAGCAGTGTGTGTATATTTGTTTGGCGGTTGGGTTTGAAGGTTATTACAGTGAAAGTGTAAGGAAAAACGAGGTAGCTATGATGTTCTTTTATCTTTGATTTATTTTCTTAGTATTTCAGGATGAACACTTACATACAAAGGCATCTTTGATACATCTTACACACACACACACACACACACACATACATACATACATACACTAACAACACACACGAATAGTTCGGAAGAATAAGACATTAAGCTGCTAAGATATATAATTCCCTTCTTAATCGCATCTGAAATAGAGAAAATCCTTAGGAAAAAAACAAAACGGATTCCGCAAAAATCGATCCACAACTTCTCAGATCTTGACAATTCGTCGAATCATAGATGGGGTTCGAGCAAAGAATATTGACGCAAAGCTGCTATTTATAGATTTCTCCGAGGCATAAGACTCGATACACAGTGAAAATCCAGCAAATACTACTTCGGCCTCCCCGAATAAAACAGTTACCGCTCTAATAATGCTCTACAAAAACACTAAAGCATTGGTACGCTCGCCCGATGGCGACACAGACTTCTTTGACATTGTCGCTGGAGTCCTACAAGGAGATACCAAATATATGTATAATATGCCTAGACTACGTACTTCGAACATCATTAGATCCCATAAAAGAAAAAGGCCTCACAATAAAAACGGCAAGAAGCAGGAGTTATCCTGCAGAGACTATTACGGATATGGACTACGCATTTTTCTTTACACTTGCATTGTGATAGCCTTCAAAACCAACCACCAAACAAATATAAACACAATGCTTCAAGCAAAAAGTATTTCATTAAATAATTTACAGTTATATGGTATCAAGTATTCCTATTGAATACGGGTAATATTTATACAGGTCTATTTGACCAATACATGGGACCCTAACAGGTACTAAAATTTCAGGTCAAAGTGGATCTGGGAGTAATGGCAATGAGGAATTACTCCACACTTTCCCAGATCTCAAGAACTGAGCCTAACCATCAGATACAGTTTATTCTCATACTCAAGACTTTCATTTATAAAATTCTCCCGTTTTAAAGACTGTAAAACAAATAGTGTTTACGTGAGTTTTTAATCCTTCTTCTTCATAATACAGCGAACATTACGTTTTGTTGAAGTTTAATTCATGAGGAATGGGTAGAAAGATATAAAATTTTAGCTATATTATACAGAGATAAAATTTATTTTGGTGCCATAAACTAAAATTGTGTTATGTATCTGTCTTGATCTCTCTTTACATTTCATATGTCAATATGAATATTTACTTGGCTTAAGAGATCATTGCTTAAATCTACCGAATGTTGTATTTTAATGTGTTTGCATTGCATCTATTATGTAATGTAATCATGACTTCGAAATTCAACAATTGTTTCCTTCATTTCAAATTCAATGCATATATTTTATTACTAGCTTAAAACCCGCCCTATCGGGTGGCAATTAAGCTAGTTCAAGTGAAGAGCTCTTGATTTGGCCTTTGGTCCAACAATGACACTTCATCCTCTGAGTAAATTTTATTAGACTTGAAACAATATTTTTAAACAATTAACATTTTTATCAAAACAATGAATTAATTTGTGTTACGATTTTTGTGGCCATTTTTAGGCTTCAAGTGAGAGCACTTTACTGTGGAGATCCCTTTTATTAAGCAGAGGCTGATCTTTAGTGAAGAATCCTTTGGTTGTTCTCGGTGTCCCTTAGTGTTGCGGTAGAATCCTTTGGTTCTTCCTTGGTGTCCTTAATGTTGGGTAGAATCCTTTGGTTGAGCAGAGTCCTTGGTTTCAGATCCGTTTGTCAATGTTGAATACGTGCAAATGAACAGCTTTCAAGATTAAACAGTTAACTAACCACGTATTCGAGCTGTTGATTGAGGGCTTTAATCCACGCGCCAACGCAGAGTCTATAAGTTTAAGTGGTAGACCTCAGCATACCTTATATTAAAAGATATTCCAAGTTTTCATCAAACAATGATATAATTTGTCTATTTGGAATTTATTGATAAACAACCTTGTGGATTTTCCTGTTGGGATCCATCCAAACCAAATTCTAGAGTTACTCCCTTTGATCAGTAAGAGACAGTTGCCTCCATTGACATGCATTGTGGGTGCTAGGACTGTCCCATTTGGAACTTATTGTAAAGCTGCATGATAAACAACATTTTTGGTTTTCCCATTCCAGGTCAGTACAAATAACTATACAACAGGCAACAATAAACTACAGAAAAACCCAAAATTAATATTTGTATTTAAGTATTGAATTAATATTTAAGCTTATCTTTTAAAATTTCAACGATAATTCTTCTGCTGTCGCTTAATTTAAAAACAATTTGGATGAATGTAGATTCTTACTTTCTGGACAAACAATTATTTCTATATCATGGATGATTTTCGCTGGATTTCACTATTAATTTCATTTATTCCCAGATTTATTTTCAAGTTAGAAAAATTATTGAAGTAGAAAAAAAAATTCGTCACAAAAAATCACGTAAAAAATCGCCGAAAACAATCACAGTAATTAAAACTTGAAAATCCAAAATTTCAAAATTGCGGGTCCGGATTTGGCCCGGAATGCTTTTAATTTGCCCACAGACTCGGCCTGATACCAAAATAGTATAATATGTTGGGCTACGTCCTCTAGGAATAAATATAAATATATTATATAAATAATATAAAATGGGACACACTGACACACTGACATTTGCATTTATTATTAGAGATATAAGATAAACTGTAAACCAAATTTGTAGCGTTTTTTATTTATATATTTGTTTTGTTTCCACTCTTATTCTATCTTCTCACATTAACCTTTAAAAAAAAGTAAGAAAGAAAAAAGAACATTTTTGTACATAACATATATAGTAAGTATTAATACAATATCTAATTCATACGATAGTTTCCAAAAATGGCCTCTTCAATTATTATTCTTACTGGGGTTTTTTTCTGAAATATTCCAAATTAATCTTATAATTTTTTTTACACTATTGCTGTTTTTGATCTGATTAGGCATTTTTTTAAATATATTTCTCTAAAAAAATTCAGTTGCTTAATTGACTTAGTTTTTGAAATCTGTTTTGACAGTGAATTTCCAGTTCGAGAAAAATATCTTTTTTTTTTAAGTGTAGCTCATTCAAACTCCGTTTATAGATCAACTATATAACATAAATCACTATATTAATTAAGAGTGTAAATATTGTATAGGATTATCTACCTCCCCTCTAGACCGTAAAAGAATGGTTGCGTCTATCTTATAAATTAACTGTCAGACAGAGAAGAGGGGGGAGTTAGTATGTTTAAGAATTCTTGATCAAATAAATATACTATTACCAAGTATTTGACTTTGCCTCTTATTCTCTATTGTTACATGTCTCCAACTTTCTCTTTGTGTGTGAGTAATTGAACACCTCTATTTACGACACAAAAGTAAACATATGAAAAAAAAGATTACCCTCGAATTGAAATAAGGAAGTTCGCGACTTACTAGGATGAGTCAAAGTTTTGCAATATTTTTGTAACATGAGGTACAATTGGAAACCTTCGGCCCTTACTCGACGGCTGGTCGAAGAACTTCCGATCAATCGGCTAGTCACGTGAAGACCTAGCACCTATATGTTAGAAGGCGGGGGATGAGGGTCTTAGTGGGTGGGGGGGTTAGTGTCCTGGCTCTGACGTAAAACTGCATCGAATGGTGTATATCTATCTATGGGCTAAATAGAACAAAATTGTTTTTTATAACATATATAGGATGAATCAAATGTTTTGAAATATTTTGCTACGTATATATATATATATATATATATATATATATATATTTATCTGCTGCAGTCATGTGATATACGCGCTGCAAACTAGCACGTACCAAAATATTGCAAAATATTTAACTTATATATAATATATATATATATATATATATATATATATATATATATATATATATATATTATATATATATATATATATATATATATATATATATATATATATATATATATATTATATATATATATATATATATATATATATATATATATATATATATTATATATATATATATATATATATATATATATATGTATATATATATATATATATATAAGATGTATTTCTATATACACCTTAAGACTAAATCCGCTCAACTAAAGTATTGAGCACTTTATATTCTTTATAACACTGACTTATTCAGCTAATACTTGTATATTGCGATTAACTCGATGTTTTATTTCCCGGCAAATCATCTTCTTTAATATATATATATATATATATATATATATATATATATATATATATAGAGAGAGAGAGAGAGAGGGGAGGGGTTTAGCCTTATAATTGATTATAATCTCTCGATAAATCGGTATGCCTTTTGTATATAGTATTCTTTTTTTGTCTTTTCTTATGAACAGACAAGGTTTCACGCATCCTTCATGCTATTCTATAATAACCCCATATAGCGATGTCTCTATTAGCGCTTCCCTCCCCCCTTATTTTTTTTAAGGGTGATATCTAGAGCGCCGTTAGCCGAAGTATTGCTGCAATTATCGATTCCAAGCGAAAAGGATGCATATAGGTGAAGGTAACACGCATCATCTCCAGTCAAATTTAGCGTCTGAGTGGGGCTTTTTTTTTTTGTTCGTTATCTTCAGCAAGAAGCTCTGTGGGTTTTTTTTTTATAAAACTTTGTCGGAATTCTCAGCAGGTTGGCGAAAATAACTTGAGGGCGTGGGCGTTGAATAAATAAATAAAAAGTTGTGCAGGTTGTTAAAATCACTTAATCGGTTATGTATACTTTAACAAAAAGAGAGGGGGAGAGGGGGATTAGAGAGAGACTACTAGTAAATACTATATATAGTAGTATAGGTAAAAGTAAATAAAGTCGGCAGAGTCGTTTATCAACCGGAAAGAGATGGAGTCTATCCTCCTTTTCGCTAGCGCTAGACCAAAGAGAATGTTTTTGCGTCTGAGGTAAGAGTGCCACACCAACTATCAGCTCCCCACTTTACCGCACAAATATAAACCGTGCTACTCAAGCGCTGAGTTGATGAGGGCCGGAAAGCAAGTAAAGTCGGCCTATTGTCGGTATCAGCGAGAAAGGCTATCCCCTTTTCACTAGCACTAGACCAGAGAGATTGTTTTTTGTCTCAAGTGGAGTGTCACACCTACCATCATACGTATACATTAACAAAAAGAGGGGGGATTAGAGAGAGACTAATAGTTTGGTATAGTTGGTCTGGTTTGGTTTTGATTGTTTTAAGACGGATATCAACCAGTGGGGTATTTAATGCTGGCAAAGTTTTGAAAAGATTCGTAGAGATATTTTGAAGAAAGTTTTTTAAACTCTTTTTTCTTTTCTTTTTTCTTCTTTTTTTTTTTTTTTTGTAACAATTTTCTATTAACCAAAGTGGGTGACCTAACAGGGTACTACAATCCGGTCAGAGTTGGACCTGGAGCAATGGTATGAAGGGGTGCTCCACATTCCCATGAGACAGAACTAGATAAATATCAATCATCTAGAGTTTACGTTCATATCCGGAGATGAAGACTCAGTGACTGCTTCTAGTAATATTATGATAAAAAGGGTTGTTCTGCTTAAGGAAAAAGGTTGGACAATCATGTAGGTGCTAGGGCTTGACGTGACCAGACCGATTAATGGAGGGGCGCTCTCACGACAGACACGCACCCTGAGCAATGTCACTCGGACACAGCATTTGTTTAATCCTTGTCATTATGGATGGCCGAATGCAGTGACGGGGGATGATTCTGGATTTCTCACCTACATCAGCTGCACACTTTATCGCGCAGATCTAAACTGTGCTGCTTATCGCTGGGTTGGCGAGGCCGGTATCGAACACAACGGTTGGATGATGATGAGAGTAAGTGGCCATACAGCTGTTCATTTGGTGGACTGGTTGGTATCAAACCCAGAACTTGTGGCTTCGAGTCAGACGTTCTAACCGACTGAGCTAAACGACCAAGTAATAATATAGAGGAACAGTATAGTATAGAAAGAGTAATGATATATATAGAGAGAGATTGTAATGTGAGAGATACTGAGAAAAAAGAAAAAGGCATTCATATATATATTATATATATATATTATATAAATATTATATGGTATATTCTAAGCGATAGTGGTCATTTTAGAGCGTTTATATTTTAGATTGGTTAAGGTAGCTTGGACTGGAGTAAAAACTGGTTACTGACAGTTTTTTTGCCAATGCATCTTCAGAACAAAAAACAAGAACTGTCGTAACAGATGTTGACTCCATGTCTCGCTACTAACTCAAATATTATATAATATATATATATATATATATGTGTGTGGTGGTGTGTGTGTGTGTGTGTTTGTGGTTTGTGTGTGTGTGTGTGTGTTTGGGCAGCATTTTTTCAATAATACATGTGGAATAAACCGTTAAACAGGAGACCTGCTTTATTTAATTCCACACACACACACACAGACACACACACACATATAATATATATAGTATAATATATATATATATATATAATATATATATAGCTTTTTATTTCCTTGGAGAAATAAAAAATTCAGCTCACACAAATACACACATATATAAATGAATTGACATTCCTGCGCGTTGTCTTGATGATAAGTGGTTAACATGCTGCTTTGAAACAATGGTAACAATTGCACCTTAAATGCATTTTACACTATAAGAATATATATATTAATATAATTATATATATATATTATATATATATATACTGATGTGTACGCACAAAAATCTAAAAGGACGGTGAAATCGTATCCATGTGTCCCAATTTTTTTCCTCCCTGACTATTTCAAGCTAACTGTAAATACATTTCAATAGTTTCTTGGGACGAATTACACAGGATAGTTTACATGGTAGGAGTTAGAACGGCTTTAGTTGGGACCCATAAATTTTCCCGGGGACTCATTAAAGAAATATGTGCGTCCCAGAGATGCAATTAAATCAAAAAGCTATCAGCATCACTATATAATATTATATTATATATATATATATATATATATATATATATATTATATATATATATATATATATCTGTTGTTTTGTTTTTTTTGTTTTTTCATTTACATCTTTATAAGTAATTTGTCATATTTCAACTCTCAACTAATTTTGTCAATCAGCCAGAGAATTATTCACCTAACTAAAATATAGCCGATCCCTCGCCAATCCCTCTCACTCATTCAAATATCATAGCCCCGCCCCTACTATCCACACCCAAAATAATACACCCACCCCTCAAATTGATAGATTTAAACTATTGTTCCTTGAGAAAATTTTCAGTAAGGATTTTGGNATGGGCACGATCATTGAAGGTGCAAAATTCAGGGGTTAAGTCAGCGATATAAAAAAAATACAAAGTGCTCAATACGGAATAGAGAAAATTTATTATAAAAAATGGATATAAAAGAAACCTACTCGATTTCACCATAAGGATCTTCAGGGTTAAATCCACTGAATTAATCGAGGTACTGATTAATTGCAGCCGATTGCACGTGTGTCCATTGAATAAGATGTTACGTAACATCTTATTCAGTGAACACACGTGCAATCGGCCGTAATTAATCAAAGAACAATTAATCAGAGAACACACGTGCAATCGGCTGCAATTAATCAGTACCTCGATTAATTCAGTGGATTTAACCCTGAAGATCCTTATGGTGAAACTCGAGTAGGCTTCTTTTATATCCATTTTTTATAATATTATATATATATATATTATATATATATATATATATATATAGAGAGAGAGAAGAGAGAGAGAGGGAGAGAGAGAGAGAGACATACACAGACTGAGAGAGAGAGAAGAGAGAGATTTTTTGTGAGATAGAGAGAGAGGGGGAGAAGAAGTATGTGAAGCTACCTGGTGACGACAGTATGAGTAGGGACAGTGAAATTTGCTTGCAGCAACTACAAACCCGCCTAGACACCCACTGAGTAGACAAGAAAAGAAAGAAGAAAAGAAAATGACGTCTTGGTGATAAGAACAACAGTTTTCTAAGAGAATCCAAACCCTAAGGGAAAGAATTGCATGTGTATAAAAGTTAATTTATCGTAAAAATCTTTCTTTTTTATTTCTTTTCTTTTTTGCCATTAGTAAGAAGATTGGATGAAATTCTGACATGTATGTTGTTTAAATAAAGAAACATGTATAAAATTAATGGCGAAAAAATAATGTTTACACGTGACATCATCATCATCATCATCATCAACGTGTGCTAAGAGCAAGGATTCCCTTGACTCTGTAGGCGGATGAGGTATGTTCTCAATGTATGAAGATTGTCTTTGTATGTTTGCCTGTCCGGACACTTTCTTGTTTAAGCCTGTGTGTAGTAATATACAAGGTGTGTCAAAAACGGATCGAATTTTTTTATACATTTTGACACACCTTGTATTCTGAAAAAAAAAATAACGTTCCATTCATTCTCCATTTCTATCTTGGTAATACAGCTTTAAACTTGGTACTTTTTGACACACCTTGTATTCTGAAAAAAAATAACGTTCCATTCATTCTCCATTTCTATCTTGGTAAATACAGCTTTAAACTTGGTACTTTTGACACACCTTGTATTCTGAAAAAAAAAATAACGTTCCATTCATTCTCCATTTCTATCTTGGTAAATACAGCTTTAAACTTGGTACTTTTAACCACTTGTATTCTGAAAAATAATGAATGGAACGTTATTTTTTCAGAATACAAGAATGAAGTGCTTATACATAGATGTTTAGGAAAAATGCTTTAATAAATAGTAGTTAAAACTTACATGCTGCGTATGTGTTCTCGTGTGCTGTACGTTACGAGGTTGCTGGGGGCGAGAAGAGACCCCCACGTAGACAGGAGATAAGCTGTTTTTCTTGTCGCACATAGAAAGTGAAAGAGAAGTTTTACATTGGTGCATCTGGTTTTATAAGGCTGCACATAACGCCACTTAGCGCCTACGGGAAGACACTGTTGGTAATCGTGTAAAGAAATACAATTCATACAAATCGTTGGTCTATTTCTCTGTATTTTTCTATCAATTTGGATAGCAAAATCCCGGAGATTAGCACTTCTTAGGTTTCTGTTTTTCGTCCTGGTTGATGTTTATACCATTTTTCAGATTTCATTATTCCATTGGATTTGCATATTTTCAAATAAATGTAATATCCTATTTTATCACACTTTTTCATATGCTATCGGTATTTATTATTATTATTATTATTATTATTATTATTATTATTATTATTATTATTATTATTATTAATTCCTTTTGAGTTTTCACATCAGTGTTTAGCTGATGGTCTTTCACTGGAGTCTGAGTGACAGCAAGTCTCCTCAGGTCTCCAGGACTCTTCTGAGTATTCTGGCAGATTGCAGCAGTGCAGTGTTCTGAATGGTTTCAATCCTTCCTCTGATATCCAAACTTTCCAAACCCTTTTCTAATCCTTTTGGGACTGTTCCAAGTGCACCAACTACAATTGGTATCACTTTCACTTTCATATTCCATAACTTTTTCAGTTCTCTGGCAAGGTCCAGATATTTGTCTATTTTTTCATTTACCTTAGCTTTACCCTGTGATCTGCTGGAACTGCGAAATCCACCAGTTGACAAGTTCTTTCTTTTTTGTTTATCAACACTAGGTCTGGTCTTCTTGCTGAATAAGGTGATCCGTTTTTATTTCAAAGTCCCAGAGAATTTTGTGTTTCGTTCTCAAGAACAGATTCTGGTTTATGCATATACCATTTTGTTGTATGATCAAAATTATTTTTTTTGCATAATTCCCAGTGGATCACCTTCCCAACCCAGTCGTGTCTAGTTTTGTATTCTCGTTGTGCTAGTTTGCTACATTCGCAGAGTATATGGTTAACAGTCTCATCTCTATTACCGCAAAGTCTACATTTACTATTTTGTTGGGTCTTATCAATTTTCGGTTTGATGTAGTTTGTCCTTATGGCATTATTTTGTGCAGCAATTATAAGTGATTCTGTTTCTCTTTTGAGGTTTCCCTTTCTTAACCATGTCCAAGTCTTTCCATGTGCAACCTCATCTATTTGTCGTTTGAAGCGTCCATATAATTGTTTTTCTTCCCATTTTTGTTTTCTAGTCTTTGTCGTTTTTCTGTTTGTCCATCTGCCGTTTCTACTATTGTTGGCCGCCATAAGTAATTTGTCTTTGCTCTTCCTTGTGTAATCTTCAAGTTGCTGGATTGTGGTTTCTACGCATTCCTCTATGTTGGCAAGACCTCTTCCCCCTTCCTTTCTTGACACATACAATCTATCTCTATTATTATTATTATTATTATTATTATTATTATTATTATTCGAGTTTTTGGTATATGTTTATATTAAAAGAAAAGATTAAAACAGCAAAATTAATCAAAATCTTTAAAACTTTTCAACCATTCACTGAGAAAAATGAATACATTTATATTTATCTGGAATAATGGCGGCAAAATAAATTATTAACGATAATAAATACCTTTATTCTTTGTAAATGATCGTTCGGCCTTTCAATGAGTGTTAAATTTTGGACTATCTTTGAGTTTTTATGATTCTTACTGGCCGACAGAACTTTTATTTATTTATTTATTATTATTTACTCCTTTTGAGTTTTCACATCAGTGTTATCTGATGGTCTTTCACTGGAGTCTGTATTATTATTATTATTATTATTATTATTATTATTATTATTAATTTGTTTTTTGTTTTTTTTGTTTTTTTACTGGAGTCTGAGTAACAACAAGTCTCTTCGGGTCTCCTGGACTCTTCTGAGTATTCTTGTTGGTCTTAACAATTCTGTTGTCTGGGTAGTCTCAATTTATTTATTCAATTTTCAGCTATACTTTCGGCTTTCTTGCAATCATTCACTTGGTTTTTACCCAAGACCGAGGATGAAGGAAGTGAGTGATTATATGAATTCTATGCATTTATGTTGTTGTTTTTTGGGGGTGGGGAGCATTTGGGGGGTGCTTCCTCTTTCGGGTGTTATTTTTTCCCTCACATTGATATTACTCTCCTAAGATGAGCAATTTTTCAAAATGCAATTATCTTTATTTCATATCGCAGCTATCTTGTTAATGTGTTTATCTGTCCCTTTCTTGATCATGCACAGAACTCCTATTATTATTATTATTATACTACTACTACTACTACTACTACTAGCAAAAGTATGCGCCCCATGGCTGCAAGTGTTTAAGTTTTAATATTACATTAAATTAGAAAGACTAACGAAACTAAATAAGAACGAATATAAAAATATTACCTTTTATTTATACATATTATTATTTTAATGTTATTTTAATTGATATCTTTAAAATTATAAATAGGATTGCTTTTAGACGTTTGAGAATAACGTGATAGTATTAGAATACTCGTAACAGCAAATAAGTATTTGTTAAACCCAGTTTTGTTAAAATCATTATGCAAATTATTCCCACCATATATTTTCTAACTGTTTATTTTTTAGGGATATATAGCACATATTTCAGGATTTTAAATGTATTAATAATATGGGCAGTTTTGCAGCAAATCTAACTCAGATATCCTTTATTAGAGACATCGTTAATAAATAAGATGCTAATTAAGATTAAATAATGACTATTTCATAATCGTTGAGAATATAATTTAAATAACTAAAGAAATCGTGATGTCAGTGGTAACGTACTTTCGGTTACAGACAGACAGTTACATAATCTCCATTATTATTATCTTTATTATTATTATTATTATTATTATTATTATTATTTCACTCCTTGTAAGTTTTTCACACTCGTAGTATACTGGATGCCATCTGGAGGATCTAGCAGGGGCAATGACTGATAGGGACTGCTGGTGAGAGAGAGAGAGAGAGAGAGAGAGAGAGAGAGAGAAGAGAATCATGGATATCCGTGTTGTCACCGGCGCAACTTGATGAAGACGATGATGATGATGATATGCCCGTGTGTGTGTGTGTGTGTGTGTGGTGGTGTGTTATCTGCTTGATGGTGATGAAAGTATTTTTTTTCTCTTTTCAACAGATGATAAGAAAGGAACAAAAAATAGATGAATACATTTCTGTTGAGAAAGAGACTTTTAAAAAAAGCAACAAAAAAAACCAGATGCCTACCCAATGGCATTCGTAATGGCATCTGAGGTGATAGGAAAATTTGAAAAGTGATTAAAAAAACGCCAAGACAATAAACAGAGAAATATAGAGTTATTCTCTTATCGTTACTGTATACTTAATTTAGTTTGTATGGTTGAAATGGAACTAAAACGGCGACTCATAATAAAAACAGACATTTATTTCTTCAGGCTGGTGTACTATAACGTTGTAATGTTAATGGTGATGGATTTGTTTCGTTGTGTCTTTCTAACTTTGTGTCGAGGACGTAGAGTGGGAATGCAAGATCTTGCCTATCAAACTAGGTTGGTTGGATTTTACGGAATGTCAACTCTTGTTGGGTTATTTTATGCCAAAGACATTTTGTTTTATCTATTCTTAATTCAATACTTTTTAAAAGTTAGTCTTTTTTTAAACTCAATTTTTTAAAAGTCATTTTTCTATTTAACCCATAGATGGGACACTAACAGGTACTACCACTTCAGTTCAGAGTGGGCCTGTGAGTAATGACAATGGAGAGATACTCCAAAGCTCCAAAAAAGAGAACTTCACCCTTAGATGCCGTTTAACGTCATGCCTAGGACTCTAAGACACTCAGCCACCGCCTTCTAGCACATATATGATACAAATGAAGCGCGTGGTGTAATGGGAAATGGACTCGTCGCCCCGAGTTCAAATCCTGGACGTGGTAATTGCATTTCATTTAGCACTAATATCCTTGGGAAAGGTATTAATCCTACTCTCCTCCAGCTATGGATAAATAGTAGGGCAGACTGGGCTCTTTAACCTTGGTTAGGTAACCGGTGTAGGAGAAGGAAAACTCTGAAATCAAACATGTTGAAGAAATTGACCTTGTGTCGCATCCTGCTCGTGCGGAGGGGTTGGTAGATATATATATGATAAAAAGGATTGGGACTTGCCATAAGGGCAATAGGGTTGGGACAAGTATAGAAGCTAGGGCTTGACGTGACCAGCCGATTGATCGGAGGGTGCCTCTCCGACCGACCGTCAAGCCTAAGTAAAGACTAAAGTAGTGCGTTGCATGTCATGGGCTGCTCAGCAACTAGGGTTCCATCCTTAAACATTACGGGTTGCCACCCACAGTATTTCTTCAGACACCCGGCTGATGTACAGTGATGTCGTAATTTTGATGGATTTGTTTCTTTTAGTCTTTTTAACACTGTGTAGGGGACATGTAGTCGAATGCAACCTGTTACCTCTCGAACCAGGTGGAAGATTCATTATTCCATGGTAGTTGAATTTGCCTCTTGTGATTTCTACTTTAAGTTGATGATGTGTGTAGATTTCTTTGTTGTTGGCCGTTTCTGTTCCCTGACCCCACCCCACCGGAGCCGATTCCGTCTTTGAAGATTGACAGACACCAAAACCAACGAAACTCAATATCTTGGTTTTATGAATTTCTTAAACTTCAATCACAAATCATTTCGTCGTCTCCTCCGAATAGGAGAAGGGCTGACACCCCACCATTCTCGCTCGTACTTTCGTTGTCAATTGCCCAGAGTCTACGAGAGAGAGAAAAACGAGAAAAAAAACAAGTAGCTCTCCTCTCACTTTTTATACATCCTTTCTCGACGCATGCGTCATATGTCAATTACAAAAGAACTCATATACTGATCTCTCTTTATCTAACAAGACAGACATTGTGTTTTTTTCTCTATCGTTCAGCCTTCCGGGTGAATGGACTGATGAATATCATTGTCATATTCACTGTACTTTTACTGTTTTTAGTTACTTTTAAATAAACCAATGCGTATTTGATATATTTTATTAAGTGAATTAATTATTAAAGATTACCAGAGATTGTTTTTTAATCGTATTAAGAGGGTGTTGACAATATTGCACGTGCTTTATACGTACAGGGTGTGATAGGTAAATTGTCGCCATTTTTAATTATTAATTTCGCGCGTGCGCTTTCGTTGTTTCGGGTTTTATCTACTGTGCAATAAACTAGTGTAAGTTTGGCACTGTCTATGAGGCTGGTTGGCTGGTTGGTTGGTAAGTTGGTTGGATTTTACTGCATTTCAACACTTGTTGGGTTATTTTATGCCGAAGATGTTTTGTTTTATTCATTCTTGATGGGCATCCAATTTTTTTTTTAACTCAAGTTTTTAAAAACATTTTTAAACTCATCTTTTTTAATGGCAACCTAAGAAGCCAGGCTAGAGTGGCGATGAAGGCAATGGCGATGAAGGGGTACTCCAAACTCCTCAGAGCTCCAAAATTTGAACTTCACTATTCGGTGGATGGTGAGGTTCCAGTTTTGGAGGTCTGGGGAATGCGGAATACCCTTCATCACCATTGCTCCCAGGTCCACTCTGACCCGGAGTGTAGTACCTATTAGGGCCCCATCTATTGATTAAATAGAAATGTGTTTGAAAAGAATTGAGTACCCACCAAGAATGAATAAAACAAAAACGTCTTCGGCATAAAATGACCCAATGGGTTGACATGCCGTAAAATCCTAACAACCAACCAAAACTTCTGACATTCTAGTTCGTGCGGTGGATCAGTACTAATTATTACTATTACACATTTTTAGATGATTTTTTAGATGATTGGATTTTTAATTTTGTAAATGGTTTCAATCTCTTCCCTCCCCCACCCTCCCCTGCTTCGGATCTGATGTAGTGACTGGCGTGTTTTGGTGCCTTATAGTCTGAAAGTCTTTGAATACTTGTGACTGGATCAACGGAAGTTACTGATAGAATAGTGGAATCAAATTCTTCCCTCTTTTTGGCAATGTGCCACATTTGTAATTTTTACAATAATTGCCTTATGTTCCCTTTTTTTGATAAGCGTATAGAATTGTTCTTCGTTTTGGCTCAGTTAGCATTGTCCCCATTAATTCTATTTCAATGGAATCTCTCTTACTGATTCATACTTTACACTTTCAGTTACTTAATAATAAGGATAATCGTTTTTCTTTCGATTTCTCACACACTTTTGCTTTGGTTTTAGCATAACTATGAATATAGCAGGCATTTTGCAGCTAAAGACATTTGCCAGAAAGTGTCATCAATAATAGATATGTAAAACCTTTATATATTTATTATTATATTATATTATATTATATTATATATATATATATATATATATATATATATATATATATATATAATATAATATAATATAATATAATAAATATATAAGGTTTTACATATCTATTTATTAGGTGACAAAGGAACATTCACGACCATATTGGTTTCATGCGAGGCAATCATCAGGTGAAGATTTCAAATGCAAGGAAAATCGAAGACATTCAAATATATATAATATATATATATATATATATATATATATATATATATATATATATATATATAGAGAGAGAGAGAGAGAGAGAGAGAGAGAGAGGGTAAAAGACAGAAATGAAGATTAGTTTGTTTGCTTGTTTTGTTTTACGGTGGATCATTTAATGCCGAAAAGTTTTGAAATAAATTCATTCTTATGGGTACTCATTTTTTGATAAACATATTTTTTCTATTTAACCTATAGATGGGTAGTTCCACTCTGGGTTAGAGTGGACTTGGGATTAATGAAGGAGTACTCCTAATTCCCCGAGCTCCAGAACTGGAACTTCACCATCAGATAGAGTTTAACATCATAACCAGGACATTAAAACCCTCAAAGTGGAGAGCTCCAGAACTGGAACTTCACCATCAGATAGTTTAACGTCATACCAGGACAAACAGAAATGAAGAATGCTTATTTTGAAACCTTATATATATATATATATAATCGGATTTTACCCTGAAGAGCTTTATGCAAAACTAATAGTAGGTTCGTCTGACTCATTAGATATTTTTATTACTTGTTCTACTTAGGTATCGAGCACTTTTACATATTAGCTTCTCCTAGCGGTTATATGAATATATATATATATCTTATAACATATATATATAAATTGTTTTTCTTTTGGCCAATACTGTACCAATAGATTATACGAATATCTTGTCCTTTCTTTTTTTCAAAATTTTCTTCCTGGTTGATGTTCGGTAGTATATTTTACAATCAACTTTCTGCTGGTTTTTTCTCTCCGCTAATTACCAACACGCTTATATTATATTATATATATATATATATATATATATATATATATATATATATATATATATATATATATGAGGAAGAATGAATAAAGAAAAGAAAGTACAGAATGGATAATGAAAGATGAATTTAATCAATATCACTTTCACAGGTGTTTCGGACACACGATTCAAACTATTATTATTATTAAATAAACAAATGAAATGCACAATTTAATAATAATAATAGTTGAATCGTACACATAGATAAACTGACCGAAACACACGTGTGTCGGATTCAATTCCAATTCCATTTTTACATATATATATAATATATATATATATATATATATATAAAAAGTCTGTGTGCACTTAGAATATTTAATAACTTTAAAATGCACGCGGATTTATCGATTCCTTTATATATATATATATATATATATATATATATATTATATATATATATATATATATATATATATCGTATCTTTCGGCATATAATACGCACACTTCAATGAACAAAGAAATATGCAAATATTTCACTGCAACCATTGCGCAGATTTTGTGACTATTCTATGAGGACCCGTCTACCAGATTTCAAAATAAACAGTTGTGGAGCTTTAGACAAGTTGAAGTTGGCGCCATTTCTTCAATTCCCCCTTGTATTTCATGTGTCTTGTAGTCTTATCTGTTTCATCTGAGTAGAGACTAATGCTTCTTGTTGCCTGCAGCCGAGATTTGGCTTGAGCAGGTGTAAACAAAAACAGATCATATGTGTCAGTAATAATTTCTGCGGGATATCGTCTGCTTGTTGCCTTTTTGTTTTGTTTGTTTTTGTTTTGTTTTTTGTTGTTGTTTTATTTTGTTTTTTTTTGTTTTTTTGTTTTTTTGTTTTTTTTGTTTTTGTTTTTTGTTTTGTTTTTTTTTTTTGTTTTTTTTTGGGGGTATTGTTGTTTTTTGTGTGGAAACTGCATTAGTTATCGTAAAATAAGGAGAAAGATGTTTAGAAATTATTGAAATGGATGAATTACAGCAAAACTGACGAATCGACACGTTTCTTTTCTTTTCTTTTCTTTTTACTACTAATGTGATTATCGATTTAAACAATTCCTTTTATGTTTTTTTCTTTTGTGTTTCTTTTCTTTTGTGTTTCCACTTTTGTGTTTCTTTTGATTTCTAATAGATTTTTCCAGCAAATCCGCCCTCTACTATTTTCTATAGAACAAGACGTTGCCCTCTTTTATTCCACTTCTCTTCTTTCTTCTGTTTTCTTTACTTTTCATTTATCTTTATTTGTTTTCTTTCTCCGTTCGATTTTAGTTACTCGGGTGAGTCAAAACTTTTGCAATATTTTGGTAATTTGAGGCACAATTCGGCCGCTCCGGTACCTTTGCCAACGAACCACACTGGACAGTGAAATGCATTTTTATTGTAATAAAGATTATTGTCCAATGCATTTTACAGTAAAAAATTATTTCCAATACATTTATATAGTAAAATTAATTTCCAATGCATTTTTAGAGTAAAAGATCATTAGCAATGCATTTTTGTAATAAGAATGATTTTCGATTCATTTTTATAGTAAAAATCTGTTCCAATGTATTTTTATGGTAAAAAATCATTTCCATTGCATTTTTATACTAAAAATGCATTTTTAATAAAAATAATTTCCAATGCATTTTTATATTAAAAATCATTTCCACTTACAGAAAAATGATATAAAACTAGCAGGACCTGTGGATAGACCGCAGTATGATGATTTAATTGTCACAACGTTTGATAAGTTTTCTTAAGGACTATTGCGCAATAGTTCAATATGTAAAAAGTATAATAATCTTGATTTAACTCTCTCTCTCTCTCTCTCTCTCTCTCTCTCTCTCTCTCTCTCTCTCTCTCACACACACACACACACACACACACACACACATACACGCGCGCGCGCTTTTTCTTTATCATCTTTTCTTTATGTTCAATTGAAACAGATCAGGTTGAACCCCCTCTCTATATATTTCTCCTACTCCCTTTCTTTCTTTCTTATTACATATTTTCTGTGTAGCATGTCCTTTTTCTTCGCTTTCTTTCTTTATAATAAAAACGGAATGATACATCATATAGCTGAGGTGACGACACTCATAAGAAATTAGTATTCGGCGTATAAGCAACACCGGGTAATCAGGATTTACATTTCAGCATTTTATCTTGGACGATTTGGACAGTCTCGTTTTTAACTAGAAGCTGTTACAAGATGATGGCAGTCGGAAGATTAAGGAACAAGAGTGTTAATACATAGATAAATAATCATATTAATTACGAGTGTAAACATGTGAAACAGATTTTCCCCAAATTTAAAATAGGAAATTCGGGATTCATTAGGGTGAATAAAAGGTTTTGCAATATTTTTGTAACGTGAGGCACAATTAGGGTAGGTCGATTTTTAACTTTTTTCGAATATCAAAATGATTCAACCGGGGAAAGTTGGGTATTGGTATTATAAGTACTGACACCAAAAAGTAGGTTTTTAATTCTTGGGCATTTAATTTTCAAGATCGTCTAATATGAAGCTTCTCCAGAATCCTTGTTTTTTTTATACATTTACATATGAAATTGCTTAGAAATTTTATAATTTCAATCCAGAAATGTTTGTCAATTTATTTTATTCAAATAAAATGAATAAAATATATCGAAAGTAACATTTAAAGTAAAATTATAACCCCTACCCCACCCTAACAGCTCAGACAACCTCAGTACTAACATTTCAAGATATTGTTGTTGCGTTACTTTTCTGTTATCAATGGAACAGAACCATACCCTATTAGGCAGCTCTGGGTGTTTTTGCCAAGGTCGTTAATGTGACGAATCACACTGAAGTTTGTGATGTCAAGCTCGCCTGATACTCTCCAACTACTACTTTTTAACTACTCAATGGCTTGAAGCGCAGCCTCGTAATCCGGGGTTTTGAGCCTGTATAAACTTGATTTGTGTAATTGTTAACGTCATATGAAATACACAAGAATTCAAATCCTGGACGAGGCTTTTAGCATTTCACATAGCGGGAAAGGTATGCGTCCAACTATTTTCCCTCTGGCTAAAGGTAAATAGTGGGGCAGACTAGGCTCTTTAATCTTTGTTAGACAGCCAGTTTAGGAGGAGGAACATTCTGAAATCAAGCCTGTTAAACTCTGCTTAAGAAATTGACCATGTGTCACATCCTGCTCATGGTGGAGGGAGTCTTACCCCTCAGCAGATGATACATGCACACAGAATATAAGTCCCTCATTGTGTAATGGTTATCATCGTTGGAAATGGATTCAGCAACTCGAGTTCAAATCACGAACAAGGCTGTTTACATGTCCCAGAACGATGATACCATTTGGAAACGCATGAATCCAACTATTCTCCCTTCAACTATAGGTAAATAGTAGGTCAGACTGGGCTCTAATCTAGGTTAGGCAACCAGTCTAGGAGAAGAAAAACTCTGAATTTAAGCCTGTTAAACTTTCCTTGAGAAATTGACCTTGTGTCAGATCCTTCTCGTGGAGGAGAGGGTCTTACCACTGAGCAAGATACACAGAATGTGAGGCACTCATTGTGTAATGGTTATCATCGCAGGAAATATATACTGCGACTCGGATTTGTGTCACATCCTGCTCGTGCGGATGCGTTGGTAAATACAAGGTGCGTCAGAAAAGTTCCAAGTTGATCGCATTATTCGATGTGAGGGGCATCGTCCACTGCGAGTTCTTCTCAGGGCCAGTAAATCCTGATTATCTGATGTCGCTTATCCATCGAATTCTTATTTCTTATGAGTCTCATCACCTCAGCTAAATAATTGACCATTCCGTTTTTATGATAAAGAAAGAAAGGGGTGGTAACGGAAATGCTACACAGAAAAAATATAAGAAGAAACAAAGAAACAAAGAAAGACAAAAGTAGGAGAAAGATAGAGAGAAGGAGTGGGCGCGCGAAAGCGATAACGCTAATCTGTTTCAATCGAAAGTGGGGAAAAGAGGAAAAGAAGGAAAGAAAGAAATGAGTGAGAGTTAAATCTAGATTATTATACTTTTTACATATATTGAACTATCTTGTGATAGCTCTTAAATAAACATAGCAAACGTTGTAATGATTAAATTATCATACTGTTGTATATCCACAGGTCCTGCTAGTACTTTCTTTGTGTCGGAACAAATTCAGCCGCTGTTCTAAACAAATGGAATCGAGCAGAAGGGAAAGCGCATTGAGTGATCACGTGATAACTGAAGAAGCAGGGTTGCATTTTTCTAAGGACTTGTTCAAACCCAAGCGAGAAAGAGAGCTATCTCAGCCAATCATTTGGCACGTTTTGTAGAAGGAGCAACTGAAAAATCACACCACTTATACTTTTTAAGTGGACTGATGAATTCGCCAGTATTTGAGAGTTTTGCTCAAATCTTATTATAATGGAGATTCGGTGGTTGGCTGTCTGAAACCGAAATTACGTCGCACCTTATGTCACAACACCTTCATTGCATAACTTATAGTCAGAGTCATTAATACATAGAATAAATCTTATTTACTAACGATGTCTCAATAAAAATCTGAGTTAGATATGCTTTAAAACAAGCACGTTATTAGTGCGTTCAAAATCCTGCACTGTGTCTTATATATTACTAAGAAATAAAGGTTTACATAATATATGGTGTGGTTAATTTGCATAGCGGTTTTAACAAAACCAGGTTTAATAAATAATTACTTGGCTTGTTATTGATCTTTAACATTATTGTTTTATTCTCCAACATATGATTTTATACTGAAACCAATTAAAATATAATTAAAACAAGTGTAATCTTTGTATATGCATCGTTATTTAATTTCGTTCGTCATTCTAATTTAATGAGTATGTTTTGAACTCATATGACTTTTGTCTCCGCTCTTAACAACACGGAGTATAAACAAGCTCTGAAGATGATTTTTATAAAAATCGAAATATTGTTCAATATCAGCTATGAATATGTTATAAAATGTTTCACTTTAACAGCATTTTGTGGTGTTTTCATATCCTTTTATCTATACTCATACCGTCGGATTCATTTCCTTTATTTTGACTTTCTAATTTAATATATTTCATTACATCAACAAATATTGTAAAACTTTTGACACACCGTTGTATTTCGCTAGTACGACAGAACAAAGTTTCTTAATGTCGGAACAGCATAAACCGTTGTTCTAAACAAATGGAATCGAGCAGAAGGGAAAAGAACACTGAGTGGTCACGTGATAACTGAAGAAGCAGGGTTGCATTCTTCTAAGGACTTATTCAAATCCCAGCTAGAAAGAGACCTATCTCAGCCAATCACTTGGCACGTTTTGCAAAAGGAACACCTGAAAAATCACACCACTTACACTTTTTAAGTATGTAACATGTGAGAATTCTGATCAGATCTTATTATAATGGAGATTCGGTGTCTGTCTTGAACCGAAACTACGTCACAGCTTATGTCACAACACCTTCATTGCATAATTTATAGACAAAATCATTAATACATAGAATAAATCTTATTTTTAACGATGTCTCTCTGAAAATCTAAGAAATAAAGGTTTACATAATATATCATGTGGTTAATTTGCATACCGGTTTTAACAAAACCAGGTTTAATAAATAATTATCTCAGGCAATCATACGGCTCGTTTTGCAGAAGGAGCTTCTGAAAAATCATACCACTTACACTTTTTAATTAGACTGGTTATTTTGTCAGTATGTGACATGTGACACTTCAGTTTAAATAAATCCAATTAATATTAATGTCTTTTCTGCCAAATTGTGCCTCACATTACTAAAATATTGCAAAACTTTTGACTCACTCTAGTAAGATAAAAATCAATAAAGTGTAACTTTATCATCTAAAAATAACAAACACTTTAACTGGACGTCTAATAACACCCACTCATAAACTTATGAATATTATAAATCATTCTCAAATCAAACAAAAGAGACTTTTCAAAAGCCCAGTATAAAACTGATCAGCCTTCCAATAAATTTATATATAGAAACATTTAAACCAAGAATAAATGCTTGGTCTGAAAACAACGAAAAGAAAAACATCATGCAGTATTGTTTGTTCTTGTTTTATGTCCACGCTCTTTATATATATATATATATATATATATATATATATATATATATATATATATATATATAATTATTTTATTTTTAACATAAAATACGCATTTTTAAAAATTATTTGAAAATTTTCGGTACTGATCGAGGGCGTTCTGTGCCTCGTGATTAATGATATATTTATTTCGTCTATCCGTTTACAATGTTGCTTTGATAAAGACCTCATATGGTCGAAACAGATTTCTGTCAGCAAAACTTTAAACATCCTGTTGTTTTTTCTACAAAACTTTCTACACACACACACACACACATATATATATATATATATATATATATATATATATATATATATATATATATATATATATATATAACGTTTTGTTGGTGTAGTTAGTAATTTCTAGCAGAGTGCTCAATACTTTGTAAAAAGTAAAGCTTCCATAATAATAATTTTGAAAATTATGGGTCCACCGTCGTTACGATCAGTTAATACCTGGTTGGGACCTTATATTTTGATATAAGATGTAAGGTCTGTACAAGGTATTATCAGATTCAAACCGCGGTGAACCCATAATTTTTCACAATCATATTTTTACAAATATTTTTCAGAATCATATATATATATATATATATATATATATATATATATATATATATATATATATATATATATATGGGAACAAGTATGCTACCATTTGTTTCATGCTATGTAACATTTTTTTTTTTTTTTTAATCGGAGCAATCGTTGGTCAGCGAAAATATTTTGAAAATGATAAAGACTTGTTCCCATGCAAATAAATAGATACTAAAATATTATTTATTTATTTATTAACGCTCTATCACATATATTGATCACTCTTCTAATAACACTACGTTGGATTACTACTGTTTCTTCAAGTGTAATAGTGCCAGCCATACACATGGATATCGCACACACACACACACACACACACACATATATATATATATATATATATATATATATATATATATATACTACAATCCAAACTTTTAACCTAAACTTTTTCCCTAATATTTAACATAGATCACAAATTAAACAAAAAGAATTCCATTTTTTTTCTAATTAGTCGTAATTTGCAATTAAGTAAAAAATCCACCATTTCCTCTCTTTACTTCCTGTCTGTTTCTTTCTTACCCTCTCAATATATTTAGAATACCTACTCATTATATGTGTTACTTTCTCTATTCGCATCAAGTGTGTGAGTGAGAGAAATTTAAGACAATGACTGTGACTGCTGATGTAAAACATTTAAATAAAGGGAGAATGCGAATATCTCGCATTCTCGCTTTGCAAACTAACTTTCTTCTGGATTACAATTATCTAAACATAGTTAGCCTTTTTATCTATAACTCCATATACAGAAAGTTTTAAAATTGGATGATTAACTGACAAGCTTTGAAGAATTTTCGTGTGTTCCCCCTTTTTGTGTTGTTATTTTAAACATTAATTGCATTCATAATAAAAGATATTTACAGGGCCGGTAAAATAAGCATAAATGTAGGTTTGTCTATTTTACTTAAATAACCTCTTCCTTAATTTTTACTAACAATTATTTTGTTTGTTTCCTCCTTTGACCCTATAAATTTTAAAAATTAATAATTAAAAGTAATTTTTTTTAAATCTATTTAAACATGACATTAATTTTATTTACTTTTTTTTACAACCAAGAAAACAATTTTAAGTCACATTGTGTAAGAATCTTATTTACATTTTTTAGAAATCAAACAATTATGTTTACCCTCCATCGATAAATTTTAAGTAGATTTTTGAGCTTTGTAAATTGAAAGTTTAGTAAAAATAAAAAAATTTTTCAAAGAACGAAAAAAAAGCTATCCTGGTAGAAAATAAGTACCGAAAATCCGAAAATAAGATGTTTTTTTGTAGATCATATTTTTTTACTCTTTTCGATTTAATTGGCTATTATCTTATAAAAAAAATATACATCGATATTTGTTCAGTTTAAAAGGAGGGGGCCTAAATTTTCAATACAGTGTTTCTACAAAAAACATTAGATAACAATAATAAACGAAGGCAGTTAATAAATTATTTTGAATTTTAAAAGTGTGTAACGTGCTGCAAAATAAGATTGTGAGTAGCGTAATACGGAATAAAAATTGTTCAATTTTATTTGAGGCATTTCATTTTTTTTTACCTATCTGTTAATTTATTTTATCAATTTTATCTATATTAGCCTATTAAACTATATATATATATATATATATATATATATATATATATATATATATATATATATATATATGAGGTGTGTCAAAAATGTATCCAGATTTTTTGTGCTTTTTGACACACCTTGTATTCTGAAAAAAATAACGTTCCATTCATTCATCATTTCTATCTTGGTAAATACAGCTTTAAACTTGGTACTTTTGTGACACAAAAGTTATTTTTCAGAATACATGGTGTGTCAAAAAGTAAACAAAAAAATTCGATACTTATCTGAAACACCTTGCATATATATATATATATATATATATATATATATATATATATATATATATATATATATATATATATGGTTTGGAGGTTGATTTTGAAGGCTATCACAATGTAGGTGTAAAGAAAAAATAATAAGGTAACAATGGTGTTGTGTGTTAACCTGTATTTAATTCTTGAATTTTCGAGCTAAAATCTCTTTTTCAAGATCACCGGAACTGAAGTCGTCTTGTTATGGCATTTCTAGTTAAATTTAACTAGAAATGCCATAACAAGACGACTTCAGTTCCAGTGATCTTTTGAAAAAGAGATTTTATCTCGAAAATTCAAAATAAAATACAGGTTAACACACAACACCATTGTTACCTTATTTTTTACACCTGCATTGTGATAGCCTTCAAAATCAACCTCCAAACCAATATATACACAATGCTTCAAGCAAATTATAAAACTCTCTATATATATATATATATATATATATATATATATATATGGATAGATAGATAGGTAGATAATATTGTGCTCTACTTAGTGTATTGAGCACTTTTTCATATTATCTTGGCTATTCTTTTTGATGATCATTTTTGTGCAGTTTGATTTTTTAAACCATTCGGATGATTCCCCCTTTTTCTTTTTTCTGCTTACGATTATTATTTTTTTTATTTGCAAATTGAACTACCCACCGTTTTTTTTTCACCGTTCGCGTCATAAAAAATAAGTAATATGTACATACACACACACACTCACACACACACACGCTGAGTTGGCGAGGGCCTGTATCGAACCAGGAACCTTGCGATTCGTAGGCAAGTGCTCTACCGACTAAGCTAAACCGGCCCCTATATATATCAATACTGATTAATACTGATTAATACTTAATGTGCAGACACTGGATGCCGTGTTGAGAACTTACCAGGAGCGATGGTCGATAGGAACGGATGGTGAGATAAAGCCAGGGGAATCCGTGCTAACAGCACAACTTGATGATGATGATGATGATGATGATGATGATGATACTGTGTATCACAGGCGTCAATATCTTAAACTAACTATTGTTTTTGTAGCCTACATAATTAAAAGAACAGTGAAGAAAACTTATTTCACTAATCCCTAAGCCGATTAATTCGTCAGCGGCCTAATGCATATTAATTTGTCTTGACTATTTGTCATGTTAATTCCCACTCTCCTTCAACATCTCTTTGTAAAACTTCTAAGAAAGAATCCAGCAAATTTCAGGAACACTTTGTAGTTCTTTTTACTACTAAAATCCCTCTTAGTATTACATAGCTTTATACTTTATCTTCTTATACTAATACTTATATATTCTATACTGGACTGAATCTCTATCTTCTATCTGGGTTGCTTCTTCACTTGAATTCATTGAATGTTTCATAATCTCTGATCCATTCTTATTCTTATACATAAACACAAAAACTTGGTTTATTTTCGTCTTGTTACGATTTTTCTGGCCATTTTTAGACTGCAAGTGAGAGCACATTACAGTGGAGATCCTAGGTGTTCCTCAATGTTACGTAGAATCCTTTGGTTGTTCCTCGGTGTTCCTTAGTGTTCAGTAGAATCTTTG
>CM042141.1:98499006-98516506 GCA_023376005.1 Doryteuthis pealeii
ATAAAATAACTGGTGCATTATATCTTTTATTCATTAATATATCAACACTGAAAACTTTATTAAATTCGGTTAATTCCCTGATTTTTTGTATTTTTTCTTTCGGCGGGGTGACATACGATTGTAGAATTTAGATCCGTTAAGTTCGATTTAACCGATTGTCTTGTATGTATGTCTGTTGCTATAGGGGTTTCAACCTATGTCAGAGATCATTGACTTTGATTGACTGGGATAGGATAAACGGAGAAGAAATATATGCGGGGAGAAGGGTTGATTTCAATAAAGGTAGAACACAGGAAACCGGGACCCCACATATTCAAGGGGAAAATCAGGAGATGAGGCAGATGAGTTGAGGTGCAGGGTAGTGATGGTTGGGTTGATCGTTGAACTGGGCTACTACCACGCCCATAATAGTTGGTCACAAGAAAAGCTTAGACAGCGGAATTAGTTGACTGTTAGACAACGAGATTAAAAAACTGATCAAATCTTCATTTGCTGTCCGTATCACGATAGTGGGGGTCAGCGTTAATGTCCATATGGCGAGATGTGACACGTTTCTTTTTGTAATATAGTCAGGTCTCCTTATTGGATCGTATCGGGTCATATCGGGGTTTCTCCTTCGGGACGGCTTCTCTGTTCTTTGTGTCGAGATTGGTGTTTCGCTTCGCTGGTCGTGAGTGTCTCTGTCTAGGTTCCATCTTATGTTATTTCTATAAGGAAACAACACGGAGACATACTTTATGTGTATACACTTTTATACCCCTGAATGCCTTTTCTCCCGATATCTTGTTAACCCGTACGTGCGTGGGAGCAGAAACAGAAAAACGCGTCTTGTCCTAATTGGATCGCTAGACTCAAATCCACACTTCATGGATCGCGTCTCCATGCATGAAGTGTGAATTTGTTTGAAATAATGTCTAAAAATATTTTTTACCTATATTATCATTAACTCTTGAAACATTGATATGGCAACTAAGTAAAAGTATTTTGTTTAAAATTATTGTGAAGATGCATTTTTACTAATATAACTGGAGACCAAAAGTGTTTCTTATTTTAAACTTTTGACCTAAAAATCTTTACATTTGATTTAAACCGGCTTTCTGTCACAACTTCAAAGGGAACTTCTTTGAGGATCGCCGCTACACTGTTTGTGATTCATTTATTTGTTTATTCTTCACCCAAATTTAAGATTTTTGATTGACCGGGTCATTCTTTATTTTTTTATCACATATAATTTAACACTCCCATCAGGATAAACTTGATGAGTAAATAAAGAAACGGCAAGTGTATTCTCGGAATTCGTTTTTGCTTTTCTTATTTCTTTTTTTTTTTTCTTTTTTTTTTTTTTCTTTTTTTTGTAAAGTTAATCCGTGGCTTGTGCAAATTCGCTTTTGCGAATCCGATGGTCCATATATATCTCCTTTTGAAAACAATTACAACGTGGTGGAAGAAAAATCGACAAGACAGCAAGACTGAGCACGCCCGGACGAATACTGACACACTAAAAAATGCACAGAAGAATCCAGAATGATCCACCCACGATCTACTAGGTCATGAGATAATTTGATTTTGATTTTGTTTGCGAAAAATAGTTGGTATGATATATCGTTTCCTCGTACGGAATGAATATAAAAACAATTGAGGACGGAGTTATAAGGATATTTCATTACCTGAACAAACTTAATAGAAAATAATACAGATATGACAGGAAATACAGGAAGTAGGTTATACACAGTTGTATAAGAGAATGTCTTAATAAGAAAATAAAATGCTGGTTTACTCAGTGGGTAGAGTGTCCGGCTGGGAACCTCGAGGTTCCTGGTTCGATTACGGTCCTCGCCGACTCAATGTATGAGTAGCACATGGATATGTGTGATAAAGTGAGGAGCTGATGATAGGAGTGGCGCTCCGAATCAGACGCCCAAACAATCTCCTTGGTCTAGCACTAGTGAAAAGGGGATAGACTCCCTCACTGTCTGGCTGATATCGACTTTAGGCCACCCCGACGACTTTACTTTTAGTCTTTTAGCAGATAAAGTCTTGAGGCTGCAGGTAAAAGAGGAAAGTATAAACGTTTACATCTTGAGCTTATTCTCCTATTCCATGCAATATGAAATGCTGGGGGGGGGCACGAAGCCCCCTTGTCTCATACAAAGGAGACACAAATAGTGCACGTTCTTCTCTCGAGGCTTGAAAGTAAAAGGTGTTTTGACTTTGCCGATTCCACTTTTATAACGCGGCTTGTTACGCCATCTAGCGCCTACTGGCAGATACGGAAGATAATTACCTTTTGTGTCCCTTATTAGCCGACAGATGTAATCACAACAGTTTGAATCATCTTGTGACGAACGTGTCGTGACAAAGAGGCAGAGATGCTTGGCATGTTTTGTCGGCATTTGTCGCATTTCTCCAGGGGGGGGGGGGCATGCGGGAATGGAAGAGGATGGCTGGCTGGTTGGTTGGTTGGTTGGTTGGAGGGTTGATTGTTCGTTCGTTGGATTTTATGGCATGTCAACCCTTGTTGGTGTGCTGAATACTGATACCAAAAATTAGATCTTTTACTTACACCATTGTTTGAGGAAATAGCATCAAAGATCGTCTACTAAAATGCACTAAAAATCCTCGTTTTCGCAAAATTTAGCGTTTAGAAAATGAGAATTATTAGTGCATTTTAGTAGACGATCTTTGGTGCTATTTCCTCAAACAATGGTGCAAGTAAAATATATAATTTTTGTATCAGTATTCAGTATACTAACACACAACTTTCACATAGATGGACAATTTGATATTTTTTTTAAATGAATAATCGACCTACCATACTGTTCAGCCACTCGCGCAGATGCAGTTAACAAAAAAATGAACACTACGCCACCGTCTTTAGCAGATGGAAAGATGTCAAAAACAAATAAACAGTTTGAAAAAAAACTGTGCAATGCAACGATTGTGAGCTGTCGCTTGAGGATATTACAAAGAGAACTGGAAATTATCAACAAGAGAGAAAAAAAAACATTGCATCTGAAATTATGGAAATTGTTAGAGCAGGAAAGTGATAGCAGCAGCACAATGCAACAACATTTCAATTCAGAGATAAGTTGAAATTAAATGTGTGAATAAAAAATTCTCCGATGTCAGTTTTTTTGTTTTGATTTTTCTAATAATGTGCTTTTATGGATTTGTGTGAGATTAGGCTAATTTTTTTTAATTAAGGACGTATAATCCACTGTGATGAAAATATTTATCATTCAGACAACTAGATAGATAGATAGATATCTAGTTGTCTGAATGATACAACTAGATAGATATCTATCTATCTATCTATCTATCTATCTAGTTGTCTGAATGATAAATATTTTCATCACAATGGATTATACCCCCTTAATAAATAAAAAATAGCCTAATCTCACATGATGAAAATATTTATCATTCAGACAACTAGATAGATAGATAGATAGATAGATGAATAGAATGAGATAGATAGATAGATTGAACAGAATGAGATAGATAGATAGATAGATAGATAGATGAATAGAATGAAATAGATAGATAGATAGATAGATAGATAGATGAATAGAATGATATAGATAGATAGATAGATAAACAGAATGAAATAGATAGATAGATAGATAGATAGATAGATAGATAGATAGAATGAGATAGATAGATAGATAGATTAAGAATGAAATCGATAGATAAATAGATAGATATGAACAGAATAAGATAGATAGATGAACACAATGACAGATAGGTATCTAGGTTAACAGAATGAGATAGATTAACAGAATGAGATTGATAAATAGATACATAGATATATACATATATACATAGATACAATGTCATAGATGAACGCATGAGATAGATAGATAGAAGTTGATTGCGTATAAACTTTGTTCTTGTGAACGTTGTCTTTTGGTATTATGAAGCATGGAAATGAACAAGTGAACAAAAACAAGAAACAGAACAAAACAATTCAGCTGTTGTTCTGTCCCTGGTTCGATTTTTCCGATATTTCGGGCGAACATTCACCCTTTATCAAGGTATGATGACTGTGTGTGGAAATATGAAATCAAGCAAATGTGAGAAAAAATTATATATATATATATATATATATATATATATATATATATATATATATATATATATATATCAAAAGCAAGAACGAATAACGGATCACGTTCACACGAGGCACGAGTTAAAAAACTGTCCAATTTTTTCAAAAAGTCAACGTCTCTGATGACGGATAAACATCTGAAACCATTGGTAAGACGAACTTTGTATTGGTGACTTAAATAAATAAATATATATATATATATATATATATATATATATATATATATATATATATATATATATAAGCACATATTCTCCCAAATATATATATATATATATATATATATACATATATATATATATATAGAGAGAGAGAGAGAGAGAGATAGATACGTGGACACAAAGATAGATAGGTAACTAGGTTAACAGAATTAGATAGATAGATAGATAGATAGATAGATAGAAAGAAAGAAAGAAAGAAAAATATCCGTTTAATGGGAAATTAATTCCTTTTGAATCCTTCGAAATGTAGGAATGGAATTTTTTCCCTACAGATTCCGTTGTGGTTAATCTTATCAATT
This sequence comes from Doryteuthis pealeii, assembly GCA_023376005.1. NCBI lineage: Eukaryota > Metazoa > Mollusca > Cephalopoda > Myopsida > Loliginidae > Doryteuthis > Doryteuthis pealeii. The sequence continues at coordinate 98,503,632 of CM042141.1, forward strand.
GTTTCAATGCAGTTCATCCATACATTTATACAACAATCAATCGCAAAGTTGCCAGCGATTTAATCAGTATGCATAATCATCCGCAATTAATTATAACTAAGTGCATTATCTGCAGCTATTTGCAGCATGAATATATCTACATTAATGATTGGAAAGTGCAATATGGTGGCACTTCTTCCCCCTCCCCCAACCAGAGACATCACTGCCATCCTCGGGGATGGAGGTGATGAGGAATTAGAGATTAAGAAAAAGCTTTTCTTTCATCGACGAAGAAAAACACGTATCCTTGGTGATGAAAATATTTATCATTCAGAAATCTAGCTAGATTGATAGATGGATAGACAGATAGATAGATTAACAGAATTAGATAGATAGATAGATAGATTAATAGAATGAGATAGATAGATAGATAGATAGATAGATAGATAGATAGATAGATGAAGAAAAATGTATGTGCTTTTTCACGGGCAGGATAACTTGTAACATCCAGAATGAACGTGGGTGTTTTTTTATGTAACGACCTGACTGCCTTTTCTTTTCCTGACATGGTGAATAAATTGCAACCTCTTCTTAACGGCAAAATTATTATTATTATTATTATTATTATTATTATTATTATTATTATTATTATTATTATTATTATTGAGTTTTCACATCAGTGTTAGCTGATGGTCTTTCACTGGAGTCTGAGTGACAGCAAGTCTCCTCAGGTCTCCAGGACTCTTCTGAGTATTCTGGCAGATTGCAGCAATGCAGTGTTCTGAATGGTTTCAATCCTTCCTCTGATATCCAAACTTTCCAAACCCTTTTCTAATCCTTTTGGGGCTGTTCCAAGTGCACCAACTACAATTGGTATAACTTTCACTTTCATATTCCATAACATTTTCAGTTCTCTGGCAAGGTCCAGATATTTGTCAATTTTTTCATTTTCCTTTAACTTCACCCTGTGATCCGCTGGCACTGCAAAATCCACCAGTTGACAAGTTCTTTCTTTTTTGTTAATCAACACTAGGTCTGGTCTTCTTGCTGGGATAAGGTGATCCGTTTTAATTTCAAAGTCCCAGAGAATTTTGTGCGTTTCGTTCTCTAGAACAGATTCTGGTTTATGCATATACCATTTTGTTGTGTGGTCAAAATTTAATTTCTTGCATAATTCCCAGTGGATCACCTTCCCAACCCAGTCGTGTCTAGTTTTGTATTCTCGTTGTGCTAGTTTGCTATTATTATTATTATTATTATTATTATTATTATTATTATTATTATTATTATTATCAAATATATGCACCCTCCGGGTACAAGTATTTAAGTTTTAATGTAATAAAATATATTAAATTTGAAAGGCTAATGAAACTAAATAAGAATGCAGATAAAAAGATTTGAAACGGGGGGTGGGTATAATCGAAAAATATAACAACTGAAACTTACTCTTCCATCACTCCCGTCTTTCATTGCTAAATTTTCTCAATTTAACTATTTAGTTAAAATAGGAAGTAAAGAATAAAATTAAAGTCATTTCTTGTTAATGGATTTCTTTTAAGATTTATCCTGAGATTTTTGCTCGTGTTCATTAAGATAAAACCAAACAATTAGAAATCAATAATACTAAGCACATATTCATTAAAAATCAAATTTTTAATATCAATATGCAAATTAGCCTTTCCGTTCACACTGTAAACCGCTATTTTGTTGTATATATAAATACAATTGAATGTTATCTGTATGTAGATATGGTCAACAGTATTATAATGTGAAACAGTTTTATTAATAATTGAGGTTTAGATAAAAATAAAATCCTGGAGAATATGACGTAAATAACTAAGGGAATTATGACATGAGTAGTGATATAGTTTCGGTTACATACAGAAAAACACACAATCTCCATTATAATAAGATTATTATTATATATTAATACTGGCCAGAAGCCCAGGTTTGGTTTTAGTTAATTGATTGGTTGGTTTTAACGACATCTCAACACGTCTAGGATTATTTTATACCTAGGGGTTAGGAAATCGCGTTCTTTCTTCTTTTTTCAATTGGTTATGTGATATCAAGCATTCCATTCTAATACAAATAATTTGTTTATAGTTATATGGTTTCAAGTTTGAATGATTGGAGGCATGTGGTGTTATGGTTACCGTCGTAAGAAATGGACACGGCGAGACTTCAAATCCTGGACGAGGCTCGTTGCATTTCTCATACCCTTGCGAAAGGTATGAATTCAACTATTCTTCCTTCAGATATGGGTAAATAATCGGACAGACTGGGCTCTTTAACCTTGCTTAGACAACCAGTATAGAAGAAGGAAACATGTGCATTCACATGAGCAGGGTGAGACACAACGTCAATTTTTAAGCGGATTTTAACAGATTTTGAATTCAGAGTTTTCTATCTTCTAGAACGGTTGCCAAACTACGGTTAAATAGCCCAGTCTACCCTACTGTTTAGCCTTAGCTGGAGAGAGAATAGTTGAATTCATATATTTCCCAAGAGTAGTAGCGCTATGTGTAATGCAAACAGCCTCGTCCAGGATTTGAACAAGTGTCATCGTATCCATCCAGTTGCTACCACTCCGGGTCAGAGTGCACTTGAGAATAATAAAAAAGAATAATGATTTAGAGTTATTTGGTAGCAAATATTCCAATCTAATACAAATAACTTCCTGTTATAGGTGATATAACCTATGGACAGTAATGGAATGCGCCGACGGCTACTATAAGTAATAGGAACAATTGTGGCTTGAGGGAAGAAAATGCGAGTCAGCTCGTAACTATATTGGCCGGACGCAATCTCCACTTTCTTTGCTATAAATTTCTACTCTTTTGTTAAATACATTTGTCTATATTGTTACCCATCGTGTTTGTCTTATTTTGACCCCTTAAAACCCCACAACACTTTCAAACATTTATATTTGACCTATAAAGAGGACCTAGCTCAGTCGGTAGAGCACGCACCTTGGAATCGCAGGGTTTTGAGTTCGGTACCGGTCCCCGCCAACTTAGCGTATGAGCAGCACAGATTGAGTAATCTGATCTGTGCTACTTTATTTTGTTTAGGCTTTGGTTTGGGTTTGTTTTTTTGTTTTTTTGGGCGGGGCTAATGGTATATCAACTATAGATATTTAATCTCAAAGCCATCCCTTTATAATAACTGCAGTGGTACTATTTAACCCATAACTGGGGGTGAGGGAGTCTCTTAGAGTATATTATTGGTATAAGGTGTGCTAAACACCACGACTTATATTTATAGACTGTTCCAAAACAGCGTTGACTGAATTGGCCAATCTAAAACGCCCAAACATGTATTTAATTTACTATTTAAAGGCGTTGATAAATAGTCCTAAAGTCCTCGTTGGAAGTACAGACTAACAGACGAGGGTTATACAACTCTCTACTTCAAGACAGGATAAACTCTGATACAACTCCTACTTTAACGACGGTCCATACCTTTCACCAAGGTATTAGCCGAAAGTGAAAGTTATATCGCGACTAGATTTCGAACTTGCTTACACCAATTCACAACCCAACACGTTAGCTACTACAGCACATGTAATTTCAGATATATTTTCTTTCCAAACGTAAACTTTCGTGTAAGTAATCACCATAACTTCTATTACTTCTATTAAATTTGAAATTTTTTGTGTGGTTGTAATTTGGTTTTCGTTGTTTTACAAACCCAGCAAATGAATCGAGACCACTTGCAGTTCAATATCTTATTTATGGTAATGTATATTGGTAGATATTGATTGATAAAAATACAAACAAACAAAAAAACATGCACGGTAGGAAATTCTCTTTGAAGAGCCTAAGCTTCTTTTAAGCTTCCATTTGCAACTAAGGGCATGGGGATGACTTCTAGATCATACATCGAGACGGACAAAGTTTAAAGACGACCTCAATTATCCGATATAATTTCTTTTTTCTTTTCTTTTTTATTTGTCATCGATTTCTCTGTTTCTTCTTTTGCGTTTATCACTTATTCTCTATATACGAGGGTGAGTCAAAAAGTAATGCCATTTTCTTTATTTCATGTGGAGTTTTTTTTTATAAAACTAAGGCCTACGTTGCATCCCTAACGAGGCTCGACGAGTAAGACCCAAATTGCCAATCGACAATGTCCTCCTTCTGCATGACAATGCTCGACCACACACAAGCATCAGGACAAGGGAAAAAATTGCCTCATTAGCGTGAACAGCTTTACCACATTCTCCATACTCACCAGATTTAGCGCCTTCTGCTCCATGAAAGAGGGTCTGAGAGGCAAACATTGGTGACGAGGAAGGGAAATCTGTAGTTAAGAAGTGGCTCAAAGAACAGTTAACAGAATTTTACGGGGCAGGGATACATGCTCTCATTCGAAGGTGGAACATTGCTATTGAGAGAAACAGTGACTATGTGGAGAAGTAGGAATGTGATCCACCGAGGACCAGCTTCATTTTGATGTATGATTCATGTTCCTGTGTTGGTAATTATACCTGTCCTAAACAAAATGGCATTACTTTTTGACTCACGCTCGTATATAATAGCAGAAGTATCCGGTCCATGACCGGACTAAAAGGGTTTTAAGACCCACAGAGAGTGAAAGAGAAAGAGAGGGGGTTAAGAGGAAAATAATTTAGCAAATTCCTTTCCAAATTTTTTAAAAATGCCAAGAATTCGCGTATTACAATGTTCCTTTATATTAGGATTTTTTGTTTACATTTAAAATATTATATTTAGAAATGTAACCTTAAACTTGTGAGTGTTTTGAAATAATTTTATTTTTATAAAAACCTTTTTGTACATAGGATGAAAATTTGAATTCAGATCTTCATTTCTTCTTGGGTCTAAAGTGATGAAAATTTATTTGATTCATTTATTTTTAGCCCTAAGGGTAATTTTCATAAATGTAATGATAGAAAGAAGATAAGAATTAAACATGTGTCCTTATTTGTAGGAGGAAGATTTCGCGTATTAACTCAAATGAAATTTATTAATTTATTCTACGAATATTTTATTTCTTCTTGTGTTCCACAAATCGATTGATTTTTAATTATTGAATTATATCATTCAATCAATAAAAGTCAACTCTATATTTTGGAGTTTTACTTATAAACATATTAAAGTGTACGTGTGATTTTAATGCTCGATGATATCTCTTTTCTGAATTATAAGTCGTCATGTACATACCAAAACAGACGCTACTTCTTTATATATATAGATATATAAAATAGTTCATACGACAGTTTATTGTCATACATAGGACATCCTTTTTAGGGGTGGAGTCTGTAACAATAAAATTCCATCCACGAAAATTATATCCAGAAAGTCACACCCACAGAAATTTCCATAGACAACACATTACTCAAAATAGATTCACATTACTCGAGAGAATGAAAACAGAGTAAAAATATAAAAGTATTAACAGACTTAAACACTTCGTCGAATATTCAGGAGATTATGATAATTTGCACTTTCTAAGAGGTATCACTCATAATCTTCATTAAAAAGTATTTTCGTCATTTTTTGTGATCAGTAAAACTTGTTTTACTTATAAATTTCAATATGTTTAAATTACAATTCAACTGTAGCAAAAGAAGACAATTTACGGAAATAAATAACGGGCAATTTTCATAAATTGTCTTCTTATTAACACAACATAACATGCTCTGATGAAGATTTTTAACAAATTGAAATATTGCAATATCAGCATAATAAAAAAAAACTTTATTTGAAAAATATCTGTGTGTTTTTCAAATTATCTTACCCTTATATACCGTCGTATTCATTTCCTTACTTTTAATTATATATATATATATATATATATATATATATATATATATATATATATATATATATACACTCTCACATTCACACACATATATATATGCACACATATACATTTATATGTATACATATATGGTCATATACACAACTCCCAAGAACCCTCTCTCACATATATAACAGCATTCAAAAAATAACCCACCTCAAAGAGGTTTTTCATGGAACAGATGGACATGCTACTACTAACACACTCTTCTACCCGGATTTTAATAGCATGTCAAACCCTCAAAAATACTCCAATTTTTATAGTTCTTCTATAATGCTCCCTTTCAAAAAATCTAAAAACAATTTCTTCAAATAAGAAATTTTCTCCTGACGATGACCTAAGGTCGAAACTAGTTGAGAATAAATAACATATAAGAAATATTCCTGTTTGTCTTATTACTTTTTGTTTATATATATATATATATATATATATATATATATATATATATATATATATATATATATTCTAGATCAAGTATCATTTGAGCCTGGTGGGTATATTCAGTCGTATTTTGAGTTACCGGGTAATTCGTCCTGTTTTAGTTTTATTTCGCATCCATTTTGTTCTCCTTTTCCTGAGGCGCATTTGGATATTATCTCTTTTCCTCCAACGATAATACTTACAAGTGTCATCTTCATATGTCAAAGTTGCTCAATCTTTCGCCGCAGATCGTTACAACTCTCATTCGCTTTCTTCCATTTCTTCAGTCTATTTTCGCCTCCTTCAAACGGAATGTTCGAGATTATTTCTGCATTTGTCAAGTATTCATAATACGCCGCCCACTCTTGTGACGTTCATAGAATTATTGTTATCGTTGCTGCTGCTGCTTCTCTGAATGTTTGAGATGAGGCTTGAAGATTAGTATTGCTGCTGTTACATAATTATTATACCTAATATTTATGTGCAATAGTGTAGAAACAAGATGGCGTTTTAAGTGCAGCTGACGGCTTTGAAGATTGAGTGACAAGCTTGACCTCAGTCCTAACCCTATCTTCCGGTGGATATCGTGAGAACCGGTAGAGAGGACCCTCTCTTCCGGTTTAGATAGTAAGTAAGTTTCAGTTAGTTAGAGGCTAGCAGCCGAGCTCGACGGAAGGGTCAGTCGCGTTACACGCGCTCCCGTCTTAATCTGCGCAGATGTCTGGTTGGGGATTTAAAAATAAAGTAAATCAAAGCAAATCAGAGTCTTGTGTTATTACCTCTAAAAAATAACAATGACACAGGGCTTCTGATAAAGAGAAATCCACAATAGAAGTCCCTAAGAAAGTCCAGACCTTCGAAGATTCCAGACCAAGACAAGATATTATAAGATTCCAAAGACGACCAGAAGAAAAGAGTAAGAAAGAAGTAAGTAATGAAGAGGGTATGCAACACTGCTGTTGAGTCGTTTTGGGGTTTGTTTGTTTTTTTGTTTTGTTTTGTTTTTGTTTTTTGTTTGTTGTTGTTTTTTTTTGTTTTTTGTTTTGTTTTTTAGAGTGGGGGAGATATACTATCTTCAGTTTTGCCATCCAATTATTTCTAATATTAACTATATCAGTCGGTGGTGCATTCGCCAAGTATTCGCAAGGTTCTGGGTTTGATACCGGTCCTCTCACAACTTAGCGCATGAGAGGCACAATTAGGGTAGTCAGGTCTGTGTGGTAAAACATCTGGTAGGTATGTCGGTCCACCTCAGCAAAAAAAACATCTCCCTGGTACAGCACTAAAGAAACAGGAATAGACTCCCTGGCTGTTCAACTGATACCGCCAAAAGGCCCCATCCGCAAACTTTACTATATATATATATATATATATATATATATATATATATATATATATATATATATGAATTTAACATTTTGAAAAAACAATTAGTAATTATTATCTGCTGACAGAATCTGTTTCGACCGCTTAGTAGAAGGGTCATCATCAACGAGCAAAGCATATGAAAGAAAGAAGGGATAAAAAACCGTTGGAAGAGAATAGGGGGTACAAACACACGCTGGAATGCTTGAATTTTTTAAAATGCGCATACTAATTGTTTTTTCAAAATGTTAAATTCATTCTGTCGGATTAATTTCCATTTATTTACACACACACACACACACACACATATATATATATATATATATATATATATATATATATATATATATATATATAGTCATCCACAGATACCATGTTTCGATGTTTCACGTCTCATCTATGTGGCTAGACTTAACAACTACTTCTAGCCAAGAGCGAAATCTGACTGACTTTTTATCAGTCCGACTCATTTTCCCTCGGCCGTCATCAGCTGCCAGTAAGAGGCGGACATTTAATTGATAAATACATACATCAGTAGATATATATCACGATCACCAGAGAATTGAAATCCGTAAACAAAGAGTATTGCCTTACGCTAAACGGTGAAAGTTCGTTAAATTCCCATCTAGAGAACTCTACCAGGTTTTGGGAGCATATGATATATATAAATGTATATATATATATATATATATCGTTCTAGCGTGTAGCTAACCCTCGCTTTGTTTACAAAAAAGTTTGAGGACTCTAGTGAATTTATTTCCGCTTAGAAATGTAGCGATTAAATATTCTCCTATATTTGACAGCTGCCTCTGGCCGCACGGGTATAAAGGCTTGGCGAACGAAAGTTCATTTGGGTTTCAAACCCGGCCAGCGGTAGCTGTTAAGGTATAGCCACACTGATGTGAGATGAAACCTCGAAACACGTGTCTGTGGATTACTTATTTATCATATATATATATATATATATGAATAAGATATAATGAAAAAACAAACGATGTTTACAACTGAAATAGGCTCATCAGAAGAGAAAGTGTGCAAACCGTTTCGGGGCCAAATCTCTTGACGGTTTAAGAAGCAACACCCGGCCCATCCTCAACTAATATGAGGACCCTATAGCATTATAATGTAAAAGTGTATATAGAATATCAAAATTTCTCTTCTGATGAGCCTATTTCAATTGTAAACATCGTTTGTTTTTTCATTATATCTTATTCATACTGTCGGATTAATTTCCATTTTATTTTCACATACTTGTCCATGAAAAAACTTTACATTTGAATGTTTACCCCTTTGATGATATCCATTAACACCACGGATTTACCTATAAATGTGGGCTACTTATTTTACAGTTGGATTGTATTACAATAATTTTGATATTCTATATACACTTTTTATACATATTTTACACTTTTCTATAACTTTACATCAGACTTTTTTGAGTCTTATTTTATTACTATAATGCTTCTGATTATTTTCAAAATTAGAAATGAGATTCATTTTATTTTTAAATAAAATTCATTTTATTTTAAAATAAAATTCATATTATTTTTAATACAGACAGCACAATTTTTTTTGATTAATTCCAACGTTTGACTAGCAGCGTTCTGTTTTTACTAACGGTCTTTTTTTCCCCGTCTTATTTTTGTTGATGACCGACCCACGTGCGGTCGATACATTATAATGCAATAGGGTCCACATATTAGTTGAGGATGGGCCGGGTGTTGCTTTTTAAACCGTCAAGAGAATTGGCCCCGAAACGGTTTGCACACTTTCCGTTCTGATGAGCCTATTTCAGTTGTAAACATCGTTTGTTTTTTCATTATATCTTATTCATACTGTCGGATTAATTTCCATTTTATTTTCACACACATATAATATATATATATATATATATATATATATATAGGAATCGCTTTGGTTTTGGTATGTAGGTGTAACTCAGAAAACAGATGTCCTTGAGCATTGAAATTGCGCATTCACTTTAATACATTTATTATAAGGAAAAGAACAAAATTTAGTTTTTGATTTTTACTAATTAAATTGAATAATTCAAGAATTAAAAATTAATCAATTTGTGAAATTATTCCCAGTTCTTCATAAGTAAGTACAGAAAGATCATTAAAACAAAGAAACTAAACAATGTTAATAATTATTAAAATATTTAGCGTAAACTAATTAGGTAAATCCTAATTACTTATATAACAAAAATGATTACACTTTTGTGTTTTATCCTATAAGACATGTTTTTTTCTGTTTCGTAATTCTGTCTGAGAATAATCTCTCTCTCTCTCTCTCTCTCTCTCTCTCTCTCTCTCTCTCTCTCTCTCTCTCTCTCTCATTTTTATAGTAAGAATGATATCCGATTTATTTTTATAGTAAAAATCATTTCAATGCATTTTTATACTAAAATCATTTCCAATGCATTTTTAATAAAAATCATTTCCAAAGCATTTTTCATACTAAAAATCATTTTCACTTGCAGAAAAATTATATTACACTAGCAGGACCTGTGGATATACCACAGTATGATAATTTGATTATTACAACGTTTGATAATTTTTCTTAAGGGCTATTGGAAATTAGTTCAATAGGTAAAAAGTATAATAATCTTGATTTAACTCTCTCTCTCTCTCTCTCTCTCTCTCTCTCTCTCTCTCTCTCTCTCTCTCTCTCTCTCTCTCTTTAAATATTGAGCATGTTCATCGCTGCTTAACTCCGGTGAATGTATATCTAAGTTAGGGTACCGAAGACATGAAGTCAACGGCGCTAACAGTTTCTCGTCTGTGCGTTTTTTGTTGTTTTTTGTTGGGTTTTTTTGTTGGTTTTTTTTGTTTTTGTTTTTTTTGGGGGGGGGGTTAAACTCACATAGGCAAGAAACTTTCAGTTATGCATCAGCTATAACTGTCAGTTATGCGTTTTTCAAACTACTTGATTATTTAAGCAACAGCAGGTACTATAAATAATCACATATTAAAATGACTTGATTCGGCATTAAATGACCCGAAAAGGGTTGATGTGCCGTAAAACAACCAACCAACCAACTGTAGTAAATGTAATAGTCTGATTCTGTATATCTTAGTTGTATATATCCCTTTACATTGGGTACATAAATGGCGAGGGAAGAGAGAGTTGAGGAGATAGGTTCTTAGGTGGGTCTATTTCGTGGGCGGCCATCTTCCTTCTGAGTTGATTCCTTCCTTCTGCTGGGCTGGGTGGTCTGGGCTCATTTTTTGGTTCGTAATAATAAAACAAGACTTGATTATTTTACAAGACATCTTTATCTAAATAAAAAAAATAAAAAAAAGCCCAAAGGGGTTTTTCACCGCGTGGTGAGAAGATGGCATCTTGGGAAATGTTACTGTCAAGTCACACTGAAAGCACTGGTTCCCGCTAGATCACAGAAGTCAAGCAGCTATGAACCTGTTCAATACTTAGATGGATGACCACTTAAGCCACGGCTGGTACTGTAAGCCACCAGATATCAAAATGTATTGATCCGGCATTAAATGACCGAAAAGAGTCGATATGCCGTAAAACAAAACAATCAACCAGTTATGGAAAATGTAAATAGCTTTGTCCAGGTTAGAACTCGGATCAACAATATCAATTATATCACAAACGACCCCTAAACGAGTATTCATAGGAGTCATCCACACTAAGATAGGTGTTTGACCCATCTATCTATACATATATAAAGGGCAGTTGGTGTATGTATGTATGTATGTATGTCCGGATGAATCTACAAAAATAAAACAATTAACGACAAAGTATATACATATATACACATTAAATATCACCAGATCTTGCTGTTTGAACAAAAATAATGAAGATTTGATTTATATTCGGGAAGATGAATAAGAAATAAAACTTATAAGATAACAGCATGGAATTTAGGGGGGGGGAGCATTTAGTATTTTGAATAGGAGTCATTCGTTTTTCTTTTCAGATTGTCAAATAGGAGTCATTCGTTTTTTTTTTTTTTTTTTTTTTTTTTTTTTTTTTTTTTTTTTTTTTTTTTTTTTTTTTTTTTTTTTTTTTTTTTTTTTTTTTTTTTTTTTTTTTTTTTTTTTTTTTTTTTTTTTTTTTTTTTTTTTTTTTTTTTTTTTTTTTTTTTTTTTTTTTTTTTTTTTTTTTTTTTTTTTTTTTTTTTTTTTTTTTTTTTTTTTTTTTTTTTTTTTTTTTTTTTTTTTTTTTTTTTTTTTTTTTTTTTTTTTTTTTTTTTTTTTTTTTTTTTTTTTTTTTTTTTTTTTTTTTTTTTTTTTTTTTTTTTTTTTTTTTTTTTTTTTTTTTTTTTTTTTTTTTTTTTTTTTTTTTTTTTTTTTTTTTTTTTTTTTTTTTTTTTTTTTTTTTTTTTTTTTTTTTTTTTTTTTTTTTTTTTTTTTTTTTTTTTTTTTTTTTTTTTTTTTTTTTTTTTTTTTTTTTTTTTTTTTTTTTTTTTTTTTTTTTTTTTTTTTTTTTTTTTTTTTTTTTTTTTTTTTTTTTTTTTTTTTTTTTTTTTTTTTTTTTTTTTTTTTTTTTTTTTTTTTTTTTTTTTTTTTTTTTTTTTTTTTTTTTTTTTTTTTTTTTTTTTTTTTTTTTTTTTTTTTTTTTTTTTTTTTTTTTTTTTTTTTTTTTTTTTTTTTTTTTTTTTTTTTTTTTTTTTTTTTTTTTTTTTTTTTTTTTTTTTTTTTTTTTTTTTTTTTTTTTTTTTTTTTTTTTTTTTTTTTTTTTTTTTTTTTTTTTTTTTTTTTTTTTTTTTTTTTTTTTTTTTTTTTTTTTTTTTTTTTTTTTTTTTTTTTTTTTTTTTTTTTTTTTTTTTTTTTTTTTTTTTTTTTTTTTTTTTTTTTTTTTTTTTTTTTTTTTTTTTTTTTTTTTTTTTTTTTTTTTTTTTTTTTTTTTTTTTTTTTTTTTTTTTTTTTTTTTTTTTTTTTTTTTTTTTTTTTTTTTTTTTTTTTTTTTTTTTTTTTTTTTTTTTTTTTTTTTTTTTTTTTTTTTTTTTTTTTTTTTTTTTTTTTTTTTTTTTTTTTTTTTTTTTTTTTTTTTTTTTTTTTTTTTTTTTTTTTTTTTTTTTTTTTTTTTTTTTTTTTTTTTTTTTTTTTTTTTTTTTTTTTTTTTTTTTTTTTTTTTTTTTTTTTTTTTTTTTTTTTTTTTTTTTTTTTTTTTTTTTTTTTTTTTTTTTTTTTTTTTTTTTTTTTTTTTTTTTTTTTTTTTTTTTTTTTTTTTTTTTTTTTTTTTTTTTTTTTTTTTTTTTTTTTTTTTTTTTTTTTTTTTTTTTTTTTTTTTTTTTTTTTTTTTTTTTTTTTTTT
>CM042141.1:98521506-98561506 GCA_023376005.1 Doryteuthis pealeii
GGCAAACAGCATCGTCTATGATTTGAATATATATATATATATATATATATATATATATATATATATATATATATATATATGAAACACGTGTCTGTGGATTACTTATTTATCATATATTACTCCCACTTTGGTTGAGTTCTCTAAATAGGGATTTAATTGCAAATTCACCGTTCTGGCGTCTAGCTAACCCTCGCTTTGTTTACAAAAAAGTTTGAGGACTCTAGTGAAATTTTTTCCGCTTAGAAATGTAGCGATTAAATATTATCCTGTATTTGACAGCTGCCTCTGGACGCACGGGTATAAAGGCTTGGCGAACGAAAGTTCATTCGGGTCTCAAACCCGGCCAGAGGTAGCTGTTAATGTATAGCCATACTGATGAGAGGTGAAACCTCGAAACACGTGTCTGTGGATTACTTATTTATTATATATATATATGTGTGTGTCTGTCTGTCTGTTTGTTTGCGTGTGTGAGTGTTTATGTGTTTACGTGAGTTTGTGTATGTGCGTATTTGTGTGTGTGTGTGTGTGTGTGTGTGTTTGTGTGTGTGTATGCGTATTTGTGTACGTGTGAGTGTATTTGCGTGCGTGTGTGTGTGTGTGTGTGTTTATATGTGTGTGCATGTAGAACAACATTTCTGCTCACTATCATAGAAAGAATCGAAAAAAGACAATGGTATTTTAGAGACTTTTACGGCAATAATAAAAACACCTGAAGATAAATGGATAAAACATCTCTAAACACTGACACCAAATGGCTTTAACATCAAATTGAGTGACGCTATTTGTAATAGGGTCGGCAGATTTGGGATGACACATAAACACATGAACAATCCAAACCGTCACGGCTAATTTGAAACTGGTCGCTACCCCGGTAACGAACTGTGAGACCTTTTTCAAAAGACACCAAGTCACGTGTGTGATGTTGCATTGTCCCCAATTTTGACCCAGATATTGATCCGATGTTCTATTTTCGTGACACATTTAATCAAACACACTTGTAAAATTCAAAAGTATTCAGCTTACTGAGAATTCCTAAAAATAAAAATGAACTGAATTTTGTTACGATTGTGACCAATATTGAACAGCTGATTTTCAATTAGGGTGGCCAACCTGAAAAATTATATAATTCTGAAAAGTAAAAATGAATTCATTTTTTTCATGGTTATTCAAAAAGCAATATTAAACAGTTGATTTTCAATCATGGTGACCAACCTGGAAAAAATAAAAAGCTATATTGTTACGTTACGCTCTCTGTCGGAATGGAGAGATGTCGTGTCAACGCTTGTTACGTTATGGCACGCATTTTTGAGTGGAATGATGTATTGATAGTAGAAATAATTAGTTGTATACTTATCTCTGGGCCGGTACTATATTGGGAAGGCTCGACTCTTGGTTGCTGGATTGCTGTTCAGTTGACTAGCAATTCCTTGATGTTTAGAGTCTGGAAACCAATTTGGAGTACTGGGGGATTTTTTGCCTTGTGCCATTTAGAGTTTTTAGTAATAACACAAAGCCACTTCTTTTTTTCTCATGAGATTTTTATTTTCCCTAAGTCACAACAGCTAAGAACACGTCTGGCTCTTTCAACGCATAATTCCAAACTCAGCCACTCTCTCACCTCTCACTCCTCCTCGCACTCACTTCGCCACGTTTCACAGCTCGTTTAATAGAAACTATAATGATTCATTCTTAAACTTTTCCATTCTCATCTAACACATATTTTTGCTAAAAACTTTTCTTGCTAATTCACACGTCAGTGTTACACTCATGGCTCCACCCATCCCCATTGTGTTACAATATAAACTTCTAAAATTCTAATAGTACGTGATATAAGAAGCTTTCCACTTTTGTGATGAATGGATATTCCTAAAAGATCCAATTTTCTTAATTAGGAAAGGAATTTATTGCAGCAAAATGTTTCTATGTAAAAGATTCCACCTGTTGATTATCGATTTTATAAGAAATGTTATGAAACACAAAAAAGAAAATTTAGAAAAACAAACAAGATGCGGTTGATTTTTGAAAAGCTCAAAAGATGCTCTTTTAGCGCTAACGAAAATTATTCAACAGGAGTCTCACCATCAGATGTAGTTTAGTATCATACCCGACACATTCGGTGGGGGGGGGCATAGGGACCTGTTGGAATGTTTTGACATATATATATTTACCAACTCCTTCCGCACGAGCAGGATGCGACACAAGGTCAATTTCTTAAGCGGAGTTCAGCAGGTTTCAATTCAGAGTTTTCCTTCTCCTAGACCGGTTGCCT
Source organism: Doryteuthis pealeii (assembly GCA_023376005.1). Classification (NCBI taxonomy): domain Eukaryota; kingdom Metazoa; phylum Mollusca; class Cephalopoda; order Myopsida; family Loliginidae; genus Doryteuthis; species Doryteuthis pealeii. The sequence continues at coordinate 98,523,776 of CM042141.1, forward strand.
AACCAAGGTTAAAGAGCCTGTCTGTCCTACTATTATCCATAGCTGGAGGGAGAGTAGGATTCATACCTTTCCCAAGGGTATTAGCGCTAAATGAAATGCAATTACCACGTCCAGGATTTGAACTCAGGGCGACGAGTCCATTTCCCATGACTTTAACCATTACACTACGCGCTTCCTTATATTATCCTGTATATGGGATACTAACAGGTACTGTCACGCCGAGCCAAAGTCGACCTGGTAGTAATGGCCATGTAAGGATACTTCACACTCCTCAGAGCTTCAGAATTAGAACTTTACCTCTAGATGCAGTTTAACGTCATATCCAGGACTCTAAGACTCTCAGCCACCGCCTTCTAGCACATATGTGATTAAAAAGGGGTCGGTGCTTGCTATAAGGACAACAGGATTAGGACAATCATATAGGTGCTAGGGCTTGACATGACCAGCCGATTGATCGGGGGTGGCCTCTCCGACCGCCTGTCAAGCCTAAGTAAGGGCTAAAGTGGAGTGTTGCATGTCATGGACTGCTCTGCCACCAGGATTCCTTCCTCAAGCATCAGGGGTCGCCACCCACGACTCACGGTTTGCAACGACGATGAGGTTTAACGCTTCCTCAATGACATGCCGGTGAGCTACCATGACATGGGCATACAAAAACTGCAACAGTACCTACAAAAATGTATCGAGACAAATGACACTTATGTAGAAAATAGATATTTATTGGAACTTTAAAATGGTTGCATCATTGAGAATAAAAAAAATATTAACGTTTCTGTGATTTTTAAATATTTTGTAGACTTTACCTTTGTGTCTGCCCTCATATATAGAAGGTGTATCAAAAAAGTATCGACATTTTTTGTACTTTTTGAAACACCTTGTAGTCTGAAAAAAATAATGTTCCATTCATTATTTTTTTCAGAATACAAGGCGTGTCAAAAAAGTACCAAGTTTAAAGCTGTATTTACCAAGAAATAAAGAATAAAATTATTATATATTTTTTTTTTTCAGAAAACAAGGTGTGTCAAAAATATCTCGATACTTTTTGACACATCTTGTATGTGTGTCTCTTTGCCTATGTATGTTTGCGTGAGCAGCAGCAGTAGCAGCAACAGTAGTAGTAGTAGTAGTAGTAGAAGTAGTAGTAGTAGTGGTGGTGGTGGTGGTGTCGTATTTTAATAAGGAAAAGAATATATTGCAGCAAAACAGCAAAACGGTTTTATGTAAAAGATTCCACCAGTTGATTATCGGAAATGTTATGAGACGCTGAATAAGCAGAAAAAAATGAAGTGGTCATGCCTAATTAATTCCAGCTGCGAAGACAATTAATCTGACTTCATTTTTGTTTTATATATATATATATATATATATATATATATATATATATATATATATATAACAAAAATGTTTACACTTTTGTGTTTTATCCTATAAGACATGTTTTTTTTCAGTATCGTAATTCTGTCTGAGAATAATCTCTCTCTCTCTCTCTCTCTCTCTCTCTCTCTCTCTCTCTCTCTCTATATATATATATATATATATATATATATATATATATATATAGAGAGAGAGAGAGAGAGAGAGAGAGAGAGATCATTCACTGACAGAATTACGAAACGGAAAAAAAACATGTCTTACAGGATAAAACACAAAAGTGTAACATAACTACGATGATAATCCCAAAGCGCTAAGGACACAGGGGAAACTGTTCGTGCGGCTATTGACAACTCTTTGCTGTGCATGCGCCTGTGCCTGTCTTTGTATGTGCCTCGCTGCCATGCTCAGCGTTGGCTTGGCAGTTGTATCTGATGGAGCTCCCGATTGATGTTACTGCAGTGTCAAATTCGCGCAGTTATTCGGTTTTTGAATGCAAAAGGATTTAACCAATTGAAACTTATCGACAATTCCATTTGGACGCTGTAGTGTAATTGTTAGAGTCGTAGGAAATGGACTCGTCGACTCGTTCAAATCCTGGACGAAGTTACAGTTCACATAGCGCTAATACCTTTGGGAAAGGTATGAATCCAATTACTCTCCGTCCAGCTATGGCTAAATAGTTGGGCAGACTGGACTCTTTAACCTTGGTTAGGCAACCAGTCTAGGAGAAAAAAATCTGAATTCAAATCTATTTAAATCCGCTACTAGAATAGTCTCAGTCCCAATCTTTTAATTTGTTTTAATTAATTATATTAATATATAATTTTTATAAATTTTTTTTATTTTTTTTATAATTAAATTATTCTTTTATAATTATTATTCTTATTTTATTTATTTTATTTATTTATTATTTTATAATTTATTATAATTATTATTTTATTATAATTAAATCATTTTTATAATTAAATATATTAATCTGTTAATTCTATTTAAATTAGTTTTTTATACATATTTTAATACTAGAATAGGCTCAGTCCTAATCAGTGATCTATTTCACTCATTTAAATTTATTTTTTAATTTTTAAATTAACGGAAGTTGAGCATGGATGTCCAAAATGTCCGCAAGTGGTGTAGGAAGTTTGCAACAACGACAAAGTTCAGCGCTTCCTCGATAACATGGTGACGAGCTGGCATGATATAGGTATACAAAAACTGTCAGAAGGCGTACAAAAATGCATCAAACCGAAATGACTATTATGTAGAAAAATCGATACTCGTTGAAACTTTAAGATGACGTAAACATCATTGACAATAAGAAATAAACGTTTCTATGATTTCGAGATTTTTGATTTTGGAGACCTAATTTTTGGTATCAGTATTCAGTATACTAACACACAACTTTCGTATAGATGGACAATTTGATATTTTTTAAAAGTGAAAAATCGACCTACCCTAATTGGGATGTCCACCAGAGTAAAATTGGAATCAAAAGGTGTCCATTAATTAAACAAAAACACATTCAAACCTACTGGTCTAGGCTATCAATCTATGGTAAGGAAACCAATCTTGAAGAAGGAAAACTCTGAATTCAAACCAACTGTACTCTGTGACGCATCCTTCCCGTGGCGGAAGGGTTGGGTAAATACATACTTACTAAAATTAGCTTAGTCTGGCACAAGTTCTATAAACTGAGTCGCTGATGAGCGAGGAGCAAACTCACTTGTAATGTGTCTAGCTTGCCACCCATTTCTAATGTCTTGAATAACATTTTATTTATATGATAATTTTCTCTTTGTGTATGTCAACACGGAACACAAATTACAGAATCGATTTTTTTTTTTTGTGGGTTTGACTAGGTATTCCCCGTTGGTGTCAGAGGTCGATAAGGTCGGATAAAAGCCTGGAGTTTTGAATTTTCATTTTCCAGACAATGGACCATTCCCGTTTGGGAGACCGAAATAATTCACTCGAATTCCCCATTTTGCCATAACACGCTTTATAAGTATTACTACTTGATTTATACTAGCAAATATATGCACCCTCCGCCGGGTGCAAGTATTTAAGTTTTAATGTAATGAAATATCGTATTAAATTAGAAAGTCTAATAAGAATGCAGATAAAAAGATATGTAACAGAGTGGGGGTATAATAGAAAAATAGAAATGAAACTTACTCTTCCATCACTCCCGTCTTTCATTGCTGAATTTTACTTATTTAACTATTTAGTTAAATTAGGAAATAAAGAATAAAATAACATTTATTTTTTCTTGTTAATGGATTTCATTTAAGATTCATTGAAGAGATTTTTGCTTATATTCATTAAAATAAAACCAAACAATTAGAAATCAATAATACTAAGCACATATTTAATAAAATCACATTGAGGTTTAAATATAAATAAAATCATGGAGAATGTGATGTAAATAACGAAGGGAATTGTGACTTGAGTAGTAATATAGTTTCGGTTACAGACAGAAAAACACACAATCTCCATTATAATAAGAAATATAAACATTTGGCTGGTGGATGGTTTTACGGCGTGTTAATCCTTGTTGGGTTATTTAAAGTCAATATTTCATGTATATATTTACCAACCCCTCCGCACGAGCAGGATGTGACACAAGGTCAATTTCTTAAGCGGAGTTTAACAGGTTTCAATTCAGAGTTTTCCTTCTCCTAGACTGGTTACCTAGTCATGGTTAAAGAGCCCAGTCTGTCCTACTATTTACCAATAGCTGGAGGGAGAATTGAATTCATACCTTTCTCAAGGGTGTTAGCGCTATGTGAAATGCAAACAGCTTCGTCCAAGAATTGAACTCGGTCCATTTCCTGAACGAGTCCATTTCCTACGACTCTAACCCTTAGACCACGCGCCTCCATATTTTATGCAAGCAATTACTGTATATCGTCATCATGGTTTGACTTCGTGAACGAAGATTAAGGGGGCGGTCCACATTGATGAGACCTAAGCTGGGCAGCCAGGCACGGTCGTAGCGGCTGTAGCTGAAGGTCTGGTCATGGTTTGATGGAATTATGCTGTGGTTCTTTCTCCAATGCTTTTTGTTCTTGAAGGTGGACTTACGAGTGTTTTCCAAGGAGGTGACAGCATGGTTAGTCAGGAAATGAGAAATAAGCCGGCCGTATATAATTTTCAAAAGGTAAATCGTTGAGAATTTTTGTATATAAGATGCGTGCCAGATACCCGCTCCTATTTATAGACTGGGCAGAACTATGTGATCAAACTCTTGGCCAATCACTAGCAGTACTCTGCTGCTGATACAATACTTATACCGGCAGTACTGGCCATAACTACTCATTACTGTGACTTTCGTGAACGACGGAGATAGGATTAAATCACTGGACCTTTAACAATACGCAGGATAGGACTTATTCGCTGGATAGGACTTATTCATTTACCAAAGGATTCCATAATTCAGGACTTACTTACTTTAAGCCCTTTTCAACTGGCCAAGGATGGCATTTAAAAACTTAACATAAATAATCAAATTTAATTGACTTAAAAAAAAGTAGCTAAAATTATCAATGACAATTTGTTTGGAAATTGACAGGAAATTTATAATTCTCCATTTTATATTTGCAGCGTTGGGTTAATTAATTTTTTTTTTTTTTTTGTTATAATTGGATGTCACGTTTCTTAGATAGGGTTGACCAATGGCGATGGTTGATGTGACAGGAAATGAGTGATTTTTTTCATACAGTCTTTGTATGCCCGTCCCTCACGATGGCCAGTAAAGTAAGTAAAGTCGACGGGGCGGCCTAAAGTCGGTATCAGCCAGTCAGCGAAGGAGTCTATCCCATTTTCAATAGCGCTAGACCAAGGAGATTGTTTTAGCATCTGAGGTAGAGCGCCACACCTACCATCAGCTCCTTACTTTACCGTGCTGTAAGATCCCTGTGCTACTCATACGCTGAGTTGGCGTGGACCGGTATCGAACTAGGATCCTTGTGGTTTCTAGCCGAACGCTCTACTGGCTGAGCTAACCCGGCCAGTAGAGAGTATATATTCATGTAATGTACGACTTTTGAAGATCAATTTTTCACCTAAAAAACAATGGGTCGTTCATTACATGCACTGAACGAGAACATTACTAAAAGTTAGGAGTCGTTCAGTACACACAATATTCGATAAAAACACCATTTTGTGTCTAAAAATTATTGGTCGTTTATTTGATTTTGTTTTAATTAGACTTTAATTAGATCTGAAAAGACTTACTGTCCCTCGGACAAACCACGAGTTACAACTGTCGTGGAAAATACTGACAAAAACGATAAGGCGTCCAATCGTGGGGTAATGGTTGGTGTGCTAGTCTCACAGATCCATTATTACTGAAAAAAACGAGTTCGATCCTCACTGGATGTCCCATACTTGCGACCTTGTGTCACATCCTACTTGTGGTGAATGGGTTGGGTAAGTACCTTCGGACAAGCACAATAATTAACTGTCCTTATATTTCAGTGAATAATGAGTCATGAACTCTAAAACTACAAGGACAACATAGAAGCAGTCAAACGGTTTTTAGCTCCTCGTTAGGCAAAGACATAGATATTACTTAGGATGAGCATGGAGTACAGCTGGTTCTAATTCGAAGTTTTCCTTTTCTTCGACTGGTTGCCTAGTCCGTCCTACTAGTAACCCATCGCTCGGGAGAGAAGGGGTGGATTCATATCTTTGCTAAGGGAATGAGAGCAAGGGGAAACGCAAACAGCCTAGTCCAGGAATGGAACTCGGGTGACTTTCCTCCAACGATAACCGTTATACTACAAGAGGCTCCTGGGTTCAACTGTGTATGAAAATCACGAAACAAGAAGGTTTGTTTTTCTATTATTCTTATAAAACCTGCCAATATTGTGTGTTCCACACATATTTGAGTGTTTAAATGTTAAATGATTCCAAAACTTGAATTCTATATAACTGAAAATCTTTTGTCTATGAGTTCTGGCTAAATCCTGGGTGTTAATAAGAACACTAAGTTTAAGAGGTATACATATAATGTAAATATTTGAATACTTTAATTAAGACTTGAGACACCATTCTTCATTGAATTCCAAGTCATTTCAGACTAACAATACCAACATTTTATTGATTCGCATTTCCTACAACTCAAAAGTAAACGAACATATTCGCATTAATTTTTTTCTTTCTTTTTTTTTTTTTTTTTTTTTTAGGTGTTCGTTGTGTAATAGGAAATGGACTCGGTGACTCAAGTCCAAATCCTGGACGAGGATGTTTGTATTCAACATGGGTAAATAGTATGGCAGACTGGACTTGTTGTATATCCACTAATATATCTCGGGTATATAATAGAGAAAGCGACAGATAGATAGATAGATATGAGATAATGGTTCTTATTTGTTAACCGTTGTTTACTGGTTCTAACTCGGCCGGCCGCCATGTTCTCTGGGTGGGCTGATCGAGTGGGCTTTCTGTTAAGGGTTGGTTTTACGTCTTGTTTATTCTTCTTCGGGTTGGGCTGGTCATTTCTTGTTTTTAACAATCAATTAACAAGATTTGGTTGTTTTCTGATAAAGCTTTATTTCCACAACCCAGCCTATGATTTGACCACCACGAGGGAGTTGGGAACTCTGAGAGATATCCTCTCTCGTAAAGTGCCAGCTCGCATCTGAAACTAATTCCTACGCGTTTGTAATCGGACACGGTAAATTCCACTGAAATCACGTTCTTCTGACTCTAACGAGCTTTATTCAAATATTATAACAACAGGTACGTACATAAATCATAAGCTGCTTGTGAATTATGTAACAAATTCTTTAAACTTTGTATAACAATCGGTCAAGGGGAAAGATTAACCCTGTGTCGCACCCCAGAAACTTTGAATTCAAACCTGTTAAACTCTGGTTAAAAATTTACCCTGCGTTGCATTCCGCTCATGCGGAAAGGTTAGTGCATATGAGAAGAAGAAAAAACGTGAATTTTTAATAATCTTGATATGGCAACCGGTCTAGGAGAAGGAAAACTCTGAAATTAAACTTGTTAAAACATGAGTTTTAACAGAATTAAAAGAATGAACCTTTTATCGCATCCTACTTGTACGAAGGGGTCGAGTAAATACATATAAGGAAAAAAAAACAGAATCTATAATTGTTAATAACCTTAGTGTGACAACCAGTCTAGGAGAAGGAAAACTCTGGAATCAAATCTGTTAAACTCTGATTAAAATGTCGACCTTGTGTCACATCCAGTTTCTGTGTATGGGTTAGGTAAATACTTATAAGAACAAATAAAATGTGAGTGGTGTAATGGTTAGAGTCGTAGGAAATGGACTCGTCGACCCGAGTTCAAATCCTGGACGAAGCTGTTTGCATTTCACATAGCGCTAATACTTTTGGGAAAAGTATAAATCCAACTATTCTCCCTCCAGCTATGGGTAAATAGTAGGGCGGATTTGGCTCTTTAACCATGTCTAGGTAACCAGTCTAGGAGAAGGAAAACTCTGAATTGAAACCTGTTAAACTCCGCTTAAGAAATTGCCCTTGTGTCACATCCTACTTGTACGGAGGGGTTGGTATATATATATATATATATTCCAACCCCTCCGTACAAGTAGGATGTGACACAAGGTCAATTTCTTATGCTCCCAAATTTGGTTTGGATGTGACACAAGGTCAATTTCTTATGCTCCAAAGGGATTTAATTGCAAAATTCACCGTATTCGGCGTACAGCTAAACGTCGCTCTGTTTACATAAAAAGTTTGAGGCCTCTTGTGAATTTCATTTCCGCTTAGAAATGTAGCGATTAAATAGTCTCCTATATTTGACAGCTGCTTGTGGCCGTACGGGTAAGAGGTTTGGCGAACGAAAGTTCATTCGGGTCTCGAACCCGGCCAGAGGTAGCTGTTAAAACGATATAACCACACTGATGAGAGGTGATACCTCGAAACACGTGTCTGTGGATTACTTTATTATATATATATATATATATATATATATATATATATATATATATATATATAAGAAAAAAAAGAAACGGGAATTTGTCAATACAGAAATTAAATGCTACAAATTGTAACTAAGTCAGCTGATTTCAAGTCATGTTATACGTAGACAGTTTTGTTCTTTGACAGCAAATGGGAGTCTAATTTATGTCAGCACACAATTTATTTTATTGATAATCAAAATAGCCCCAATAAATTAAAACACCAATTCGAATTTCTGAATGATTCATGAATCAATTTTCATTACCAATAAACTGTAACCCTAGTACATTTCCTTTTAATTCAAGTCTTTTGTTGCAGAAATATAGAATTTCATGTTATTTTGATTTTTACAAGATTATATTGATCATTTTTATTTTGCTTATTCCATTGTTTTGTCTTAAAGGAAGAAAACATGAAAAGAATTCAATCTGAATACGCGTAAAAAAATTCGTTAAAAAAATAATCTAAACATTGACATTTTTTTTTAAAACAAAAAAGATTTTCTGAAATTATTGATTAAGCTGGAAGGCCATGTCCATTTTTGTTGTTGAGACATATTGTGAGGAATATTAACAAAAAACATGAATATAATAATCAAAATATGAAATGAATAAATACACGATTATCTGCCTTGATTATTGGAACTCTACCAAACGACCGTATAAACTGAAAATTAACTAAACATGACTTATATAGGTACCATAGAAGGGCCATGGAAATGAGGGTTATATAATCATAAAATTTCTTTTAAAATCTTTTATGCCAACAACAGAACATTATAGTAGTTTTAGGGGAACCTAACGAAATAAAAAAAAGAATCGAACGAGTCACAATTTTGATTGTTGGTTTACGGAAATTGTTGAAATGATAAGAAACAAATTCTTTTTAGCTACAGCCAACTCTAGACAATATAAACATAGAATAACACAACTCTCAAATTGCAACAAAGATGAGATTTTTTACATATTTTGGATACATTTAACAACCCGGGTGTCACTATACAAAATCTTAAAACGGATTTTTTCCTGTATGATGTCGCTGTCTCTATTTTTGGATTTATTTTCTTCGTCCGATGAAAGAATGAGGTTCACTATGAAACATAGCATTTACGTATTTTTTACTTTTTTCGATGTTTCATTTAATAAATGTATTTCACTTTGAAAGCATTCAATAACTTTTTTGAGTTTTTTTCTTCACCACCACCACCACCCCCTTCTCCCCTCCAAAGGAATCTTTTTTGCCATTTTACTCCTAGTCATCCTTCAAGTGGAATCTTTTTTCCCAATGCCAAATCAGTTGTTAGTTGTGTGAAATTCTTCAGACAAAACCACAAAGTAAATATTGATAATTTGTCTCAGTCTCAGACAAAACCGTTTAAAAGCAAATAATTTCTTGCCAAATTCTTTGTTAAAGAATTCCTTTTGAACATTTATCCAAAATTCTTCGCATGAATTGTGGAATCCCCCACACACCCCAACCCCAACCCATTAAAATAAAAAAAAATTTTTTTTAATTTAATCTTTCTTTCTCTTTACATATATTTATTCTTCTATTGAAACCAATTTAATAAATAAATTTATTTTTTCAATATTTTCTTACATTTACGTTAGTTTAATTCTTCGGTCATTCAATTATCATCTGTATATATAAATATAAAAGAAAAAAGAAAAAAAGATGACTTCACAAATGACCAAAAGAAGAGACGACCCCACCCTCTTTAGCATAGAATGACAGACGACCTGTGAACTTTATTTGAATTTTGAATTTTCATTCATTTTTTATGTATCTGTCTCCCAACCTAGATTGTAAGCCGACCCCAGATAATTAATCACCTATGTAACTAACATATACCCTACCCCTCACCCACCTCCCCTCGCCTCATCTAAGCTTACTAGCCCCGCCCCTACTATCCTACCAAACTAAAACACCCACTCCCAAGATTTATGAATTTAAACCCTTGTATTCTGGGCAATTCCTTCAGTAATAATCATGCTTTTGCTCATGTCTGAAGATGCTGTAATTATGCAGTTGAAATAAATTTGTACAATGAAGCAAATTTAAAGTTTTTTTCTTAATTGATATATATATATATATATATATATATATATATATATATATATATATATATATATATAGAGAGAGAGAGAGAGAGAGAGAGAGAGAGAGAGAGGAAAAAATAATTAAACATCCATAATCGAATAGAAGTTGATAAAAAGACAAGAGTATGTGGGGTAAGGTCGAATAATTTCAGATTGTATTTGGAGAAAAAAATGTAAATCATTACTTTCACAGAGGAAGATTTATCCGTTTAATGTAGAAGTCTGAATTGATGGTCAAATGCAGACACATTAACAAACCTTCTAAGTTTGTTAAATAAAAAATATTGACTTATTGAGATTATAATATTTTGCAAGCGCTATCAATAACTGTTGCACCACCAACAAAAAAATATATAAATAAATATAACATTTATAAATTGACGGTTACCTGTCTTGATTAGTGATGGTTGTAAAGTATTGTGTGTTAAAATAGTTCATTTATTTTTATCCAACGTGCATAGCATTTTCAAAATCTGATGTTCTTATGAATGACAATCAATCGGCTGGTCACGTCAATCCCTAGCACCTATATGATTGTCCCGATTGTATTAACCTTATGGCAAACCCCCAACCCTTTTTATCATATGTGCTAGAAGGTGGTGGCTGAGGGTTTTTGATATCCTGGATCTGGCATCAAACTGCATCAATTGGTGAAGTTCCAATTCTGGAACTCAGGAGAATGTGGAGTACCCCTTCATCGCCATTGCTCATATGGCCACCTTGACCCGGAGAGGTAGTACATTTATGGGCCCCATATATGGATTAAATGAGTTTAAAAATGAGTTTACAAAAATGTGTATTTTAAAATTAGTTTTTAAAAAAATCAGTTCGAGAAGGCTCCCGAGTCCAAATGCCTGAAGGCCGGAGAGCACATCGACCAAAAACTTGTATAGAAAACAATAAGTAAGTAAAGTCGACGGGGCGGCTTAATGTCGGTATCAGCCAGTCAGCGAGGGAGTCTATCCCCTTTTCAATAGCGCTTGACCAAGGAGATTGTTTTTAGCATCCGAGGTGGAGCGCCACACCTACCATCAGCTCCTTACTTTACCACACAGATCCCTGTGCTACTCATACACTGAGTTGGCGGGGACCGGTATCGAACTAGGAACCTTGTGGTTTCTAGCCGAACGCTCTACCGACTGAGCTAACCCGGCCCCTATACAATAAAGATGAGGACAATAGTCCGAATAATCCAAATAATACTTTAAAAATCATTTTTAAACTTATTTTTAAACACACTTTTTAAACGTACGTCTTCGGCATAAAATAACCCAACAAGGGTTGGTATACCGTAAAATCCAACCAACCAACCCGACAACAATCAGGATAGACCACATTGATTATTATGTACGCGTTTTCTTGGTTTAACCTTTTTCTAAATATTCGCAACTTGTCAATATTTCCTCGTCTGTTAATGTCTAAATTTAACTGGTCAGGTGAGAAGTCATATTTTAAGTAGACGGTAATGTCTGGGATTGAGTTTGTCCCTGTGCAGTTACTGAAATTGTCTTCGTTATCTCCGTAGAAGGAAACAGTTTGAAATAGAAATAGATGAGATACGCTTTTACATCGAGAAGAGAGTAAAACATAGCCAGAAGATGAGAGTTGTTACCTAATAATAGTCTTATAGATCTCCAAATCTAATATGTAAAGGAGAGATTTTGGTATGTACGTGTCGACGTATAACTCCAAAACGGGAGGTCACTCAGATTCAAAATCTTGCATACACATTGATATCGTTCTAACTAAGAAACACTCCAAATTTGGTTATTGATTTTTACTGATTAAAGGATATAATTAATTAATCAAACAAAAATCAAACGATTTTTCGAAAGCTATAGCATAGCCGCTGCTGCTGCTTGGTGTGTCAGCAGAAGCTTGCCTGCTGATTTTTTCAGCTATCCAAAGAAAAAGAAGAAAGTATATCAGCTTCCAGTCTGAAATAGGTTTTTTTTTCATAAAATACGTTAGGGGAAATATTTTTTACCCCGCTTATTTTATGAAATCTGAAAAAAAAATAAACTGATAAAAACGATTTTTTTTTTCAATAAAGATAATAGTCTGAATAATTATATCAAAAGATTTTTTGAAGTTTCTATACAGGATTTTGTTTTTATTATAAAAAAAAACCTATTCTGAATTCTACCTAAAAAAAATATGAATATTATGACATAAAATTATTTCAAAACACTCAAAAATTCAGGATTAAATTTTTAAAAATATATATTTTTAATGTTTAAAAAAACATCCCTAAAATAAACACTGTAATACATGAATATCATTTTTAAGAACCCCCTGCTGTTTCTAAAATCTTTTCGTCCGGTCATGGATCGGGTAATTTTACTAGTATATATATATATATATACCAACCCCTCCGCACGAGCTGGATGTGACACAAGGTCATTTTCTTAAGCGGAGTTTAACAGGTTTGAATTCAGAGATTTCCTTCTCCTAGACCGGTTGCCTAACCAAGGTCAAAGACCCCAGTCTGCCATCCTATTTATCCATAGCTGGAGGGAGAGTAGTTGGATTCATACCTTTCCCAAGTATATTAGCGCAAACTGATATGCAATTACCACATCCAGGATTTGAACTTGGGGTGACCATTTCCCATGACTTTAACCATTAAACCGCGCGCTTCCAAATATAGGGCTGATTCCAACTCCCACCCCTCTATCTCTCTATCTAACTATCTATCTCTATCTATCACACACACACACACACACACACACACATATATATATATATTATATATATATATATATATATGGTTTAAGGTAGTATGGATATGAAGTTAACGGTACCTGGTTATTGACAGTTTCTCGCCTATCTATCTATCTATCTATCTATCTTTTTATTCCTATTCATTATCTATTCATCTATATAATATGGTCTGAATATCAAATGGGCGAGAAACTCTCAGCAAGCACGCTACTTTAACTTAAATATAAATGATCTATTAATGATATTTTAAACTGTTTACTTATAAATATAGCACCCATATTATCGATCAATCAATCAATCAACCAAGCAATATATATATATATATATATATATATATATATATAAGGTGTGTCAAAAAAGTATCGAGATTTTTTTATACTTGTTGACACACCTTCTATTCTGAAAAAAAGTTCCATTCATTCTTGATTTCTATCTTTGATACAGCTTCAAACTCGGCACTTTCATGACACACCATGTAATTTGAAAAAGAAAAAGTTCTATTCATTGTTCATTTCTATCATGGTCGACCTCGACAATTTTATGACGACCCTTATATATATATATATATATATATATATATAGAGAGAGAGAGAGAGAGAGAGAGTGAGAGAGAGAGAGAGAGAGAGAAAGAGAAGGAGATTTGTGTGTAGTTAAAGTGTATATATACATATATATGTAATGTAAATAATTTATATATATATGTGTGTGTGTGTGTGGATATATATATATATATAAAATATGTATATATATTATATATATATATCCACACACACACACACATATATATATATATATTATTTACATTACATATATATGTATATATACACTTTAACTACAAACAAATCTATATATATATGTATATATCTATATATATATCTATATATATGTGTGTGTATATATATATGTGTATATATATATATATATATGTATATATATATATATATGTGTGTGTGTGTGTATGTGTGTTATATATATATATATATATATATATATATATATATATATATATATATATAATATTGATAAGTCCACAGGGACCGTTTTCTATCAAATAGGTGACATTTAATATACGTTCCTGTAAAATGAAATGTATTAGGGGAGAAAGTTAAATGCGTTTCGACATTATGTTAATACAGTATTTACTATTTAAAATAAAAATAAGTGACTTATCTTTGAGAGCCAAATTCAAATAATAATCTCTGACCGTCTTCACTTTTTATATTGTTACTGAAGTTACTTTCCTATTTAAACGTGAGTGGTTCTAATAAGTCATGTTAAACGACTGGACAAGAAAAAAAATAAGAATGTACTTTTTCTTTTTCCTGTAAAATGAAATGTATTAGGAAAGAAAGTTAAATGCATATCGAAATAATGTTAATACAATATTAACTATTTTTGAATTTTTTTTCGGAGTGGTGGACCCGTAGATCTCATTCACCGGCGTTCTTCAAAGTCTTACAGTCATCTTGCCTCGGCTTGTTACTGATACTAGACTTTCAGGAAGGAGAGCATGCGGTGCGTGTCGCACAAGCGCACAACATGTCAACATGTGCAGATATTTCTACAAGCTGACAGCTCTAGCTCTTCTGATGAGGCCTAATAGGCTGAAATGTACATACAGAGATTGATTTTTCTCGATTTGTTTAGGCTTACATTTGAATAGGTATGCCCGCTTAATTCATTAATTATCAATTAATTAATTTTCAAAATTAGGTACGACTTCAATTAAGCACATATTCTCCCAAAAATTGTCGGCTAAAAAAGCCATATCAAACACATTGTTTGTTTGTTTACTTCTCATACTGTCGTGTAGCAAAGTCACCATAAGTGGAATATATATATATATATATATATATATATATATATATATATATATATATATATATATATATATATACAGATGTTACAGTCACGACCTAAGCTTCTGTAACAGAAGATATTCCAACAGTACTACTCAAACTAAACACGTATAGTATATAACAGTAACAGGCAAAAGCCCCATAATAAAATGTAAGGTTGTGAAAAAATCCCAAGCGTATAAACAATATAACTGCCAGTTATGTCTAGTAGAAGAAATTATATTCTGAAAAATGCTTATAAAAATTTGCTGAACAAAAGAAGTGAACTAGTTTCTAAATGTAGACAAATCAACAAAATTCTCTACCACCAAACCTAATTATTCCCATATTTACGACACTCTGTTTTCACAAGGAAAAAAAGAATCTTTTTTTATTTATTTATTTTCATTATCTATCATTTATCATATTCTAATCTATGTCGTTACTTCATTTAGTATTATTCATTATCTATTATCTATTATATATATATATATATATATATATATATATATATATATATATATATATATATATATATAAGGTGTGTCATAAACGTATCGAGAATTAAGCTGTATTTGCCAAGATAGAAATGAACAATGAATGATACGTTAATTTTTTTTTCAGAATACAAGGTGTGTCATAAAAGTGCCGAGTTTGAAGCTGTATTTACTAAGATAGAAATGAACAATGAATGGAACGTTAATTTTTTTTCAGAAATCAAAGTGTGTCAAAAAATACAAAAGATCTCGATACTTTTTGACACACCTTGTATATATATTTCCTAAGAGAAATTATTCTCAATAAAAATGTTTTTCAATTTACTAAGTTCAAATTGTTTGTCGTTATTGCATATGAATATACGTTAGTAATGAAAAGGTTTTTGAATGTTACAAAGCCAACCTAGAATCCGTCTCAAACAAATTATTTCAACTCCACACTCGTTACCTACCGAAGAACATGCTACAAGTCGTGACAAATCAACGGAAGCTAGTGTCATTTTAAGACTTCCTCTACGTAAAAAGACACGTAAAAGGAGATTTGCACATTTTCTTTGTGATATGGACAGGGATGTTAACAACAAAAATAGATAAAATAATATAAAATAAAGGAATAGATACACGATTTATTTGACCTTGCCTATTGGAATTAACTGATCAAGATTCCGTTTTTGAAAACACGTGACTAAAAGATATGTATCCCTTAGGTCAATCTTGAACCAGTCTCCAATCATTTTTTAAGTCTTCACTAGAAATATTTAAAACCAAAATCAAGATTTTTATTCTCTTTTGTGCGACAAACCATAGCTTTCCTTACCTGAGTTCTTGTGCCTAATTCCCAGGGAGGGATATATACATTTACTTGTCGATAAAAAAACCTAGAGGTGGCTTACTTTTTAACGCCTTCAAACCACTTAAAAAGTTATTTGTCGATAAAAACGCCTTCAAACCGCTAAAAACTATTTTAAAGAGGGGGAGGGTAAAATATTTACATTTACTTGTCAAGAAAAGACTTGGGGGTGCAAAATATCGCTTTTATATCGCATTAATTTTTCGGGAAAAACGCCTTCAAACAGCACGGGTCGGATTTTCAACAGGCACCGATTAGCGTTTGGGGGGTAGGGCAGGGGGCCAGGACGCATTTATGCAATATGCAAAAAAATTTGGGCTCATTTTCAATTTTAAAACGAATTAGAATTATTTAAATCCATTATTTAAAGTCAGATTTTTGTTTTACTTGAAAATTAGTAACATAATGGGCATCAGTAAAAAAGAAAAATAAAACAATACACTTTTAAACAATTAAATTTGTCCTAAAAGGCGTTTTTACTGTTTAAGTTAATGACCCTAAAAAACTGTAGCACAATCTTTTTTAAGAAAAATCATAGCGGAAGCCGACTCTTTTTTTATTTGCTTCCAGTAATTTTTTTATAGTCTGCTGTAAATAAATGGGAACAATCGTTAGTAAAAGAAAAAAATTTGAATATATAAAAATTCGGAAAACTTGTTTGATTTAACATGATTATTAAACTTAGTTTTTTTTAATAGATTAGATAAATCTTTAATTGAAAATATTTCATGTTGAGTAAAGGTAGTTACTGAATTTTTATAGATATTTAAAAACTATGGAATTTTATTCAAATGAGTAAACTTTGCCCCCCCCCACCCAACATACACACACGCCCATTAAGTGAAAAAAGTTTTCTTCCAAGCCATAGTTGTATCATTGCTACTGTATGACTGCACCGCTTGGACACTAACATAGTACTTAGAGAATAAGCTGTATATATCCCTCACTGGGAATTAGGCACAAGAATTCAGGTAAGGAAAGCTATGGTCTGCACAATAATGAAGTATGTAATTTTAAACAAGTTGTGGAAGCAACACCCCACATACACACACGCCCATTAAGTGAAAAAAATTTTCTTCCAAGCCATAGTTGTATCATTGCTACTGTATGACTGCACCGCTTGGACACTAACATAGTACCAGAAATTAACTAACCAAGTGACCCTTCTCTTGTTTTTCCTTTGGTCAAATGAAAATGTTTACTCCAGTTTAAATAACTTATTTGGACAGTTTGGGAAAAGTTTGAATTAGCGAAATAATAATATCATGTGATTTTTCCAACAATCTAACCCGGGCTCAATGGGTGACCCAACAGGTCACGTTTTTTTTTAGTATATATATATATATATATATATATATATATATATATATATGTGTGTGTGTGTGTGTGTGTGTGTTTAAATTTAATTCTTAACTTTTTTCATGGTACTTTTTACCCACTCGGATACGCACTCCCATAATAAAAGACGTTTGTAACAACATCCTTCAGTCAGAATTATTCTGAGGACCGATTCGAGTGAAACCTAGGTTGATAGTGGCTGACTCATTCAGGTCCTTATATATATATATATATATATATATATATATATATATATATATATATATATGTGTGTGTGTGTGTGTGTGTGTGTGTGTGTGTGTGTGTTGGTGTCTCTGTGTGTATGTGAATGTGTGTGTGTGATGAATCTACAATGTGTAAACATTTAAATCTTTAAAACCTATAGATTTCATCTAGATCACGTGTCATCATTCTCGTTTAGGAGAAAATATGAATCAGCCAAAGATGTTGAATTAAACATCAGGATAATACGTCTACTACAATGATAACATGAAAGTGTGTGATTATCATGGCACATGGCGTCTATCTAAATTTGATAGTGAGGGGTGAGGGGTGAATTAGTCGTGGAACTTAAGTTCACCAATTTGACTTGTGCGCGGTTATTTTCCCGCAGTTAGTTTCTCTTTACAAGATCTGCTTTGACAACATAGATAGATAGATAGATAGATAGATAGATAGATAATAAAAAGATAGATAGATAGATAGATAGATAGATAGATAGATAGATATAAATACACACACACACATACACATATATATATAAGGGTTTTATAATTTCCTTGAAGCGTTGTGTTTATATTGGTTTGGTGGTTGGTTTTGGAGGCTATCACAATGCAAGTGTAAAAAAAAAAAAAAAGGTAACTATGGTGTTGTTTGTTAACCTGTGATTTTTTCTTAATATTTCGAAATAAAAATCTCTTCTACAGATCTCCAAAACTGAAGTTGTTGTTAGTGGAGATAGATAGATAGATAGATAGATAGATATATTGGTAGGTAGGTCTCAATGTTGTAGGATATAGTAATAGATAATAGATATCTGTTTTGATTGCATAATTTTTCACTGGAAGTAATAAATTCCTATCTTTTGTTTATGAGAAAATTAACTTTTTATTTAATGTTGTATACCCTGTCTTTACTTACTTACTTCTTTACTTCTTCTGACGTCTTTTATATCCTAAGTTCTTCTATCGTCTCCTTCTAGCGTCTGGACTTCTCTTTGGGACTTCGTGTCTGGTCTTCCATTGGGGATTTCTCTTTATCAGAAGTCCTGTGTCATTGGTAGTTTTTAGATAATAACACAAGACTTCGATTTAACTTAGATCATATTTTATTCGAAATCCCCACCAGACTACCTGCGCAGATCGAGTCGGCCGCGTGCATAACACGACTTACCACAGTCGTGGTCTTGGCCAATCTGACTAAAAATCTATTTCCAATCTAAACCGGAAGAGGGTTTCCTCCACCGATTCTCACGGTATCCACCGGAAAGGATCAGAATGAGGTCAAGCCTTGTCACTCATCCTTCAAGGCCGTGGGCTGCAACTTACAACAGCCATTTTGATTTCTACACTACTGTACATAAATATTAAGAATCTAATAATTATGTAACATTAATACGTTGTAGTTATTTATGGGTGATACTTTTCTCATAAATATCATTAATGCATTCCTATCTAATAATATCTACTACAGATTAATTATGATTAGCTTCAATCAATGTTAATTGGCGATGTGATTTAGATTAAGATGTCTGTGTGTACCGGGGAGAGAATGAACAAGGAGATAAATAGATTGATTGATAGATAGATACTAACAGATATATATACACGCACGCACTCACGCACGCAGATATATATATATATATATATATATATATATATATATATTATATATATATATATATATATATATATATAAAAGCAATTGGTAATTTGCTTGAAGCATTGTTAAGTATGTTATAATATATTAATATTTTGAAGGCCAATACAATGCGTATGAAAAATAAAAACAAAAAGATGTTATTTTTGTCTTATCGTATCGATTTCGAAGTATAAACTTCATCATCAGAGTTTATTTTCAGAAATAGACGTGCTTATGTTTTTATCTGTGTGGTTATAATTTCTCTTCTTATTTCCTTTTCCTCTCCTTTTTTTCTCTTTCTTCTTCTCCTCCTTTATGAATGAAATGGGCGAATAACTGTAATTTCTTATTTCTCTCTTTTTTTTGTTCGTTGAGAACAAATGTTCCTAATATTGTCTGTCATCCGGTCAAATGTTCCAAGTATGTTGCCATGTCAAAATTCAAAATTAAAAAAATAAATAAATAAAAACCGTCAATAGAAAAATGTATATACTTAGCTTTTGTTTCGCTTTCCCCAGCAAAACAAGGGGAAAAATAGTTAAATAAGATATATAATTGAAACAAGACACTATGCCTTTTGTAATTTAAATATTTGATTTATAATATTTAATCTATTTGAAATTTAAAAGGAAAATACTCATAATACATGGTTTGTTTTGTTGTTTTGAATTTTGCATCAATCCTAATATGTAATTATTGTATTATATTTTAATATATAATTAATATAATATTTAATCTATTTAAAGTTTAAAAGAAAAAGAGAGATAAGTACTCATAAAAAATATTTTCTTAAAATTTTTCTATCAATACTAATACATAATTTAAGATAATCTTTTATTTACTTATTTACTAAAAAAAATTTAAATTAGAGAAAAAGGAAAAAAAGAAAGAAATAACAGAAAAAAAATAAAAAGAGGGAGAAAGGAAAAAGAAAAGAAAAGGGAAAGCGAAACAAAAGCTAAGTATATAAATTTTTCTATTGACGGTTTTTATTCATAATATATATATATATATATATATATATATATATATATATATATATATATATAAAGATAGATAGATAGACACGAACAGACTGAGATAGATAGATAGATAGATAGATATCATTCAGAAATCAAGATATGGATAGTTAGCGTTATAAATGATACCTAGATTAACCCACCACATAATATCATATGCATTTATATTTAAACTAAGGTATCGATGACATGGAGTTAACGCCGCCTAGCTACTGACATTTTCTAGCTTATGCGATCTTCAGACGTGAAGATCACATAGGCGGAAAACTGTCAGTAATCGGGTGCCGTTGACTCCATGTCCATGCTACCTTAAATGTAAATACTATCTCAAGGATAGTGAGCAGTGTTTACGTACAAATATAGCAGCCATATTATCTACCTGATATATATATATATATATATATATATATATAGAGAGAGAGAGAGAGAGAGAGAGAGAGAGGGGGGAGATAAATAGATAGGTAGATGGATAGAATGAGATAATTAAATAGACACACAGATAGATAGGTAGATAGTAGTAGCTTAAAATCTAAAAATACATTTGATAGATGTAGTAGATACACAGTATGACCATAGATAGATAGAAATTAACGCGCGCACACACACACACACACACACACACACACATATATATATATATATATATATATATATATATATATATATAAGTAGTCAAACAGTTTGTTTGAAATGGCGAAGGCCGACAATTTGTGGGAGATTATGTGCTTAATTAAAGTCATACCTAAGTTTGTTAATTAATTAATTATAACTAAATGAATTAGGCGTGCATATCGGTTTAAATGTAAAGCGTAAACAAATCGAGAAAAGGTCATCTCTGTATGTACATTTCAGCCCATTAGGCCTCAGCAGAGCTATAGACAGGGTAGTGCTTTGTGCGTGATTCGAACCCTACCTATATACATATATATATATATATATATATATAGAGAGAGAGAGAGAGAGAGAGAGAGAGAGAGAGAGAAAGAGAGAGAGAGAGCGATAGAGAGAGAGAGATGAACAGAATAAGATAAATAGATAGATAGATAGATAATAGCTTAAAATTTAAACATAAATTAGATAGACATGGTAGATACATGATATTACGAGGGGCATTCAATAAGTAATGCCACTGACCCACTTCCCATTGCAGTAGAGCAACGAAACTTGGCACAGTTATTAGTCTTTTTCTACGTAGAAACCACCCAGAGTTACGCATTTCTCCCATAGTGTGATTCAGCTCTGGAGAAGGTTTTTGTAGAACACCCCAGGTTGGTCCTCCAACCACGACGTGACTTCAGAAATCAAGGCTACATCATTTGGGAAACGCTTTCCTTTCGACCAGATCTGGGAGCTGTTTCCACAGAGTTCCGACCATGTTTGAATTCATGATACAGCGTTTTACATGGTCATATGATGGGGCATCATCACCATAAGTTATTTTCATTTCATCAAAAGTCTCCCGTGGTGTGCGTCCTTTCAAATACAAAAACCGGATCACTGCTCGACACTCAACAGGCTCCATTTCACACTGGACTCAGTTCAAACACCTGTAAATCTGAAACTACAATTAGTTCAGATCTGTAATTTGCCGCTTAATCTATAGAGATATAAATAATTGCACATGCAAAATTTCAGTTAGATCAAACAACTGGAAGGGGGTCAGGGGCATTACTTATTGAAAGCCCCTCGTACCATAGATAAATAAAAATGAACATAGATATGGACAGAATTATATGGATAGATAGATAGATAGATAGATAGATAGATAGATGCGTTTTTTGGGGTTGTTTTTGTTTTTTGTTTTATTGTTTTTTTTTTTTTTGTTTGGTTGATTTTTTATCAGAACAAAATCCGTCGTTTGTCAGGATTAAATGCTAAAGCCAACATAAATGTAAGAAGCGATGAGTTGTTTTTCTTCGTCTGTAAACATTCGTCTTCAGACAAAATGTCAGGTGAATGGGGATGGGGAAGGGGAAGATCAAAAGCTTTCAAAATATCAAATGTGTAATAGACCAATTTCTCTCCTTCACTCAAATGCTTTTTCGTCTTCATTGTTCATTCTACCACGTTGTTTATTGCATCTTCACTACTAACATACTCGTATCGGGAAGTCGAAGTTTGTGTTTACCCATCTAAGTATAAACTAGGCTCATCGTTGCTTAACTTGTTATTTAATAAACTTTTCTTTGTCATACATTACCTGTTATATTACCTGCTATTAATAAGTGGTCACCCATCTAAGTACTGACTAAGCTCATCATTGCTTAACTTTTTATTTATTAAACTTTATTTCTGTACCCAGGTTTCCTTGCTGCTGTTATAAGTGGTCTCCATCTAAGTACTGACTAGGCTCATCGTTGCTTAACTTGTTATTTAATAAACTTTTCTTTGTCATACATTACCTGTTTATATTACCTGCTGTTATTAAGTGGTCACCCATCTAAGTACTGACTAGGCTCATCGTTGCTTAACTTGTTATTTAATAAACTTTTCTTTGTCATACATTACCTGTTTATATTACCTGCTGTTATTAAGTGGTCACTCATTAAGTACTGACTAGGCTCATCGTTGCTTAACTTGTTATTTAATAAACTTTTCTTTGTCATACATTACCTGTTTATATTATCTGCTATTAATAAGTGGTCACCCATCTAAGTATTGACTAGGCTCATCGTTGCTTAACTTGTTATTTAATAAACTTTTCTTTGTCATACATTACCTGTTTATATTATCTGCTATTAATAAGTGGTCACCCATCTAAGTACTAGGCTCATCATTGCTTAACTTTTTATTTACTAAACTTTGCTTAATCTGTTACCCAGGCTTCAGGTTGCTTACATTACCTGCTGTTATTAAGTGGTCACACACTATTTCTTTCTCCTAAACCGGTTGCCATACCAAGGTTAAAGAGTCCAGTCTG
Source organism: Doryteuthis pealeii (assembly GCA_023376005.1). NCBI lineage: Eukaryota > Metazoa > Mollusca > Cephalopoda > Myopsida > Loliginidae > Doryteuthis > Doryteuthis pealeii. The sequence goes on from CM042141.1 coordinate 98,547,251, forward strand.
GCCTACTATTTTTCCATAGCTGGAGGGAGAATAGTTGGATTCGTACCTTTCATAAGGTTATTAACGTTATCTGAAATGCAAACAGCATGTGTCTATTTCCTACAACATTAACTATTATACAATTTGTTATTCTATTTGTATAAACACTACTCATAGACTAATCTTTTACCTGGACGAATATCTTTCCTGTTAGCAGATGTTAATTAGTGCAAAAATCGACGCTTTCTATGATTGTCTTTCGACGCCATTGATGTTTACTTTAGCAAAATTTCGATGCGAAAATACATCTTTCGTTATTGAATAAATCAGTTTTTTTTAAGTTAGAAAGATCTTTATCTTTCTTCAAAGAGACAAAGTTCAGAAAATAAAGATTAGCCACCGTCAATTATGTGACAAATGATGATAGATTATTTCTTAAAAATGGAAAAAAGATGACAGATGGTTTCTAGACGTATAAAAACGAAATAACGTTTCGATAAAAATCATTCAGATATTTATTGTGAAGATATTTTAAAAAGTAGTTATTATTTTATTTTAAATCATATTTATTTTTTCTCTCAATATTTATTATTTAGATATTAAAGAACAATGGATATAAATATAGAATATTTAATAAATGGTTTGATTTAAAGAAAATGTTTCTTTCTTTCTTTTTTTTTTTTTGTTTCTTATTCCCAAGCTCATTCTTTAATATTTGTACTTTCTTTATTTCTTTTCTTACTTTTCTTTCTTTCTTTCTTTCTTTCTTTCTTTCTCTTTTCTCCTTATTCCCACACTCATTCTTTAATCTTTACTGTGTACATTCTTTTTTTTCTTTCTTTATTTTTCTTTCTTTCTTTCTTTTTGCTTCCTATTCCCACACTCATTCTTTACTATTTACTTTGTTCTTTCTTTCTTACTTTTCTTCGTTTTTTTTATTTTCTTTCTTTCTTTTGCTCCTTATTCTCGCCCTTATTCTTTAATCTTTAATTTGTTGTTTTTTCTTTTATTTTTTTTTTCTTTCATTCTTTCTTTTTTTTTTCTTTTTTGTTCTTATTCCAACTCTGACTCTTTTTCTTTACATTGCCCTTTCTTTCTTTCTTATCCGTTATTTTCTTACCTTTCTTCTCTTTTCTTCAATATCATTTATTTCTATCTTTTAATGAATTCCTTACGTTTTCATCACTCGTTTGTCTTACCTTACTTCTTTCTTTCTTTCTTTCTTTCTTTCTTCTTATTCCTTATGTCCGTTCTTATTCTTTTATCTTTACTTTGTTCTTTATTTATTTATTTATTATTTATTATTTTCTTCCTTTTCTTTTTTCTCTTTTCTTAAGCACTTCTTTTTTATTCTTTTGGCCACTTTATTGTCCTTGTGATTTATAAAAGGAAATGAATTCTTAGCCAATAAAAAAAAGGAATTATTTAGGCAAGACATTTTGTTTATTTCCCCAACTCTATTGACTCTTCCGATTCTAAACTTTCCAATTTTTCATAGCTCCCAGCGTTGTATTTCCCACTAAAAAGAGTTGCTTCAAAACCATCAAATTACCATAAGATGCTATGATAATCAATATAAATATTTTTAACAATATAAAGAATAGCAGACAGAAGATACACAACAGCAAGCAAAATATAAAAGTTATCTGCTAAACTTGGGTTATTTATGGCACAAGACAGCAAGTATAGGACACTCAATGAGAATCGAACTCACTAACAATTGTTTGCTAAATCAGCTTGTGTTGGTAACGGGGAGGATGTGATACAAAGTCGCGAGTATGGGACATCCAGCGTGGATCAAACTCGCTATTCAGTAGTAATGAGTCTTTGAGACTAGTTTGTTAAACAGTACGTCATGTTGGATCAATAAAATACGTCTGAAATCTCTCTGTGTACGAAACATTTTATACATTTTTCCTATTATTATTATCATCATCATTTCAACTCCATCTGATTATTTTAATAATGATAATAACGTAAATCCGTATACATTTTGATAAACAGACCGAAACACATGTGTAAGTGATATCGATTAAAAACGATATCGATAAAATTCATTTTTATCCATCTACATTTGTTTTCTTTACTCATTTTTTCCTCATATTGTCGGATTCATTTTCCATTCTCATATATATATATATATATATATATAGTAACATTTTTAATGTATAGAAATGCATGTTCATTCAATTTAACATAAAAGATTTCTACCTCTCAAAATTGACACCAAGGTGGAAGGTAAAAAAACAAACTTGAAACCGTCGAGACTTTCAAGTACTTTGACTCAACCGTCTCAGATGAAGGATCGAAACCTGAAATTCTTACCTGAATTGCGCAGTCAACAGCAGCGCTTGAAAAAATCTTAAACCAAATGGTAAGACAAAAAAATTGATACTCGCTATCTCAGTCTTTGTTCACTTTTGAATCCTCGGCCCTCACTTCTGACCCCTAGAGACACATTGAAACCCTTGAGGTGAGATTCTACTCTAAGATCTTGAACATCTCATAGAAATGTGAAGGCCAGAAAAGAAAAAAAGAATGACAGTAGCCTTTGTATCATAATGACAGCCCGGCTTAACACTGGGAAGAAAAGAAAAGATGATGTGTTGTGGACATGTGACGTGATCATCTGGCAAAAAGAATCATTCTGCAAGCCTCAGTGCCGGGTGTGGGTGGGGGAGAGAGAGACGAAGAGACAGGCGGGAGGGAGGAAATGGTGGTGAGATAACAACCGGAAATGGACAGGCCTGGCTTTTCGACGTGGCGTAGAATGTAGCTCTCGACCACCCCACCTGAGGACTGATGATGATGATGATGATGATGATGATGATGATGATACGACAAAAAAAAGAAAGAATATTGGATAGAGCCTTAAAATATGATAAAATGTAAACAATGTTTGTTGAAGAACAAATCAACATTATTAAGCACTGCAATGGAAATACACTATTTAATAAAGACGCTATCATTTTCCAGGGCACTTTGTCTTAATGATACGCAGCTTTGAAACCAATGGTAACATACGGTCTTTAATTGTATAGTATAACATAACAAATAAATTGATATATATATATATATATATATATATATATATATATATCACAGAAATATATATATATATATATATATATATATATATATATATATATATATATGATAAGTAGATAAACAAGCGATGTGTTTATGATATAGCTTTTTTTTTAGCCGACAATTTTTTTATGCCCGCCTAATTAATTAATTAATTATTAATTAATTAAATTTCAAAATTAGGTACGACTTCAATTAAGCACATATTCTCCCAAAATATATATATATATATATATATATATATATATATATATATATATCACAGCAAAGGTTTTCCACCGATATTAATCGGCTTCATTAGACTGCAAATCCTACGGAAATGGTCCAGAAAAGCCAAGATTCCTCCATATAGCAAAAACTTTTTAAAGAGATTCTTAAACTCTCCCTTGCATATACGACCGGAGGATTTATTTATTTAGTGGTGGTTGTTGGAAGGAGACACAAATTGATGTGTTACTTTATATATATATATATATATATATATATATATATATATATATATATATATATAGGTGTTTAGCATACTTTTCTAAAAGTGCTCAACTGAATAAATAGGAGCTATATGCAATATATAATGAACAGAGAATAAATGAGAAAAGTATTGGAATGAAAAGGTGCTCAATGCTAATAAAGCAGAGCAGATTTATAATCAATAGTAATTATATCATGGATTTGGACTCATAACTTAAATCATATATATATATATATATATATATATATATATATATATATATATATATGATAAAGAAGATGACTTACCGGCGAATAGAATATCGAGTTAATCGCAATATCGACGGTCGATACTTTTAACTTTTGAATATTATATTTATAGACTCGGCGATAACCATGTGATCATACTCTTGGCCAATCGCTGGCAGTACCCTGCTGCTGATACAATACTTATACCGGCAGTACTGGCCATAACTACTCATAACTACTGCGACTTTCGTGGACGACGGACATAGGATTAAATCACTGGACCTTTAACACTACGCTGGATAGGACTTATTCACTTACCAAAGGATTCCACAACTCAGGAATTACTTACTTTAAGCCCTTTTCAACTGGCCAAGGATGGCATTTAAAAACTTAACACAGGTAGAAATAGTTGTTTTGGGATTCGGCAATCATTCATGCGAAGACGTGATCTAAGGATTAAACTCTCAATAATAGGCAGGTGACACCTTACAAGTATTGTGGTGTGTGGTGTAAATGACAACCATTCTATCCCTAAAATCCTGCAAAGCCAATTCTGATGGAATCTCTCGAGTGTCCTGAGATGTCGTTTTTGTAAACAACCCAGGTCTCACAGGTGTACAATATATATATATATATATATATATATATATATATATATATATATATATATATATATATATATATATATTGTATCCAGTCATTCTTGCTGTTTGAGGAATTTGGTGTTCTAACTTACAGGAAACTTTTTAGTTGTAGCATTTAATTTCATTTGCCACTTTTTAAATTTTGCATTATATATATATATATATATATATATATATATATATATATATATATATATATATATATATATATATATATATATATATATATATATATATATATATATATATATATATGTGTGTGTGTGTGTGTGTGTGTGTGTGTGTGTGTGTGTGTGTGTGTGTGTGTGTAGGCGCGTGGGCTAGTGGTTAGAGTCGTGGAAAATGGACTCGTCGATTGGAGTTCAATTCCTAGACGAAGCTGTTGGCATTTCACATAGCGCTAATACCCATGGGAAAGGTATGTATCCATATATTATCCCTCCAGCTATGGGTTAAATAGTAGGGCAGACTGGGCCCTTCAGCCTTGTTTAGATAACCAGTCTAGAAGATGGATAACTCTGCATTCAAAATTCCCTCCAGCTATGGGTTAAATAGTAGAGCAGACTGGACCCTTCAGCCTTGGGTAGGTAACCAGTCTAGGAGAGGGATAACTCTGAATTCAAAATTCCTGAGGTCGGTCGTTGATTGAGTTTGTGGCAACCCTTGATGCACCAATTCTTTCCTATCGACTGTGCCAAAAAGTGTGGATGGTCCAACACAATCCTTCACCACTATAAACAAATCACTGTGTGGGTGTTCATTGTACGAACCCTCATGCGTCGAAAATCGACGAGAGAGTCCATAATATATATATATATATATATATATATATATATATATATGTGTGTGTGTGTGTGTGTGTGTGTGTGTGTGTGTGTGTGATTTCAGATTGTATTGAGCATAGACAACAAAAACAACATTAACCTTTTTTTGTTTTTGTGCAATTACAAAATTGCGTCAATATTTCCCTCTTTTTAAAACGTAAGTGTAAACTGGCTCAGTGTATTAAAAAAAAGATCCTACCTAGAAACGATTGGTAAGAAATGAATAAATACAACGTTCTTGCAAAAAGGCGGCTCCACAGTTTATTTGGGTTTTTTTCTGGGAGGGGGAGAGTTTTTTTAACAAAAGAAAATTGGTTTATAAAAATAGTAATCTTTCTTATTGATATTTTACTCAGTCTAGTACATACTTTCTTTAGTATAACTTACTTGAGATTAAAACAAAGGATAAATGGATTATTTCCGTTGTCATTTTTCAAATGTGACTGTCTATTTTAATCAGAGAACTATTTCCTGTGACACCGGTGGGAAATATACAATCATTGCAGTGCAAAAAGTTGTTGTTTTTTTAATGTTATTCTACTCCAAATCTAATTTCACGTAGACATCTAAAAACTATCTGTGACTTCACCATAGTATTAATATTAACATAATTATTCTCAGTGGGTAGAGCATTCGTCAAGGAACCAGAATGTTTCGGGTTCGATATCGGCCCTTAAACTTAGCGCATGAGTAGCACAGCTTGGATATGTGCGGTAAAGTGGGAGCTGATGATAGGTGTGGCGCTCTAACTCTGGTGAAAATGGGATGGTTTCCCTTGCTGTCCGGCTAATAACGACGATAGGCCATTCCGCCTACTTATATATATATATATATATATATATATATATATATATGTGCGTGTGTGTGTGTGTGCGTGTGTGTGTGTGTGCGTGCGTGTGTGTGTGTTTATCCAAATTCTCCGAACGAGCAGGATGCGACACAAGATCAATTCTCAAGTGGATTTAATAAGTTTTGAATTCAGAGTTTTCCTACTCTTAGACCGATTGCTATACAACTGTTAAAGAGCCCAGTCTGCCCTACTATTTGCAGATAGTTCAAGAGAGAATAGTTGGATACACACCCTTCCCAATAGTATTAGCACTATGTGAAATGCAAACAGACTCGTCCAGGATTTAAACACAGATTGCAGTGTTCTATACACAAACACACACACACACACACACACACACACATATATATATATATATATATATATATATATATATATATATATATATATATATATATATATATATTGTCGGATTCATATCCATATTTTACCCCCATATATATATAGAAAGTTGTCGGGGTGGCCTAATGTCGGTATCACCCACACAGCGAGGGAGTCTATCCCCTTTTCACTAGCGCTAGACCAAGGAAATTGTTTTGCATCTGAGGTGGAGCGCAACACCTACCATCAGCTCCTCACTTTACCACACAGATCCCTGTGCTACTGGCGAGGGCCGGTATCGAACAAAGAATCTTGTGGTTCCTAAGCGGGCACTCCACCAACTGGGCTAATTTGGTCCCTAATATATATATATATATATATATATATATATATATATGTGTGTGTGTGTGTGTGTGTGTGTGTGATGTGGGTGTGTGTGTAAGCATCTTTTACCTACTCATATCAGTTTCATGAATATACGTTTCGTGTAGTTGTACAGAAACACAATCTTCAGATGACACATGCGAGTAGAATAGACGAAGAAGGACCAAAACAAAAAAAATGGCTGCAAGGCCCGTACCTTCCCAACCCTATTTCCGGTCCTACGCCATGAAACTGACATGAGGAAGTAAAAAAAATATTTATTTTAGGTTTTGTAGTGCACTTTTCGGAATTAAGAAAAGAACGTTCTCATAACGATTTGTTCATTTCAATATATATATATATATATATATATATATATATAGAGAGAGAGAGAGAGAGAGAGAGAGAGAGAGATAATATAGTTGCTATACATATAAGTAAACAGGGCTCAATATCATTGATAGAGCATTATATCTAAGTTAAAGTAGCGTGAACATGGAGTCAACGGCACCTGGTTACTGACAGTTTCTCGCCTATACGATCTTGTAAGCAGGTGCCTTTGACTCTATGTGCACGCTACCTTAATTATATATATATATATATATATAGCAAGAATATGCGCCCTAAATATATTAAATTAGAAAGACTAACGAAAGAACGCATATATATTTACCAACCCCTCCACACGAGCAGGATGTGACACAAAATCAATTTCTTAAGCGGAGTTTTAGCAGGTTTGAATTCAGAGTTTTCCTTCTCCTAGTCTGGTTACTTAGCCATGGTTAAAGATCCCAGTCTGCCCTGCTATTTACCCATAGCTGGAGGGAGAATTTTGTTTTACGGCATATCAACCACGGTGAGCCATTTAATGCCGGAAAAGTTTTGAAAGATTTATAGCGATAGTTTGGAAGAAAAATTTTTAACTCAATTTTTTTTTTTTGTAAACATATTTTCTATTCAACCCATAGATGTGTCCCTAACAGGTACTACCAATCCGGGTCATAGTGGACCTGGGAGCAATGCTGATGAAGGGGTTCTTCCACATTCTCCAGAACTGGAACCTCACCATTAGATAGAGTTTAACATCATACCCAGGATATGAAGACCCTCAGTCACTGCCTTCTAGCACCTATATGATAAAAAGGGTTGGGGCTTGCCATAACGGCAATATGGTTGAGACAATCATATAGGTGCTAGATTCTTGACATGACTAGCCGATTGATGGGAGGGGGCTTCTCCGACCGCCCGTCCTGCCTAAGTAAGGGTCAAAGTGAAGTGTTGCATGTTATGGACTGCTCATCCACCAGGATTCCGTCCTTAAGCATCACGGGTTGCCACTCACGACCAACAGGTGGCCCTACTTGTAGGGTCTTGCCCCTTTGCTGAGGTACAATCGATATATTCAAAGCCCCAAGTGACAGGGCTTATACAATTTTGATGCCTTATTTTAGAATAGGCGCTAAACCTACTGAAGCTGCTTATGCAATACAGAATGTAAAGGAAATTAGTTTCGGAGTGATTATTTGTTCCTTAAAGTAACAATCAGTATTTATTTATGATTCTTTAAAACGAAAGATAAAGAAATACTTGATTACCTGCACTGGAAAACCTCCAGAAGATCTAAAATCATCAACAGATACCGTATTAAATGAGCTTTAAAAACCTCCGGAAAACCAAGGATCATCAAAAGATATCATATGCAGAGTTTTATATTAGTTTTAAAAACCTTCAGAATACGTAGGATCATCAAAAGATACTACATACAAAGCATTACATTAGCTTTTATAAATGATTCAGAAGAGATAGGATCATCAAAGGATAATACATAGAGAGCATGACGTTAGCTTTTATTCAGAAAACCGAGGATCCTCAAACGTAATAATATGCAGAGCATTGCATAAGTTTTAAAGAACTAGGATATGTTAGAATCCTTGTCACCATTATAGAGGTTCTGTTATTCATAGAATCCAGTTGGTTAGTCCTAGTCTGTAAGTCTCTTCTATAATATACAAGTCCAAGTCCGTAGTAAGTTGGTAATCCTAGTCAGTAGTGTTCCTTGTAATATGTATCTTTTCAAGCCCAAGTCTGTAGTATTCCTCTGGTGTTAATCCAAAAGATAGGACTTGCTGGAAGAAAGTTCAACTAATAATTGATTTGAGGACAGTTGCAAACGATCTTGAAAGATTTCTGTCTTCGTCTCTCATTCACCAATTTTTACCGGAAATGCATGCTATTGTTGGGATAGTTCATAAATAGAAGTGGTGATTTTGTGTATATCTTATCAAAAGATACCATATAGAGAGCATTACATTAGCTTAAAAACATTCAAAAGTTACAATATGTAGAGCATCACACAAGCTTTAAAAATCTTCAAAAGAGCTAGGATCATCAAAAGTATGAAGGGCATTACATGAACTTTAAAATCTTTCAAAAGAGCGAGGACCATTACAAGATATTACACGCAGAACATGACATAAGATTTTAAAACTTTTAGAAGACCTAGGATCATCAAAATATACCAAATGTAAAGTATTGTATTAGCTTTAAAAACATACATTCGAACTAAGATTACCAAAAGATAGGATCATCAAAAGATACTACATACAAAGCATTACATTAAATTATATAATAGAGCATTATATAAATATTTACAAACTTTCAGAAATGCTAATATCATCAAAATATACCATGTGTAGATTATTACATGAGATTCAAAAATGTTGAGTAGAGCAACAACCCTGTGCAAATTAAGTGAAATAAAACAAATAATTCCGTTAATATAATATCCGCGATATCTCTGTAAAGCTTGCCAGTGTGTTCGTGCAGCGTTACAGTTTTCGTACGCTTCGCAGGAATAACGTCCATCGCAGACAATGGCCGCATGACAACTAATCAACAGTCGAAACAATAGTGTTTGGGCGTAATAAAAATCTGATGCAATTACGGATAACGCAATATTTTTCAAGTCCAAACAAATCAAGATATGCACAGAGAGGGGAAAGTGACTGGCAGAATGTCAGAGACAGGTCATTTTTTTACGACTAATTAGAACCAATTAAAATGTTTTTTTCCCAAACATAACTAAACCCTAGAAATAAGGAATATTTTAGTATGAATTTAGTGTCATTAAACTAAACAGGAAAAATCCTTTAGAAAACAAATCATTGATTCACTCAACTTTAGTTTAATATATATATATATATATATATATATATATATATATACGTGTGTGTGTGTGTGTGTGTGTGTGTGTGTGTGTGTGTGTGTGTGTGTGTGTGTGAAGAAAAGGAAGTGAATCCGACGGTATGTAGTATATTAAGAAAAATTGAAAAAACACAGGTTTAAATAAGTTAAGTGGTAAGTCTATTGGCCGACGCTGCAGTGTTTCGATCTATTAATTAGATCATCTTCAGGGCATTTGTTGGTATATGGAAGGTGATAAAAAAAATTAATCACAGAATAACGAATATATATATAGCTGATGGCGCTCCAACTCAGACGCTAAAAATAATCTCCTTGGTCTAGCGCTATTGAAAAAGGGGATAGACTCCCTCGCTGACTGGCTGATACCGACTTTAGGCCGCCCCGACGACTTTTTTTATATATAAAGAGAAATCGATTATATATATATATATATATACGAATATATATATATATATATATATATATATATATATATATATATACAGAGAAATCGATTATATATATATATATATATATATATGGACGGAGAGAGAGAGAGAGAGAGAGAGAGAGAGAGAGAGAGAGAAATCGATTGAATCGTGGATAGATTCTTAAAAAATAAGTGTGTCGCCAAAGCTGTGATTATGAAGTGGGTGTAATTAAAGTGATCATAAAATATTTGTTGTCTACAGTCGATGTTGAAATCGTTAACGATTAAGGCAAAAGCAGGTTGAGAAAATATTTTGCCAATTTCTTATATGAAGTGTACTCAACACTGCAATACAAAACAGACTAATATAGACATGCCTAGATAGATTGATGAATGCGTGTTCTTTTGTTGTTAATACTGTAACCACTTTCAAAGCGTTTGCAATTAAAGATAATAGAATTCAGTTGGTTGCAGTTGTCTTCCAAGCATCATGCCTATGGCTGTCATTGAATTCAAGATGAAGATAACTGTAGTGTAGCAATATCGAATTAAAGTCTTTCATTACTTTGGGTTAATAGATAGATACACATATAAAGATACATACATAGACGGACATAGAATTAAAAATACTCAGATATATATATATATATATATATATATATATATATATATATATAGATAGATAGATAGATAGATAGATAGATAGATAGATATAGATATAGATATAGATAGATAGATAGATAGATAGATGCACCATGTATACGTACATACGTGAACGGGCAGAATGAAAATCATCTGATAGATAGATACATACATACTTACATACATACATACATATATACATAGACGGACAGAAATGAACATACTCAGATAGATAGATAAATAGATATATAGATAGATATAGATAGATAGATAGAAATGAACAGACTGAGATAGATAGATAGATAGATAGATAGATAGATATAGATATAGATATAGATAGATAGATAGATAGATGCACCATGTATACGTACATACGTGAACGGGCAGAAATGAAAATCCTCTGATAGATAGATACATACATACTTACATACATACATACATATATACATAGACGGACAGAAATGAACATACTCAGATAGATAGATAGATAGATAGATAGATACATTCACCATGTATACGTACATACGTGAACGGACAGAATTGAAAATGCTCACATAGATAGATAGCAATAGCATAATCTTTACATTGCCGTCCCTCACAATCCTATAACCCCACCACTAGAACCTTTCCTCTCATGAGCCTTCAAATGACTCATCAAACCTGCTGCAGATCCACAAAGTTTGATGCAAATATGACAGTGAAAGGACTTCCTTCCCGTTTAATAAGATGATTCAGATGAATCAGATGAATCAGATGATAAAATTTGAGGCTTATGCACCACCATATGTCTCTTAAGACCAGAAGCCGACTTACAGACCTTGCCACAGATAACACAAGACACATTATTTGTTCCTGGAATTTGCATGGAATTGACCCTGGTGAGATTTCCTATGATTGACATATCCAGCCTTAGAAAGCAAAATTCGACCACATGTCTGACATTTCCAACCCTCCATGTTCTCTCCAATATGACAGGTGTTTCGAATTTGACGCTTTAGGTTTTCATGCACGATTCTTTCACTCTCAAAACTGGTACAACCATCATCCACATGAACTCTCCAGTCAGTTCTCTCCAGTGCCAGATAGATAGATAGATAGATAGATAGATACATACATACATACATACATACTCTGACAGAAATGAAAATACTTAGATAGATAGATAGAATAAGGTGTAGATAAATATTCTTGTGTTACTGATAATTTACTTACAAAACGTGTTTTATCAAAAGGATAATATTTCGTTGGATACAGTCGACGTTGAAGATGTTTCATCTCGTATTTTCTGTTACGGATGAAGATAGGTTTCATCTATCAATAACGAATTAAAGTATTACACGACTTTCAGAACATATACATACATACATACATTCATGCATACATACATACATAAATACATCAGAACAATATCAGAAACTTGAATACTACCTGTTAATAATGATAGATAGATAGATACATACATAGATACATACATACATACATACATAGATACATACATACATACACACAGAGTATTGAAAATACTCTGATAGATAGATTGATGGATAGATACAAATAAACATATATACATACATACTTCCATGGCTACATAGATAGATAGATAGATAGATAGAAACAAATTATCAAAAAAATGAGTTCAAAAAAAGAATTTTCAATACCCATCAAGAATGAATAGAACAAAACTTATTCGTCATAAAATAACCTAACAAGGGTTGACATGTTGTAAAACCCCAAAAAAAGAAAGAAAGAAAGAAACGGGGTGATAACTTGCATGGCATTATATATATTATATATATATATATATATATATATATAATATATATATATATATATATATATATATATATATATATGCGCGTGTGTGTGTGTGTGTGTGTGTGTGTGTGTGTAGAAAGTTTGTAGAAAAAACAAGTTGTTAATAGTTTTACTGACAGAAATTTATTTCGACCATATGAAGCGGCCATTATCAAAGCAATTATTTGAAAAGGAAAGACGAAATAAATATATCGTTAATCACGAGGCACAGAACGCTCTCGATCAGGGCCGGAATTTTCAAAAGAATTTTTAAAATGCGTATTCTATGTTAAAAATAAAATAAATTTTATTTTAAAAAATTCGAAGCATTTTTATCATAAATATGAAAATTCCATCCCTGACCCAGAACGTTCTGTGCCTCGTGATTAACGATATATTTATTTCGTCTTTCCTTTTCACATAATTGCTTTGATAACGACCGCTTCATATGGTCGAAACAGATTTCTGTCAGAAAACTATTAACATCTTGTTTTTTCTACAAACTTTCTACACATATTGTCGGATTCATATCCATTTTACCTTTCTTATATATATATATATATATATATATATATATATATATATATATATATATATATATATATATATATATATATATATATATATATATAACAAACTGATGAAGACAATTTTAATCTATTAATAATGAATTATTAATATTAAGTATTATTAATAATTTATTATCATAATATAATTATTATTATATATATAATATATTATGATATAATAATATATTATTATTATTATATAATAATAATTATTATTATTATTGTTATTATTATATAAGTATTATTGATAATTAAGTATTACACGACTTTCAGAACTGGAATACTACTTGTAAAAAAATGATAGATAGATGCATACTTAAATGATTGCCGTCTCTTGTTTCTTCAGCATCGTCTTCTCATATGACTTTTCAGTTCAGCAGCCATCTTGCAAACCTTCAGGCAGATATCACAGACAAACGGATGAATGTAGATCTTACTCGGGGAAAAAGTTTATGTTTACTACGTTTTTTCAAGCTGGACATTGATTTACAGACTTTAGTGCAAATATATAGGTTAGAGGAAAATGAGTTAACAAATATGTGTTTAAAAAGATTGAGTTCAAAAAAGAATTTTCAATACACATCAAGAATGAATAGAACAAAATATATTCGTCATAAATAACCCAATAAGGGTTGACGTGTCGTAAAACAAAAAAAGAAAAGAAAGAAAGAAATACATAAATAAATGGAGTGATGACTTGCAGGGAATCATAGATAGATAGATAGATAGATAGATAGATATCAACAGACTCATAAAGATAATTTTAATCTATCAATAATTAATTAAAGTATTACACGACTTTAAGAACGATATCAGAAACTGGAATACTACCAGCCAAAAATGATAGATAGATGTATACTTAAATGATATG
>CM042141.1:98564006-98616135 GCA_023376005.1 Doryteuthis pealeii
GTGGAGATATGAAATCGATATTTTGTCGATCCGCCTTTGGCCTTAATAACAGCTTTTATAAATGATGACGTTGAGTTAATTAGACACTTGCATTCAATAGGCCTAACATCATTCCATACACTTAAAAAAGAAAGATTCTTTCAGTTCTTTTTAATTGCTTGTCGGGCACAAAATTAATTAACTAACGACAAATGCCTGAGGAAAAGATCAAGGGGTTGAGCGGTCTGTAAACTGGATACTAAGTGGTCCCATGACATCCAACACCCAACCTCGACCCTCCCATAGGCTAAATGGGCGGTCGGAGAGGCCTCACCCAATCAATCGGCAACACTTATAACGTTGTCATTAGTAATATGGCAAATCCTTCTTCACACCGCCCTGTCGGCTGGTGCTGTAAAATACGCCAACTGCACCTCTACAGAGAAGTAAGCCCCCCTTCATGATGCCACCTGTTGGTGTAGGTGGCCTGATGACAGGATTGTGGTGGCTGAGCGGTCTATAACTCGGATACTAAGAAGTTCCGTGACATGGAACTCCACTTTGCCTCTTATTTGGGTAAGAGAAATCGGATCTGATAAATCGGCTAGTTATGTCAAACTCTAACACCCATAAGAAGATCAATTTGAAGAATACGGTTGGGAAAAAACACCCAACCCTTTTTATCATATAAGTGTTAAATGGCGGTGGGTACAGGTCAATCATCAGTTTATTAAAACACATAAAGTCATTTCTTCTAATTCATGGATACATAAATTGAAGTTAATAAAAATGATCTATATCAATTTGTTGATACATGAAATTAATGAAAAATCTAACATAAAAACTATTTCTACCAATTTAGGGTCTTGGGTTTGTTGCTAGTCTGCATCTAATGGGGAGGTTACAATTTTGAAACTCTAGATAGTATTAAATACCTCAGACCCGGTGTTAGGATCCTATCTATGGGCAAAATAGATATGTTTGTAGTTTATTAAAATTATATCAGCCATTTATTGATACACGTGAAAATGATAAATTTAACATAAAAATTATTTCTACCAATATATGGATACACTGTTACTTAATGAATTGTAGTTTATCCATTGTGTAAGGAAGTGTAGAAATATTTGAATTTAAAAGTTAGCTGGTAATCGTTAAAGAAGTGTCATGGAAAATAACCAGTGGTTTTACTGACAACTTTTGACACTTTATTGACCAGGACTAGATGCTCTGAGTCGTTTAAATTATCAGGTGACAGAAATCGGTGGAAAAAAATGTCTAGCTTTAGACAGAGCGAACAAGGCAATCGAGGGAGTTAGAGAGACGTTTCCCCTGAGAGTTTCCTCAGATGTAATTTAATTATTTATTTTAAAAGTGTGATTGATTTCTCAAAAACTGAAAATCTTCCATGTGCAAAAATATGTGAACTACCTGTGTATTGGTGCTGTAAAGTCGGTAATACATTCACGTTTAGATGCTTAATTAGTCAATTTAAGCTGACCAATCAAATGAGACATTATTAGTATTAGTAAATTGGTTGGGCAACACATAATATAAGAGAGGAGAAACCAACTAAGCTACTGTAATGATATAAGACTATCTAAAAGAATATTGCAGCTCCATCCATCCACTGTAAGACAAATAATTTCCAAATAAAGGGTATTCAATACGAACACAACTCTTGAAGTGGACAAACATCAAAACTATCATAAAAAAACACAAGACAAATTATATAGAGGAGGCAAAAGCCAACCCACACCTCATCTCGAAAGGGTTTCAGGCCCCTTACAGCATTTGGAGTAAATGTGCATATCTTCAATCAGATGAAAATTGAATGAACATGCAATTCATTGGAGGGCTGCTAGAAGGAAACCTCTGCTCTTAATGAAGAACAAATCTGCCCGTTTAAACTTTGCCAGATAATCCCCGGAAAACCAAAGATCTTCTGGAAATCCATTCTGGACAAATGAATCAAAGATAGAATTGTTTAGTCACAATCAAAACTACTCTTGAGAAAATTGAACACTGCCAACCAAGCAAAGAATCTCATTCCAACAGTGAAGCATGGCGGGTGAAATATTAAGATCTATGGTGCTTTTCTGCCTTTGGAGATGAACGATACCAGGGAAATATGAATTCTCAGTCCTATCAACAAATTTTAAAACAGAATATCCTTGCCATCAGTCAGTGAGTTTGGAGCTTGGCCGATAAGTTCTGAAACAAGGCAATGGCCTTAAGTATACCAACAAAACTACCAAGGTGTAACTTTAAATGAATTATTCGGACTCTGGATTTACCAAAGTCCGGATCTCAATCCAATAAAAATATTATGATTAATTAATAATGATTTATTATGATTTCTTTATTAAAAGCAACACCATTACAAAAAAAAACAAATTGCATATATGAAAATGTTAAAGTTTCTTTTTCTTCTTTTCTTTCCATCAAATCTTTTCAGTTAATCCAAAATCATTGTCGTTTTCGTTGTCATTTTCGTTGTCGTTTTAATCATCAGAAAAATCAAAATTTGCCAACATGCAACTGCATGTCCAACAATTTCAAAACCAAGGAACGCAGAGAGTTCATACTATATATCCCCAAATTTCTCTCAACTGGCTGTTTTGAAGAAGGTTCTACAAGGTAATAACTAAAAGAGTTTACATACTTTTGCACATGTCATATTTTCAGTTTTGGTTAAATAAGTCCCTTTTTTAAATTGATAATTAAAATGCAACATTTTTTTTTTTTGTATGTGTTTATTATTTTGAAAGTCTACTTTACAAATTGGAGTTTCGATGCATATTTAATCGACGCTTATTTGAAATGTTTTCCTAATAACAATAACCATGTCTGCAGGCTTCACAAACTTTCAAGCCACATTATATATATATATATATATATATATATATATATATATATATATATATATATATATATATATATATATATATATATATATATATATATATATGGGGGAGTGTACGTTATTGTTGATGATGAGAGGTAGTGATATCTTTGGACAAATTCATTTTTTGTGGAATTAAATCGATAAATATTGTTTTGTTCGAAAATTTTGTTCCTTTTTTGTAAATCTTTTTCCAATTTATTTGTCATTCAAATATGTCTCAATTGAAAACAAATACAGACTTTCTTTGAATTCAATTTGTATAATTATCTATAACAAAGGCGTGAAAAAATATTGCAACAAAGGTCCAATTACTTGCACTTTTATGTCTCAAATGCTAAGAAAACAATGACAATTTCAAGGTGCAGCTGACATGGTGTTATGGTTATGAGCTAGACTGGCAGACTTATCGAGTTCGATTCTCACTGAGTACCTGCACTTCTGTTCTTCTGCCAAACTAAGCTTAATAAATGAACAACAATAAATGAACAATACATATTGTTGATTTATTTCGGTTTTATTTCAAAATTCAATATTTAACTATCTCTGTCTTATATTATTCTTGAATTTGTTTCTCACTGAGTGGCTGTCTCTCTGCCAAACTAATGAAAACAGCTATTTTCGAGGTTTGGTAAATTTTAATTATTGGAAAATGTTTTTAATAACTTAGATTAATTTGTTGTAAAAGTTTAAACTCAATGAATACTTCATGAAATAATAATAAATAATAATAAATACGAATGTCAGTGTGTCACATTTTTTAACTTTACTCCTAGAAGCCACAGCCCAACACATCATACGATTTTGGAATCTAAATTTCATAATCATTGGTCTAAATGCATCGGAACAGTTTGTCTTCGTTTCTTTTTAACAGTTCATATACGTCGCATAAGATTTTGTCAAAATTTCACAGCCGTTTTTGTAAATTCACAGTGACAGTGTTTCAAAGTTACATGATAAGAGTTTTCTAAGTTGCATAGTAACAGTCTATTTAAATGCATCTAAACAGTTTTTCTAAGTTCCATAATAATATTTCTTTCTAAATGCATAGTAACAGTTTTTCTAAGTTGCGTGTTAACTGTTTTTCTAAGTTTCACATTAACAGTGTATCTATGTTTCATAGTAACAGTTTTCCCGAGTGCATAATAACAGTTCGTCTAAAACCCGTTATTTCAAGATTGCATGTTACCAGTTTATCTATTTTACCTATTAACAGTTTGTATAAGTTGTATAGTTAACATTTTGTCAAAATGTATAGTATCATGTTGTATAACAACAA
The DNA here is from genome assembly GCA_023376005.1 of Doryteuthis pealeii. NCBI lineage: Eukaryota > Metazoa > Mollusca > Cephalopoda > Myopsida > Loliginidae > Doryteuthis > Doryteuthis pealeii. The sequence goes on from CM042141.1 coordinate 98,568,170, forward strand.
TGTTTACATGCAACATAGAAACAGTTGCATGTTAACATTTTCTTGGTTGCGTGTTAACATTTTTAAGTTGCATGTTAACAGTTAGTTAGTTGCATAGGAAGAGTTTGGTTAAATGCATGTTAACAATTTGCCTAATTGAATAATAGCCTAAAGTCTAAAGTCTCGTTGTAAGTCTGTCTAAATAATGTTTTCAAGTTGCATGCTAACCATCCATCTACGATGCATAATAAAATTTAAACTATAAATGTTTGTCTAAGTTGCATGATAAAAGTTGCATGTAAAATGCATGTTAACAGTTTTTTAAAGATTTATCTACGTTGTATGGTAAAAGTTTGCCTAAATTTCATACTAACATAAATTTCATGCTAATATAAATTTCATGCATCATAAGAATTTATCTAAGTTGCATGCTAACAGTGTATATAACCTGCATAATAAGAGTCTATCTTACTTACATAGTAAATGTGGAGGCGCATTGTGTTATGGTTATGGAAAATGGATTTGGTGGCACTAGTTCAAATCACTAATTGTAGCTATTCTCCCTCCAGCTATGGCTAAATAGTAGGGTTGACTGGCCTCTTTAACCTTGGTTAGGCAACCAGTCTATGAGAAAGAAAACTGAATCAGACATGTTGAACTCTGTTTACCGTGTTGCATCCTGTTCGTGTGGAGTGGTTGGTAAATACATATATAGTAAAATGTGTTGGTTGGTTGGTTGGTTTTTACGGTATTTCAACCCTTGTTGGGTTATTTTATGCCGAAGATGTTTTCTTTTATTTATTCTTGATGTGTATTAAATTCTTTTTAAAACTCAATTTTTAAACACTTTCTAAATTCATTTTTTTTTATTTAACCCGCAGATGGAACCCTAACAGGTACTACCACTCCAGGTCAGATACGATTTAGAAGTAATGGCGATAAAGGGGTACTCCACACTCCCCTTAGCTCCAGAATTGGAACTTTACGATTAGATGCAGTTTAACGTCATACACAGGACACGTAAATGTTTGTTTCAGTTTCATAAGAACATTTAGAGGATATTCACCTGTATATTTTATTTAGCAGTAAATAAACTAATAACAGATAAATATGAACAAATTGGATTCATAGCTGAAAATTCTGGCTTCATAAAATATTCATTGAACAAACTAGATTAAATTACTCGAATTAAAGTTGTATTTTTTCCGAGAAATGCACAGAAAAATATGCGTATTAACTTAACGTTGAGGAAAGAATCAGCTACTAAATATCAATAGCACAATTTCCCCAATTATTGAGGTAATGTTATTAAGAAATTTGTCATAATTACAATTAGCATTTGAATTAATGTTGTCCAAATATGACAAATCAATCTGATGAAATTTTTCAATTAGTTTTTCTTCTGTAAAATATTTATACTTGTTACATTTAGTATGGTCAATGCTTGCATTTTTAGATATGAGAAATTGGGGGAAAGTGATCGGAAATATGTGTTAAGATGTTACCACATGTTATTTTGGCACCAGTTATGTTAATATAAATATTATCAATAATGGATTAAGAGTAATCAGATACTCTAGTAGGTTGATGGATGCAAAGTAAAAAGATATGTTTAAAAAAAAACTGTTGATGAATTCACTTGAGAGGGGATGAGAATCATAGTTAAGGAGGTTAATATTAAAATCACCCATGATGAAGACATTTTTATTAGATAGCATAGGGAGGACAGACTGAAAGTAGGTTGTAAGGCTTACTGTATCTGAGCCTGGATGTCTATAAACACAACAAAACAAAAAGTTTTTGTCACGCTTGTTTTCAACTTCGACCCATATTGTTTCGAAGTCAGTAAATCTACAATTGAGATCATCGCACATATTAGAAGACGGAGAACTTTTTATATATAATCCCACTCCATCATTTTGAGAAAAGGATATAGTAGTGAAGATCACGTAGCCAGGAATATCAATATTGGTCATAATCGGCTTTTCTACAGAATTCCACATTTCAGATACACCAATAACATCAAAAGATTTATTTGGAAGAGTAGCTAGATAAATCAGTTCATCATGATGCAGAGAGAGAGGCTTCTTATGTTAGTGTGGAGAATAGAGAGATCATTAGTATTTATATTATAAGTGGTTAGTTTGGAGACCGTAATGTAACGCGAATCAATAGTTTGAGGTATCTGTTCATCAATGTCGTATTCACCTAGATTTGGCAATTTTAAAAGGCTTGATGACATCTCAAAAATAGGATGTTTGTCTGAATTTGTATTAAATGAAAAACAGATTTGAAAGGTCATCATTGGTAGATTAAAGAAAGGCAGTACATTATTACAATATTTACTACCAAAATTATTCATGAGAGAAAAAAAATGAATTAAATATAAACAAGAATAATCACCAAAAGCTACAGTTTGGACAGAAAATAAATATAAACAAAAAAAGTTTTGTTGGGACAGGGAATAAATGTTTTTAAAAAATAGCTACAAAAAGTTTCAGTTGGGACAGAGAGTTTTAAGTTAGGTTAATAGTTTTTAATTTAATAAGTTTCAAAACTTTCCAGGTCTTCAAAATGTTTGATTAGTTTTATTCCGTCATTAGTCTTAATAAAGACTTTGTAATTGTTAGTCCACGTGTTCAATATTGCTTCTTCCTTTCTTAGTTGTCGTGACTTTTTTGGCTATTTCCGCCTTCTTTTTTGTTAGGTGATCATTAATGTAAACTTTCGTACCTTTTAGTTTTGATCTTTCATTAGCATGTATTTATTTTTCCTATTTGTGAAACGAAGGATTAATATTGGTTTTTTCTCACCATTCCTATTTAGGGAGTGACATACTTCAATGTGACTTTTATCCAGTGTGATTCCTTTGGTTTGGAGAAAATCAACAATTTGATTTTCACTGGTGTTATTTCTGTTTTCCTCATCCTCCATATCAGCTCGGGTGTGAGATTGGCTGCTTTATTATGAAGTCCAGTGATTATTACATCATTGATCCGGGTATATTGTTCAAGGGCATCAACCTTACTTTCTAAGAATGTGATTTTCATATATCTTTTCCTTATTTAGGATTCAAAGAATTTTTACTTCCTCAACCAGATCTAGTATATTTTTTGTTGGAGTCTCAAAATTGAGATTTCCTCTTTAAGAAAATCAAGCGACCTCCTAATACACTCCCCCTCTCTCTCTCTCTCTCTCTCTCTCTCTCTCTCTCTCTCTCTCTCTCTCTCTCTCTCTCTCTCTCTCTCTCTCTTTCTTACCTTCTTTTCCTCTTTTCCTTATATTCAATTAAAACAGATTAAGAGTTATTGCTTCCGCGCCCTTGCCTCCTCTCTCTATTTTCCCCCTATGCCCTTTCTTCTTTCTTTCTTTCTTTCTTATCCTATTTTTCTGTGTACCATGTCCTTTTTCTCCCCTTTCTTTATAATGAAAACGATACGGTTTATTATTTAGCTGAGGTGACGACACTCATCAGAAATAAAAATTCGGCGGAAAGTAATACCAGATAATCAGGATTTAATTTTTTTTTTTCATTGCATCTTGTACGATTTGGATGGTCTCATTTTTAACCACGGGTCGTACTTTAAGGAACGCGAGTATTAATATATAGATATATGTACAGAAAAGCACATAGAGCAAATTGCATAAAATCAACGTGAGTCCGTGCGCATGCGTATGCGCGTGCGTGTGGTGATGTCAGATGATAGCAGAGGCAGAACTATAATCATTTACCAAGTTTAACTTCGTTTAGTACAGGGACAGAAATATGTGACGCCCAGTGAAAACGAACTCATTAATAACGGTTTGTTAGTTAGGCTCGTTAACCAATACACAACTCAGGGGCTCCCAGAAACAAATACGTTGATTACAATAGATTGCTTCTTCTTCTTTTTTTTTTTCATAAGCGTCACGAATCTGTACGTTGTTCACGTAATGATCGGTAGTTTTGAAATCAAATATTAATTTCAGTAAAACAAGTTAGAATAGCCGAATGGAAAATTTACAAAACTGTGGAAACTCGGAAGAAAAGTAACTGACTAATTTAAAAGATGAAGATGAACTTATGATTATTATAACTGTCAGTGTATGAGTAGGGAAGTTTGGGGTAATCTGATTTGAGCGGTAATGTGTGGGAGCAAAACAACATCAGTAGTTTAGCGCTAGCGAACAGGGGATATACTCCCTCGCTGATACTGAGAATAAGGTACTTTGTCTATTTTACTTTTACAGTTCTACTACAAGGATGTATTTGGCATTAAATAACCCATGATGGTTAATATTCCATTAAACAAACAAACCAACCAAATAGTACCACTACTGTTCTTCCTAGAGGATGTATTTGGCATTAAATAACCCATGAAGGTTGATATTCCATTAAACAAAGAAACCAAACCAAACCAACTTATAACAAAATTTTAACTCTCAAAAGCTCCAAAAATTAACTGTTTACTAAATTGGCAGAAATGTTTAGTGTGTGTGTGTGTGTGTGTGTGTGTGTTAGGGGGAGGAGAAATAGGTTCTCAATGCAGTTTTGACTAACGAAAAGAGAGCCCTTTTGGTTTAATTCACAGTTTTCCTTCTCCTAAACCGGATACCATACTAAGGTTAAAGAGACCAGTCTTCCCTACCGTTTACCCATATCTGGAGGGAAAAAAGATTCGTACCTTTCCCCAAGGGTATTAGCTCTATGCGAAATGCAGACAGCCACGTTCAGGATTTGAACTCGATTCGCCGTGTCCATTTCTGAGGACAGTAACCATTACACCACGTACCTCCAACAAGGAGTGGGTGCGTGTGTATGCGTACGTGCGTGTGTGTGTGTGTGTGTGTGTGTGTGTGTGTGTGCTTTCTGAATATTTAGAAAACATTTTATGTTTCCAATCAATTAGGAAAAAGAGGACTCTATGAAATTGAATGTCGTGTCAGCTGTGATGCTAGTTTTGTATCTGCCCAAACTAAAGCTAGCATAATATTGTCACCTACAGATGAGACCAACACTTATAACGTTGTCATGGTAGTGTGGCAAATCCTTCTTCACACCATCACACTGTGAGAATGTTGCGGGGGGGGGTCCCCGTGGCGTAGTGAGTCTATATTTACCCAACATCTCCGCACGAGCTGGATGCGACACAAGGTCAATTTTTTACGCGGAGTTTTACAGGTTTGACTTGAGAGTTTTCCTTCTCTTAGACAGGTCACTTAGCCAAGGTTAAAGAGCCCAGACTGCCCTACTATTTACCCATAGCTAGAGGGAAATTGGATGCACTATGTGAAATGCAAACAGCCTCGTCCAGGATTTGAATTCGGGTCGATTATTCCATTTCCTACTACTCTAACCATTCTACCACACGCCTCCATGGTGTAGTGAGTAAAGTCATTGAGTGGGACATTGTAGTAAGTGAGTTCGAACTCAAGTCACGCTATGATTGGTTTGTTTGGTTTGTTTTATTTTACGGCATATCAACCTCGGTGGGTTATTTAATGCAGACGAAGTTTTGAAATAAATTCATTCTTAATGCATAATACAATTTTGTTTATCAACTCATGTTTTTCTATTTAACCCATAGATGAGACCCTAACAGGTACTCCGGGTCAGAGTGGACTAGGGAGCAATGGTGATGGAAGGGGTGCTCCACATTCCCCAAACCTCCAAAACTGGAACCTCAACATCAGATAGAGTTTAACGTCATTCCCAGGACATGTAGACCCTCGGTCACCGCCTTCTAGCACCCATATGATAAAAGGGGTTAGGGCTTGCCATAAGGGCAATAGGGTTGGGAAAATCATATAGATGCTAGGGCTTGACATGACCAACCAATTGATCGGAGGGGGCCTCTCCGACCGACCGTCTAGCCTAAGTAAGGTTCTAAGTGGAGTGTTGCATGTCATGAATTGCTCATCCACCAAGACCCCGTCCTTAAACATCACGGGTCGCCACCCACGGCCAACAGGTGTCCCCATTGGTGGAGTCTTACCCCTCTGCAGAGGAGCAGTCGGTGCATTCTAACGCCCCACCGACAGGGAGCTCACGCTACTATGTTTGCTCTCGGACTAGTACATTTGAAAAAGGCATGAACTCCGTAATTCCCTGTAATACCACTACTTTTCTACGAGGATTACTTCGGTATTAAATAACTCACGTAGGTTGATATGCCATTAAGCAAAGATACTAAACGAAAAATCTGTTGTTTTGTGTTTACGGCTTTCATGGAGTTTTAATTCGGTCGATCTATGCCTATCTGTACCATACTTTTCGGATACGCCCACCCTCATACGACTCTACGTCAGGGCGCCCATATAAAATAACACCGTATCTGCTAAAGCGATAAAAAAAATAAGAGAAAATCTGCTAAAGAAGATTATAAATATCACAAAAACATTTCAAAAATGGATTTTTCAAACAACAGAATAAAATATACACGACGTTTAGTTTTCTTTTGTCTGTTTATCGTTTTTTGTTATCATTTCTTTATTAATTTTTATCGAATTTCTTATTCATTTTCCCTATAACAAGAATTATTATTCATGAATTATTTTACTATAAAGATGCATTGGAAATAATGTCATTATGAAAATACATTAAAAAGGATTTTTCTATAAAAATGAATCGAGAATGATTTTACTATGAAAAGATACTGAACATTATTTCATTATAAAAATGAATTGGAAATGATTTTACTATAAAAATGAATCGAGAATGATTTTACTATGAAAAGATACTAAACATTATTTCATTATAAAAATGAATTGGAAATTATTTTACTATAAAAATGCATTGGAGATCATTTTCGAAAGTTGACAGTTGCTTACCTTAGCTTAGTATGGCACAGGGGGAAATGAGTTGATTAGTGTGGGTGATTCCCGTGGCGTGGTGGCTAACGTGCTGGACTGCAATATCGTAGTGAACGAGTTCGAACTCCAATAGCGCTATTACGTTCACTTTCGAAATAAACCCTTGAGAAAAGCATAAATACCCTCACTCCCACCTGATATGAGTCAAATAGTACCACTGTTGTTCTTTTACAATGATGGCTTTGGCATTAGATCATCCCCGAAGGTTGATGTGCCATTAAATAAAAAAAACCAAGCCGAGTTGATTGGGGTTGGGGGTGTTTTGTTTTGTTTTCTTTTTTTTGGGGGTACATGTCAATCCTTGTTGGGGTATTTTATGATGAAGTTCGTTTAACGGTTATGTGTGGTCGATTGGTTAGTTGTTTAATAGCATATCAACCCTTGTGGGTTATTCAATGCTAAATCTAGTTTTTATACATATATATATTATTTACTATTTCTCTGGGGAGTGTGGAGTAGTTCTTTATTGACATTAGTCCTAAGTCCATTCTGACCCGGGGTGGTAGTACATATTAGGGTCACATCTATGGGTCAAACAGATAGGTTTGTAGAAACTACTCAAAACATGTAAATATAAACATACACAGTAAATCTGCCTAAAATCAAATGAAACGCCTCAGCCTTCATAACGTACCAGTATTTCTATATTGAATAATTGTCTAAACTCCATTTTGAAGACAAAATATAGGATCAGCCTGTCATTAAACATCCATCACTAAATAAGAATAATTATTCTAAACATTAATAGAAGTGATTTTACATCCTTTACTTTTAATAATGACCATCTTTGAACCGAAATGTATTGTGTGTAAGTAATGCTACTTTGACTCCTTTAAATATGAATAATTGTTACGATTAGAGTTGCCATTTTTTTTTCGGTACTTCTTGCAGTATAAAAAAGTATCCGATTTAATCCTTGTCTGTTGATCTGTCTGGGGTGGGGGGATCCTTCTGCTAATTACTCTAAGGTGTTTGATCACCTGGTTTAAATATATGTTCGTTCGTTTTCGCATTGGTCAATTCATTCACGGCCACTTAGAATAGTCTATAAGTATAAGTAGTGATGAGGCTTGATGATTAGTATTATCTGCGTTATTTGGACTATTGTCTCCATCTTCATTGTTATCTGTACAACGCTTCTGCCGAAACGTTGTACATATAACATTGAAGATGAGGACAATAGTCCGAATAACGCAGATAATACTATATATTATTCGTTTAAGAAATATTTTTCATTAGATTCATGTAATTAATAAATTGGTCAAATTTTCATTAACTTTATCTATATTAATAAATGGAGCCTCACTACTGCAGCTTAAGACGTTGACTATTTATTTGGTAGATATATTTACCGCTATTTATATGACTGATGAATACAGAGATACATATATATATACCATTGCAAATATTTCACTTCCTTTTTTTAAAACAATATTTAGAATATATACTTTCATAATAACATAACATTATCTACATATTCTACTTAAAGGAGGTGGAATCAATGAAAGATTATGTTATAACAAGAACTTTTATTCAAAAAGGTGATATAAAAATAAAACAAAAATAGGAATCCATTCACACCCAAATATATATATATATATATATATATATATATATATATATATATATATATATATGTGTGTGTGTGTGTGTGTGTGTGTGTGTGTGTGTGTGTGTGAGGAAAAAGGGGTTGAAATGAATCCGACAGAATAAGGTAAAATAAGGAATGAAAGAACAAAACTCAGACAAATATGTGTAGTATATTTCGCTGGAGGTTTGACCTCAGCTTCTTCTGCTTTTATTATAATAAACTAGCAAAATAAAAAGACACCCTCCGGGCGATGTAAAAATAATTTTTTGAAAGATATTGCCTGAGGGAATGGGAGCTGAAAATTCAATGTCCTAGACTGTGTACCATAAGTATGTAAAATCGTCAAATTTCTTAAAGGAATAAAAAAAAAAAAAAGAAAGAAAGAAAGACAATTTGAAATGGAAACAGTTCCGATAACTTTAAATATTATATTAGAATAAAACAATCTCTATATAAATATATAACGCCGGGCATCTATTTATTGAAACAATAAGGACTGTCTAGCGTTGCATGCTCACATTTTGAGTATATTTATTCTATGTTATGACGTTGGATTATGTGTTGGGTAATGTGACGTAAGCAGTGACGTAATTTTTGTTACAGACAAAAACCGGAAGCGAATCTCCATTATTAATAGAAGCAGAAGAAACTGAGGTCAATCCTTCAGCGAAATATAGTCTATAGCCTTTTCTTTGTTTTTCTTTCTTTCTTTCTATATTTGCTTTTTTTGTGATATGTACCACTTTTTTTCTCCCTTTCTTTCCTCATAATTACAGCAATATGGTCCATTAGTTATTCAGATGATAAGATATCTTATGAATCAAAACGGAATGGTCCATTATTTATCTGAGGTGATGACAGGGCGTGATACACGTAGGTAGGTGCCTGCGTATTAATATATAGCTGTGGCAACGTCAGTGAGAATAAACTGCCACTTGAGCAAACGTAGACAACGTGTTTAATGTCATACCCAGGACATATTCTTTTTGGGGAGTATTATCCGTGTATTGGGGATGCAGTCGCCTGTATTTCAGGCCTCCAAGTGGGGATAATGTGCTTGCTTTGAAAATTAGCACGAGAAAATGATGTCTTTTTATCTGACATCAAATAAGAACCGCTGGCATTGTTGGGATGTGCGTAACTCAGTCGTGTTCAAAGCCGACCATTTGATCATAAGACTATCTGATTATATTTACGTAACTCCGTCGAGTAAATAGATATTTACAATTTTACCTTTGTACGAGGCAAGACAACAACAGCAGGACATGTGTAAATATCAAATTCACTAAACAGGTCTTGCCTGATAACTTTACCCACAGCATTCTTCTCATGTATTTATACATTCATTATTGCATACTGATTTATTCACATTAAAGCCCTTCATCCCGGTTGATATAGTCAAGCATTTCGGCTATTATACCCTCCGGCCTTCTTCGGCAATAAATTGCTCCTTGGAAACATATGGTTCTCATTATATTTCACTTCCTAGAGGATATTCAACTAATTCGATTGTTAATTCGTCTGTGTTCGTTAATATATCTTGTTAATACGTCCTTATGATGCGGCTTCTAGTTCACTGAACCGGAATGTATGAGTTTCAGTGCCTGGTCCAATGCTATCCAGGTAATCTGTCAATATAACCAATACTTATACATGCTTGACTTACGGGTTTAATTCGTTCTGCTCGTAACTCAATTTGCTCGTATACATAATTACCAACACCTCCACACGAGCAGAATGTGATTCGGGATCAATTTCTTAAGTGGAATTTAACAGGTGCTAAATTCAGAGTTTTCATTTTTCTAGACCGGTTGATATATCAAGGTTAAAGAGCCCAGTTTGCCTTACTATTTGCTCATAACTGATAGATAATCTATTTAAGTTCCACCAAAAATGGATCATCAGGGTTTATCGTAATTAATTTTTTTTTAAGTGTGCGAGGCTATAATTGTATTATTCACTTCTGCGGTTATCATTAATTTCTTAATTAATTCATTACGATAAACCCTGATGATCCATCTATCTATACCTTTCCACTATATATATATATATATATATATATATATATATATATGTGTGTGTGTGTGTGTGTGTGTGTGTGTGTCTGTCTGTCTGTCTGTCTGTCTGTGTATGTGTGTGTGACATATTTCTATGTTATCAGAAGTGACATTGTAATTGTAATTTTGATGACGTTGTTATGGTAACAAAGTTTGCTTGTCACCACTCGTAAATGACCAAGTATGACATTATTATGATATTAAACATTGGATTTTTTTTTATTGTTAAAATAATAAAAGAATAATAGAAATTCAAATCCAGGTTGATTAAAAAAAAAGATTAACACATTCATGGCAATACTTTTATGACATAACTTGAAGCGGCTACCCGACGTCGCTTGGGTAGAAATGAGGGGGGGGGGCAAAAAGTTAGTCTCGCAGATCTATTATTACTGAATCGTGAGTTAGATCCTCACTGCCCCATTAAACTCCCTTTGTAAAAAGACCTTCTGTTGATCCAGCTATGGGTTAAATAGAAAAATATGTTTTATAAAAAAAGACAACTGAGTATCCATTACGAATGAATTTATTTCAAAACTTTGTCGGCTTTAAATGACCTACCGAGGTTGATATGCCGTAAAACAAACAAACCTGTAACCTGTGATCCGGCCGGTGGGAAGTCAGGAAGAAATGTGTACAGGCACTGAAAAGAAAAATTAATGTCTCCTATTTAAAGTACGTATTAAATGCAAAAAAAAAAGATCCATGCTGCTACTATTTAAATTTTATATTTTAATTTTCTTCTCGAATATAAATCAAATCTTCATAATTCTTTTTCAAAATGCAAGATCTGGCAATAGTGAATGTGTATATATATTGATGAACTAGTGGAGGGCACCCGACCGGCAGGGAGACCACGCCTATGCTTCAAAGATGTCTGCAAGAAAGACCTGAAGACATGCCGCATCGACATAGATACGTGGGAGGCGTGTGCAGAAGACCGTGCAACCTGGCGCCTCCTCGTCAAACAAGGAACAAAAAGAAGTGAAGAAAAGGAAAAAAGCTGCCACAGAAAAGAGGGCTAAAAGAAAGGAGAAACAGCAGCACCCCCAACACCCACAGAAAGCATTACCTTTTGTTTGCAGCCACTGCACCAGAGACTGCCATTCAAGGATCGGTCTGTTCAGCCACTCACGTAGCTGTAAGTGAGAAAAGGAGAAAAAAACTACGCCATCGTCTAAAATAGACGGAAAGTTGCCCTTTATATATGTATAGATTTCAAACAGTCTCAACGTGTTCACCATCCCTGTTAATACATTTTTGGAATCTCCCACAGGTAATTTAAAAATGCTAATATTTCTTTGGGAATATGAACGTCATTATATCTAATAAAATATAAAGTCTTCGCGCTAAAAAAAGGGGGGCAAACGGCAAGAAGCAGGCGATACCTAGTCGAAACTATTACAGATGCGAACTATGCAGATAATCTAGCACTTCTAGCAGTGTCAGGTAATTAAAAATGTTAATATTTCTACGGGAATATGAACGTTATTAGATCTAATAAAATATGAAGTCTTCACGCTAAAAAAAGCGACAAGAGCCAAGAAGCAAGCGATACCTAGTCGAAACTATTACAGATGCGGACTACGCAGATAATCTAGCACTTCTAGCAAATACACTACAGAAATCCATGGCAATATCCGTATAAGAAAGGGATGGGCTGCTATAGACAGATTATCGATCATATGGAAATATGATCTCTCTGATAAGACAAAGCGAGAATTCTTCGTGTCAGTGTTAGTGTATGGCTGTGAAACTCTAACGAAACACTTGGAGAAAAAAACTGAATGAGAACTCTACAAGGATACTACTTGCGGTCTTGAAATTTATTAGAAAGGTATAGAGGGATAACCTACTTAAGTTTCACCAAAAATGTATCATCAGTGTTAATCGTAATGAATTAATAAAAGAAATGTGCGAGGCTATAATTGTATTATTCACTTCCGCGGTTAATTTCTTGATTAATTCATTACGATTAACCCTGATGATCCATATATCTATACTTTACTACAATATATATATATATATATATATATATATATATATATATATATGTGTGTGTGTGTGTGTGTGTGTGTGTGTGTGTGTGTGTGATACTTTTCGATATCATCAGAAGTGACATTGCAATGGTAATTTTAGTGACGTTGTTATGGTAACACAAGGTTTGCTTGTCACCCCACAAGAGAGCAACTGCACGACTACTTGCCTCCTATCACACAAACTCTCCAATTAAGACGAACTCGGAATTGCTGGAGAAGCAAGGACGAGCTCATAAGTGACGTTATTCTATGATCACCTACTAATGGACACACCATTGTGGGTTGGCCTGCAAAAAAACTACATCGATCAGCTCTTCCGGATACTGATTGATGCACAGAAGCGATGGCCGATAGGGATGGTTGGCGAGGAAGATTCATGGTAATCCGTGCTATCAGCACGACTTGGTAATGATGGTGATGATCTTTATTTTTATTCATTTTTTAAGTAGAATAAATATTACATCGACCACCTGGAGAAGATTCCTGTAATGTGTTGACAGGTATTCCGAACAGGTGGAGACTTTAAAATCGTTATATCCTAAAGGAATTCGCATCGAAATGTTAACACTATTAAACACTGTATATCAACAGATACTACGATAGCGAGTCCAAAATTGTACCCGCCCTGTCGGTTGGGGCGTTAGAATACACTAACTGCACCTCTGCAGAGGGAAAGACTCCCCCAATGGGGCCACCTGTTGCCGTGTGTGGTGATCCGTGATGCTTAAGGATGAACCCAGGTGGCTGAGCAGTCCATGACATGCAACACTCCACTTAGAACCTTACTTAGGCTAGACGGGTGGTTGGAGAGGCATCCTCCCAACAATCGGCTGGTCATGTCAAGCCCTAGCACCTATATGATTACCTCAACCCTTTTTATCATATGGGTGCTAGATGGCGGTGACTGATGGTGAGGTTCCAGTTCTGGGGAATGTGGAGCGCCCCTTTATCCCCATCACCTGAGTGGTAATACCTGTTAGAGTACCATCTATGGGTTAAATAGAAAAATGTTTATAAAGAAAATTGAGTATCCATTAAGAATGAATTTATTTCAAAACTTTGTCGGCATTAAATGTCCCACCGAGGTTTATATGCCGTAAAACAAACCAAACCAAACCAAAAATTTATAATATTCACGCGACCAGAGCAATTCAAGCCGTGAAAAGTACCAGTGTGGTTGGTAGTATCATGGGAGTTGGTTTGGTTTGATTTGTTGGATTTTACGGCATGTCAACCCTTGTTGGGTTATTTTATGCCGCAGACGATTTTTTTATTCAGGCTTTATGGGTATTCAAAAAAAAATGTCCAACTCAATTTTTAACACAATTTCTTAAAACTCATTTTTCTATTTAACCCATAGATGGAACACTAATAGGTACAACCACTCTGGGTCAGGGTGGACTTGGGAGTAATGATGATGAAGGGTACTCCACACTCCCCAGAGCTCCAAAATTGGAACTTCAACACTAGATACAGTTTAGTGTCATATACAGGACACTAAGACCTTCAGTCATCACCTTCTAGCACAAATATGATAAAAAGAGTTGGGAGTTTTCCATAAGAGCAATAGGGTTGGGACAATTATATAGTTGCTAGGGCTTGACATGACCAGCCGATTGATTGAAGGGCCAAGTAGAGTGTTGCATATCAAGGACTACTCAGCCACCAGGATTCCATCTTTAAGCATTACGTGTCGCTAACCTCGGCCAACAGGGGACTCCATTTGGGGAATTTTACCCTTATACAGAGGGGCAGTTGGTGTATTCTTCTGTCCCAGCCGACAGGCCGGGAGTTGGGGTGCTGTTGTCACTTTGTGCATTGTTTTACTCCGTGTGTGTGATTTGAAAGTCGCACAAATAAACGTGCAACGTAGTTTAATCCGGGACTTTTTTTTATTTACAAGTTCGAACCGGGCAATGACGTCACAGAAGCAACCAAAAAAAAAACACTTGGAGACTAAAAGGTAAAGACGCAGTTAATCACCGTACAGTAACCAAATGGTTCAAGAAATGTCGCTCGGTTTGCAAAATCATGCCGTCAGGCAAGACTCAGCAGGCCTAAAGCCGTGGATTCTGAGACCGTAGATTCTGAAACTGCAGATTCCAAGCCATAGAGGAAAATCTGGCGAGGCGAGATTGATATTTTGTGTGGTCCATCAACATCACGACCTCAAAAAAGTACCTGGTGATTCCGAATTGTGTCTCACTTAACCAAAATACTGAAAGACTTTTGAGTTAACCCAGTATTATATAAATATGTTATTTAGTTTATCTTCTAAGAACAAATCATAATAAAAAATCATAAGCTTAAAAGTGCGCCAAATTACAAAAAAGCTGTGCAGTAACCTTTATATTAAAGGTTATTCGTCGACAACTGTCCATTTAAATATCTAGTAAATAGATTCCTACTGCGAAATATCACACATAAGAGCCAAACAAAACAATTATGAACACATATATTTGCGTGTAGACACTATAGACACAAACGTATTAAATAATGATCTCATTAGATATTTTTCGTATTCTCTATACAATATTATTTTTATTATAGATTTGACAATGCCTAAGTGCTTTTTTTCATACCAACAAAAAGTGTTGCGAGATTTTAAATTACGTTTTGGCTCACGGATTTCTGCTAAATTTTTCGGCTAATTTTATCTTTAAAAATACGTTTTATGAATAACATCATTATTCTTATGTGCATCCATAACTATACTTTTATACGTCTATTATCCATAACCGGCATCGTACGCTGTTGGGAATTAGCCTGGACCATAGATGGAAATGTATTAAATAGCCATCCTTACTTCTTTCTGCTCTCTCTTTTAATGTCTTCTTCAAAAAGTCGTTGCTTCCCTTTCATCGGATGTCTTCGTCGGAGTCGTCTCTCTATTTGGTTCCGGGTTTGAGGTTGAGTTTTGTTTAACGGCATATCAAACTCTGTGGGTCATTTAGTGCCAAAATGAGTTTAAATAGAATTTGTCTTTCATATGAGTTTCGGGATTTAGGATATTTGTTTTTATGGTAGTATTTGGTTATGTTTGGTCAGTTTTTGGTGAAAGGGTTGATTTGGTCAGATCTTGATGAAAAGGTTCAAGATGTCCTCTGGTTTAATTATTTTGAAAACATTTGAAGCAACACATTTGTTTGTTGATTTTCCCAAGATATTTTATTCCATACACAGGAAAAATGAAACAAATACTTCTAGCATATGTTTTTCTTTCAAAAGAAACTGTTACCGCTAACATAATGCTCTGTAAAGACACGAACGCTATAGTTCGCTCACCTGACGGTGACACTGATTTCATTAACATTGTCGATGGAGTCTTGAAAAGAGGTACACTGTGTTTGGATCATCGTAGTATAAGATGTACGCAAAAGCGTCACTTCTATTTATGAACTTACCCAATAACAGCAGGTACTTTCCGGTAAAAATTGGCCAAAATTGGCCAGAAAGTATTTAAGATCGTTTGCAACTGTCGTCAAATCAATTTCTAGTTGAACTTTCTGATAGCAAGACCTATCTTTTGGGTTAACATCAACGTTAATATATATAATGAAAAAATGTTTGCACACTAAAAAAACAAAAAACAAGAAGTAGACAAAATCCAGCAGAAACTATGACCGATGCAGATAATGCAGTTGATCTAGCGCTTCTTTCAAATACATCTTCTCAAACCGGATCTCTGCTCTAAAGTCTGAAGCAGGCAGCAAGAGGCATTGATCTCTACTCATATAAAACAGAGCTCTCCTTTTTTTTTTCATCAAGATGATGACATTTCCTTATTAAATGGCAAGCTACTGAAATTAGTTGACCAGTTCGTATATCTCGGTAGCAATATCTCATCTACTGAAAGCGATGTCAACATATTCGTAGGCAAAGAATGGACTGCTATGGACAGGTTGACGGCCATATGGAAATCCTATCTCCCCTGATAAAACAAATCGAGAATTCTTCCAGACTGTATGGCTGCACTACAAAACGCTTGGGAAAAAGCTTCCATTCATCATCTCTGTACAGACACTGGATGCCGTCAGAAAGACTTTCCAATAGCGATGGCAGATAGGAATAAATAACAAGTGAGGGAGGGTCAAAAGAATCCATTCTCTTGCAGATATACATATACACACGCGCACACATTCTCTCTCTCTCTCTCTCTCTCTCTCTCTCTCTCTCTCTCTCTCTCTCTCTCTCTCTCTCTCTCTCTACTTGGCCCATCATGGTGCAATGGTTAGCAAACAGATCTATTACTACTGAATAGCTAGTTCTATCCTCGTTGGACGCCCCATATTTGCGGCCTTGTGTCATATTCTATCACAGGCGAACGGGTTGGGTAAATACACACACTCCGTGCAAGCTTTATATTTCGTTCTCTCTCTCTCTCTCTCTCTCTCTCTCTCTCTCTCTCTCTCTCTCTCTCACACACACACACACACACACACACACACACCTATTCTATCGTGCACTTTCTCTCTTACAAACACACATGTACACACACACACAAACTTTTTTCCACACACATGTATTTTTATACGCACTCATTTTCACACACTTCCTGTTTCCCATACACACACAGAGTCTCTCTCTCTCTCTCTCTCTCTCTCTCTCTCTCTCTCTCTCTCTCTCTCTCTCTCTCTCTCTCTCTCTCACACACACACACACACACACACACACACTTTTTTCCACACATGTATTTTTATACGCACTCATTTTCACACACTTCCTGTTTCCCATACACACACAGTCTCTCTCTCTCTCTCTCTCTCTCTCTCTCTCTCTCTCTCTCTCTCTCTCTCTCTCACACACACACACACACACACGCACACACACACACACACACATAAACATACATACATTCATACATACAAACACAGTGCTCACTCATATGTACACTGATCATAGTTTAACATCTTCAGACAGTATAATATATTATTAAGGAGATTATTTCTATCTGTGAAGAGCTCGACATTATGAAATGATATAATGATGTCTGCATCTGTCTCTATATTTCCAGTCAAATTGATAAACAACCACCGACTTGTGGCGTCGAATATCATACAAGTGTCCTATTGAACGAATTCATCTACAAGGCAACGATCTTATGAAATTACAAAATTTCTGTTTTCTTTTTTAAATTATTGTTTATGTAAGGTCAGCATTTTGAGAATCCAATTCTAAAATGTCCTGGGTATGATGCTAAACTGCATCTAGTGATGAGTTTCCAATTCTGAAGCTCTAGGGAGTGTGGAGTACACCTTCAGTGTCATTACTCCCAGGCGCACCCTGACCCAGAATGGTAGTACCTGATACAGTCCCATCCATGGGTCAAATAAAGCTTTAGTTCGGGTTTGGGTTCTTGGTGTCCTATGTGTAACGTTAAACTGCATTTAGAGATGAGGTTCTAATTCTGGAGCTCAGGGAATGTGGAGTACCCCTTCATTGCCTTTACTTACATAGCCACATTGACCCGGAGTTGTAGTACCCTATCAATCTGTTAAATAGATTTTAAAAATAAGTTTTAAAAATGTGCTTAAAATGAGTTAGAAAATAGATTTGAATACCCAACAAGAATGAATAAAACAAAAACATCTTCGGCATAAAGAAACTCAGCAAGGTTTGAAATGCCTTAAAATCCAACCAACCACCTACTTATAGGACCCCATCGGTGCCTTACAACCCAGGATACGACCCTGAGAGATCCCCATGTCACATTCAAATCAAAGATTCAACTCAAAGATTACCAAGTTGCATCTGCAATATATTCTGTGCCAGTAAACGACCCTGAATAAAAAAAAATTCCACCGCAGCACCTGGAAAAGATCCACCCAAGAAGCAGCTGAAAAAGATCCAGCACCCAAGAAGCAGCTGAAAAGATCCAGCACCCAGAAGCAGCTGAAAAAGATCCAGCACCCAAGAAGCAGCTGAAAAAGATCAGTACCCAAGAAGCAGCTGAAAAAGATCCAGTACCCAAGAAGCAGCTGAAAAAGATACCCAAGAAGCAGCTGAAAAAATCCAGCACCAAGAAGCAGCTGAAAAAGATCCAGCACCCAAGAAGCAAGCTGAAAAAGATCCAGACCCAAGAAGCAGCTGAAAAAGATCAGCTCCAGCACCCAAGAAGTATCTGAAAAAGATCCAGTACCCAAGAAGCAGCTGAAAAGATCCAGCACCCAAGAAGTATCAGAAAAAGATCCAGTACCAAGAAGCAGCTGAAAAGATCCAGCACCCAAGAGTATCTGAAAAAGATCCAGTACCCAAGAAGCAGCTGAAAAAGATCAGCACCCAAGAAGTATCTGAAAAAATCCAGTACCCAAGAAGCAGCTGAAAAAGATCTAGCACCAAGAAGTATCTGAAAAGATCCAGTACTGAAAAAGATCCAGCACCAAGAAGTATCTGAAAAAGATCCATACCCAAGAAGCATCTGAAAAAGATCCAGGTACCCAAGAAGTAGCTGAAAAAGATCCAGCACCCAAGAAGTATCTGAAAAAGATCCAGTACCCAAGAGCAGCTGAAAAAGATCCAGTACCCAAGAAGCAGCTGAAAAAGATCTAGCACCCAAGAGTATCTGAAAAAGATCCAGTACCAGAAGCAGCTGAAAAAGATCCAGCACCCAAGAAGTATCTGAAAAAGATCCAGTACCCAAGAAGCACTGAAAAAGATCCAGTACCCAAGAAGTATCTGAAAAAATCCAGCACCCAAAAGTATCTGAAAAAAGATCCAGTACCAAGAAGCAGCTGAAAAAGATCCAGCACCCAAAGTATCTGAAAAAAGAGAAAAAGATCCAGTACCCAAGAAGCAGCTGAAAAATCTAGAAAAAGATCCAGTACCCAGAAGCAGCTGAAAAAGATCCAGCACCCAAGAAGTTCTGAAAAAGATCCAGTACCCAAGAAGCAGCTGAAAAAAGATCCAGTACCAAGAAGTATCTGAAAAAGATCAGCACCCAAGAAGTATCTGAAAAAGATCCAGTACCCAGAAGCAGCTGAAAAAAGATCCAGCACCCAAGAAGTATCTGAAAAAAATCCAGTACCCAAGAAGCAGCTGAAAAAGATCCAGTACCCAAGAAGCAGCTGAAAAAGATCCAGTACCCAAGTATCTGAAAAGATCCAGTACCCAAGAAGTATCTGAAAAGATCCAGTACCAGAAGCAGCTGAAAAAGATCCATACCCAATCCAGTACCCAAGAAGCAGCTGAAAAATCTACCCAAGAAGTATCTGAAAAAGATCCAGTACCAAGAAGCAGCTGAAAAAGATCCAGTACCCAGAAGTATCTGAAAGATCCAGCACCCAAGAAGTATCTGAAAAAGACCAGTACCCAAGAAGCAGCTGAAAAAGATCCAGCACCAAGAAGTATCTGAAAAATCCAGTACCCAAGAAGCAGCTGAAAAAGATCCAGTACCAAGAAGTATCTGAAAAAGATCCAGTACCCAAGAAGCAGCTGAAAAAGACCAGTACCAAGAAGTATCTGAAAAAGATCCAGCACCAAGAAGTATCTGAAAAAGATCCAGTACCAAGAAGCAGCTGAAAAAGATCCAGCACCCAAGAAGTATCTGAAAAAGATCCAGTACCCAAGAAGCCGCTGAAAAAGATCCAGCACCCAAAAGTATCTGAAAAAGATCCAGTACCAAGAAGCAGCTGAAAAAGATCCAGTACCCAAGAAGTATGAAAAGATCCAGTCCAAAGAAGTATCTGAAAAAGATCAGTACGAAGCAGCTGAAAAAGATCCAGCACCCAAGAAGTATCTGAAAAAGATCCAGTACCAAGAAGCAGCTGAAAAAGATCCAGTACCCAAGAAGCAGCTGAAAAAGATCTAGCACCCAAGAAGTATCTGAAAAAGATCCAGTACCCAAGAAGCAGCTGAAAAAGATCCAGCACCAAGAAGTATCTGAAAAAGATCCAGTACCCAAAAGCAGCTGAAAAAGATCCAGTACCCAAGAAGTATCTGAAAAAAGATCCAGTACCCAAGAAGTATCTGAAAAAGATCCAGTACCCAAGAAGCAGCTGAAAAAGATCCAGCACCCAAGAAGTATCTGAAAAAGATCCAGTACCCAAGAAGCAGCTGAAAAAGATCCAGTACCAAGAAGCAGCTGAAAAAGATCTAGCACCCAAGAAGTATCTGAAAAAGATCCAGTACCCAAGAAGCAGCTGAAAAAGATCCAGCACCCAAGAAGTATCTGAAAAAGATCCAGTACCCAAGAAGCAGCTGAAAAGATCCAGTACCCAAGAAGTATCTGAAAAGATCCAGCACCCAAGAAGTATCTGAAAAAAGATCAGTACCCAAGAAGCAGCTGAAAAAGATCCAGACCCAAGAAGTATCTGAAAAAGATCCAGTACCCAAGAAGCAGCTGAAAAAGATCCAGTACCCAAGAAAGCAGCTGAAAAAGATCCAGTACCCAAGAAGTATCTGAAAAAGATCCAGTACCCAAGAAGTATCTGAAAAAGATCCAGCACCCAAGAAGCAGCTGAAAAAGATCCAGTACCCAAGAAGTATCTGAAAAAGATCCAGTACCCAGAAGCAGCTGAAAAAGATCCAGTACCCAAGAAGTATCTGAAAAAGATCCAGTACCCAAGAAGCAGCTGAAAAGATCCAGCACCCAAGAAGATAAAAAATCCAGTACCCAAGAAGCAGCTGAAAAAGATCCAGTACCCAAGAAGTATCTGAAAAAGATTCAGCACCAAGAAGTATCTGAAAAAATCCAGTACCCAAGAAGCAGCTGAAAAAGATCAGCACCCAAAAGTATCTGAAAAAAATCCAGTAGAAGCAGCTACCCAAGAAGTATCTGAAAAAGATCCAGACCCAAGAAGTATCTGAAAAAGATCCAGTACCCAAGAAGCAGCTGAAAAAGATCCAGCACCCAAGAAGTATCTGAAAAAAGATCCAGTACACCCAAGAAGTATCTGAAAAAGATCCAGTACCAAGAAGCAAAAAAGAAGTACCCAAGAAGTATCTGAAAAAGATCCAGTACCCAAGAAGCAGCTGAAAAAGATCCAGCACCCAAGAAGCAGCAGAAAAAGAAAAAAAAAGTTCCACGAAAAAAAAATTGGATATGAATTAAAATTACATATAAATGCTACTTGATGACATGAAAAATCTCGCCGATCAGTGTTAAATTGCAAAATCTTATTGTTTGTTTTTTTTTTATTCTTTCGAGCTAGGAGGAGGCTCTCGTAGTGTAACGGTTATTATCGTAGATCTAAAGAATGATAGGCTCTGCCAAGTTATTCATAGAGAAGCGCCCTCATGACCAAACTAGGCTACGGGACTGGTTTTTGTTTTGTTTTTGTTGCTCTCTCTCTCTCTCTCTCTCTCTCTCTCTCTCTCTCTCTCTCTCTCTCTCTCTCTCTCTCTCCTCTCCCAGGGTAGCAATTTTTAAGGACGATTGATTTACTGATTGGTTTTAACGGTATGTCAACTCGTCTAGGGTTATTTTATGCCCAGAGGTTAGGGAATCGCGATCTATAGTTAAGATAAACTATGTTATCAATCAGACAACATTTATTGCAGTTACCTGTTATAGAAAAAAATGAGTTTTTAAACATTTTAATGTCCATCAAGCATCAATAGAACAAAATTTCTTCGGCATAAAATAACTCAACAAGGGTTGACACGTCGTAAAATCCAACAAGCTAGGTATTCATATCAATTTCTAATCGGAAACTTGTCACTAGATCTAGTTTTACGTCATACTCAGGGCACTAAGACCTTCTGCCACCGCCTTCTAGCACATAGATGATGAAAGGTCTGAGGATGCCTTGTCATCAGACACAGTTTAGTGTCATTCCTTGTAGTCCCCTTTTTGAGGGTGGACTTATCCTTCTTTAAGGAATAATGTCAACGTATTCTCAGTCCCGACGACAGGGGGGTCATTAACACGAGCCCCAAATCAACACACAGGGAATGGTTGCATCCGGGGGAAAAAAAGAATTGTATCTTTGTTATATATTGATGAGGTAACCGTCGCTTTTGGGTGGTTAGTGTAGAAACGGATTTGAGTTCAGGATTGTTGAATTCAAATCTAAGCCTAGTCCTGTCGGGTGGTGCTTCAGAATACACCGACTGCACCTCTGCAGAGGGATAAGACCTCCCCCAGTGGGTGGTGACCCGTGATACTTATCAAGTGGATGAGCAGTCCATGACATGCAACACTCCACTTAGACTTTTACTTATGTTAGACGGGCAATCGGAGAGGCCCTATCCGATCAATCGGCTGATCATGTCAATCCCTAGTACCTATATGATTGCCCCAACCTTATTACCCTTATGACCAGCCCCAACCCTTTATCATATATGTGCTAAAAGGCGGCGGCTGAGGGTCTTCATGTCCTGGGAATGACGTTAAACTCTATCTGATGGTGAGGTTCCATTCTGGAGGTCTGGGGATAGTGGAGCACACTTTCATCACCATTGCTTCCAGGTCTACTCTGACCCGGAGTACTAGTACCTGTTAGGGTCCCATGTATGGGTTAAATAGAAAAATGTGTTTATAAAAACATTAAGAATGGATTTAATTCAAAACTTTGTCGGCATTAAATAACCCACCGAGGTTGATATGCCGTAAAACAAAAGAAACCAACCAACAACCAAATCTGAGCCGTTACAGTGATTGACTCGAGATAACATTAGCTTAACCTTCGATTTCCGTTTACGAATCAAACAGTGGGAATTGAATCTTTTAGGGTTTAGTCAACGGCTAGCCCTCATGATGAATAGACGGCTCGGCTCGACTACTGCATGCGGTTGAGAAAATTCAGAATTTAATGTCTGAATAAATTATGATCACAAAAAATGTTACGCTTTGAATTTTTCTCTAAAAACTATGACGACCTTGGCGTATCTTTATAACCAGATAATCTTACGAGTATTTTGAAAGACCAGGAAGATGTGATAGAAGAAATAAAGATAGAAGAAATATAGAAAGTAGAATCTGTTAGCTGTCTACTCGTGCACAAGTAAGACCATTTCCTGTTTTTTTTTTCATAATTGAGTGCCTGTAGCATTTGACACTGTATCTTGTGTTTTCTCAGATAACTCAGCAGGCCAGCCCTGGAGAGATGTACTCTTCCACATAAACTACATGCTGGAACTTCTCTACTTTGAATATTGCTGAACTGAAAATCACTCTTTCTAATAGCCCGCTTCATTTTCTGGGTTTAATTCGGTTAAACTCAAATTCTTTCACAGACCGGTAGATGATGACTCTCCAGTCAGGTCTATTACAAGCTAGCTTCTCTCAGTCCTCCACAGACAGAAGGAAAGTAGAAAAAATCTAATAATATATAAAAAGTAGAATATCGGTCCAGCTACACACAAGAAACAGAAGATGGACGAAATACCAGCCATGAATACAGCTACTCAGAAAGTAAATAGAAGATTTAAAATGGGAGATATAACCACGGATATCTCCCGTGACGAATTTCTCATCTCATAATACAAGAAATAGACTATTGAATATGAGGGCACAGCTATGGGTGTCCCTCATACGAGAATAGAGAACAAGACACGGATCCCTCTACATATAGTTATTTACTAAGCGTAGCTTAGACGCGGCACAAGGCCAGAAGTATGGGGCACCCAATGAAATCGAACTCACTAACAATGGTCTGCAAATCTAGCTTGCTAAGCATTACACCGTGAGGTGCGCCAAAAAGATATTTACCCTACGGGTAGAATTTGACACAAGGTTACAATTATGGGGCATCCAACGAGGGTCGAACTCACTTTTCAGTAGTAACGGATTTGCGAGACTCGCTTGCTAACCATTACACACTGATCCCTGTCGATATATATACCCAGCAGAACATGGGTATATAACATCTTTGTTAGCAAAAGTTCTGATATAGGAAATTGTTGTTTACACTATTGAACCAACCGCCCTGTCGGGGCGTTAGAATGCACCGACTGCACCTCTGCAGAGGGGTAAGACTCCCCCAATGGGGCCACCTGTTGGCCGTGGGTGGCGACCCGTGATGCTTAAGGATAGAGCCCAGGTGGATAAGCAATACTCCACTTTGGCCCCATCTTGGGCTAGACGGGCGGTCGAAGAGGCCCCCTCCGATCAATCGGCTGGTCACGTCAAGCCCTAGCACCTACATGATTTTCCCAATTCTATTGCCCTTATGGCAAGCCCCAACCCCTTTTTTATCATATGGGTGCTAGAAGGTGGTGGCTGCGGGTCTACATGTCCTGGGAATGACGTTAAACTCTATCTGATGATGAGGTTCCAGTTTTGGAGGTTTGGGAATGTGGAGCACCCTTTCATCACCATTGCTCCCTGGTCCACTCTGACCCGGAGTGGTAGTACCTGTTAGGGTCCCATATATGGGTTAAATAGAAAAATGTATTTATAAAAAAATTGTATTATCCATTAAGAATTGATTTATTTCAAAACTTTATTGGCATTAAATGACCCACTGAGGTTGATATGCCGTAAAACAAAACAAACAAACCAAACCAAAACTATTGAACCAAGAATATAATCATCAGAAACATATTTGAGGAATTCAGTAAAAATATATAGTTTTTTTTTGCTGGGGGGGGGGGATAGACGGGTTTATGTGCGTCTTTGAGAGATGGAATAAAATGACCTTTGAAATCTTCGATGTATCGCTAGGTAAACAATACGTTAAGACAGTATTTCTCTGCGTCTGTCTTTATTCGTCACAATACTGGATAATGTGTCAGTTGTAAAGGCCGAGGTGTGACAAGCATCGAAACACGCACAATTACCACGCATGCGCATGATTAAATGAAAGTTTATTTATTGCGCGGGAGATGGTGGAATGGCGTGTGTTGCTGACAAGATGGAGTCACAAAAGGCAGCCGAGAAAGAATACAAGGAACGGTAAATGGGAGGAGAATTGCAAAAGAAAATTGAAAAGAGAGAAGAAGCGGAAAGGAACGGGAGAAGTAAAAATAAAAATAAAAGGGAGACAATTCATTGGAGAAAAAAAAACAACGTTAAACATAGAAAGAGGAAATACTTGTGTATGTTAGTTTTCTGGACTATTTTAAAAGTCTGTAAACATCGCTTGAATTTGTTTATGTATGAAAATACGTAATGGAATTTGACGTCTTTACTCCAGATTTAGAAGTTTTCTGTCAAATTGATTGATTGTTTTTGGTCCGTTTTCATTTATCTTTTCTTTTTCTTTTTTCTTTTTCAGTGGAGAATTGGGGTCAAAATTTAAATTCCAAGCTGTAACCGTATCAGGGCTACTGTATGGCTGTACAACTAGAACTTTTAAAAAAACAATTGGAGAAATTGTCTGTCTGATTGATTGATTGTTTTTTCTTTGTTTTTCTTTTCTTTTTCTTTTTTCTTTTTCTTTTTTCTTTTTTCTTTTTTCAGTAAGGATTTGGGATTAAATTTAAATTCCAAGCTGTAACCGTATCAGTGCTACTGTATGGCTGCACAACTAGAACTTTTAAAAAAACAATTGGAGAAATTTTCTGTCTGATTGGTTGAATGTTTTTGGTTCGTTTTTCTTTTCTTTTTTTTTTTTTTTTCAATAATGAATTGGCTAAAATTTATATTCCAAGCTGTGACCGAATCAGTGCTACTGTATGACTGCACAACTAGGGAATTTAAAGTAACTTTTTGGATAAAAAGATAAATGAGACCTACAAAATGATGCTGCGTGTTGTCCTGGGCAAATCCTGAAAACAGCACCCTACAAAAAAGCATATTTACGACCACTTACCTCCTATCACACAAACCATCCGAGTAAGACAAGCTAGACACACCGGACGCTGCGGGAAAAGTAAGGAGGAACTCATAAATGACGTCCTCCTGTGGACACCTACACACGGACACACCAGTCTAGTCTGACCAACAAAAGACTACAGATGGGTGGATATACGTGCTATCAGCACGACTTGATGATGATGATGATGATGATGATGATGATGAAGTAGAATTAATATGACAGAGACCACCTGGAGAAGATTCTGATTATGACCTGAGGTATTTTGAACTGGTGGGGACATTAAAATCATAATATCAAATAAAAGGAATTCGCATAGAAATGTTGTAATTTATTCCCTTACAATCCTTAGGGTTATAAAATTTGCATTTAAAAAATATTAATGTATAATTTCTTTTTTAATTTTCGATTAAAGTGTAAAAGAGAATGGAATTTCATATATTCTTATTACAAAATTAATGAAAAAGTTATAATATATTAATAATTTGAAGGCAATTACAATGCGTATAAAAAAAGATGTTATTTTTGTCTTTTCGATTTCGAAGTATAAACTTCATCATCAGAGGTATCAGAAATGTACGTGTTTACGTTTTTCTTTGTGTGGTTATAATTTCTCTTCTTATTTCTTTTTCCTCTCCTTTGTTTTTTAATTAAAAAGTCATTTTTTTTTTTAAGAATGTTTTAAAGGTGTTGCTATGGGTCCAACGGGAGAAAATTAAATATTTTATAAAAAAGAAATGGATTATGTTTTTTTTATTATTATTATTTATAATCGATATCTATTTATATATCGATTATATATATATATATATATATATATATATATATATATATATATATATATATATATTATGTTGGTGGGATCAAAAACGGTAGGACCAAAAAGGTGTAAAGAATAAAATTTCTTTTGTATACAAAGAGCAGGAAGGAATTTTTTGATGAGGAGGGCCTCGAGTACGGCTAGTTGTAACTCGTTTTTGAGGATGCCAAGATAGTGAACATTGGGGGATTATATGTTGCAGCACAATCAGGATTATCCAAAAGGTGTCGGAGTGGTGGTGGGTGAATTTGCTTGATGGAGCAATCCAAATTCACTTTCCCCCTATGGGTGGCACCTTTTGAATAATCCTGATTGTTCTGTAGCATATAAGCCCCCGAATGTTTTTACGTAAATTCAATGTCTTATAATAAGATTTAATTTGATATAAAAACGCGGTGAACGAACGAAACTCTGCTCAGTTATTTCCCCAGGTTAAATATTTATTTATTTACTTAAGTCGAGCACGAAACTAATTTTTGACACAAGAAGGTCGAGATTAAAGTGCATTGCGGTGGATTGCCCCACCGCGAGATATTATCACAAAAATAGACAAGCCCCTCACCCCCCCCTACCACACACACACTTAGATCGAGAGGGTGGTTTTGCCTGGAGGAGCAGCACTCTGGGAGAAGTGCCAGACATTTAAGATACCGAATTTTTTTATTGCTTAAGAGGAAACAATTTAAAGAAGTTATTTTTCTCGTTACTGGCATCATGCAACATTTACTGTTATAAGTTCAATTCAAGGCAGATTTTTGTTGATAATTGTATAAAATAATAATTGAAATATTTTGCGAACATTTGTTAGCAAAATACCAAAAAAAATATTAATCTAAAAAGTGGATTCACAAATTTAAGACAACCTTCATCCGATATTTGAATTCTATGGTTTTTGATCGCAGGAAAGATAACTTGAGTCAACAGTTTTCACTAATGGCCGCCAAACGGTCGGAACGAAATACAGCTCCGATATAATAATACGGCTTTAAAGTATTGTGAAAGATCATGGTCATTGTATTTGCAGCTATACGATCACTTACCTCCTATCACACAAACCAGCCAAGTAAGACCAACAAGACACGATGGACACTGCTGGATGAACTCATAAGTGACGTTATTCTGTGGACACCTTCACATGAACACACCAGTCTTGGCTGACCAACAAAAGAATACAGATGGGTGGCGAAAAAGTGTCACGGAGATCCACGCTATCGGCACTTGATGATGATGATGATGATGATGATGATGATGATGATGATCAATATCATAGACCACCTATTAAGACATGATTTTAAATTACCATCATTAGCAACATTACGAAAGGTGATATCAAAAGTTTCAAAACTTAATGAAAAAATGTTTTTGCTATCTATATTTAATACTCTTATGGGGGTATATGGTGTAATGGTTAAAGTCGTGGGAAATGGATTCGTCGACCCGAGTTTAAATCTTAGAGTTTGCATTTCACATAGCGCTAATACCCTTAGGAAAGGCATGCATCCAACTTCTCTCCCTCACTTATGGATTGATAGTAGGGCAGACCTGGCTCTTTAACCTTGGTTAAGTAACCAGTCTAGAAGGAAAACTCTGAATTCAAACCAGTTAAACTCCACTTAAGAAATTGACCTTGTATCACATCCTGCTCGTACGGAGGGGTTGGTAAGTAAATATATTTTTAACACTCTTAATGCCAGTGAAAAAGGTCATCACTTCTGTACTGGCTGATTTAAAGGCTCTTATATGTGATGGCAACCGAGTAAATAAAACTTTTTAAAATCATATCCCACACTTCCTAAAAACCTATGGTTAACCGAAGATAATAAACATTTGCTTTTTTATTATGTTCATCTGTGAAAAAATATTCGCAATTTATAGAAAAGACATAACTAATCTTTGAGAATAATGGTTGGTTGGTTGGTTGGTTGGATTTAACGATATATCAACCCATTTAGGTCATTTTATGCTGAAGAAGTTTTGTTTTATTCATTCTTGGTGGATACTTAATTTCTATAACTCAAATTTTTAAACACTTTTTAGAACTCATCTTTATATATTTAACCCATAGATGAGGCCCCTAACAGGTACTACCACTCCAGGTCAGAGTGGACCTGGGAGTAATGGCAACGAATGCGTACTCCACTAACTCCTAGTGGCCCAGATTTGGAATCTCAACACTAGATACAGCTTAGTGTCATACCCAGAATACTAAGACCTTCAGACACCGCGTTCTAGCACGTATAAGATTAAAAGCGTTGGAAGTTTTCTATAAGGGCAACAGGGTCGGGACAATCATAAGGTGCTACGGCTTAATGTGACTAGCCGATTCATTGGAGGGTACTTCTCCGACCGACTGACCGTCTAGCCCAAGTAAGGGTCGAACTGAAGTTTCAAATCCTTAAGCTTCACGGGTCGCGATATACGGTCAACAGGTGGCCCCATTTGGTTGGGTTGGGGTTAGGGGTCTTACATAGGTGCAATCGGCGTATTCTACATCCCCAGCCGACACACAGGGGCACCACACACAAGGGATCAAAATTAAGACAATCACTTTTACATAATATGAGGTTATATAACAAAATCTTCTTTTTTTTTTAACTTGTGAAAAGAAACAACGCCTCTGCATTTGCTTATGTGTAGTATTTACGGATAATGAAAACATTTTCTGTGAAAAACAATGACAGAGAAAATAGGCGTGGGCTATCTCTTTAAAAACAATGAAAAATATAAAACTCAAGACACTTTATTATCGCTTTGAAAGCCTTTTAAAGAATCTAGAATTTTTCACAAAAAAACACATACAAATACTAATTATTTTATTGAGACATTTCCCCAATGGAACGTAAATAACTGGAGTGATCTGATTGATAAATAATTAAATATTCTGAAAGACATGAATAATATATATTCAAGCAATAACTTCCCTTTTCAAAAGTAATTTTCTAAAGTGTGATAACATATCTAAGCTTATGTAAAATTTAACCGTGAAGATAAAAAGGGTAGATAATTCCTGTTTGTTTGTGCGCATGCCGGGGCAGTCGATATTCAGCGTGTAGTGATTCGGCTCTCTGCTATTTTCAGCAACGAATCAACAACGCAGATGTCTTCAGTTTCGTATTTGCTGTGTATATATATTCCAAAAGAGGATCATCCTTTGTACAAATCATTTGATCTTTTTTATTACCCAGCACCGTGCTGTATGCGACAATAGTCGAATTCTTACCACCATTCAGTGTGCAAATATAGTCGAGTTTCATACTATGCTCCGTTTGCTGGTTTGTATTTATTATCCATTGAGGAATCCTCGAATGCGATTTCAATAATTGTATAGACATAGAATCAGATGAAATGACCGAAATCGTCTGGAAAACACTCGTTGTGAAAAAAGATTTTTGAATGGCTAGTTGTAGTAAATATAGTTTATTCGGTACTGTTAACTCAGACTTTGGTAGAGAGGCGGCGATTAATTTGAATTAATTTGTATGTTTTGTTTGCTTTCCCAACTGTCTATACCTTTCATTCCTATGTGCGACTGTGATCGAATTTCTAAAGCCGTGCAGTGGACGACTAGGATTGTTTTGTAGAGTGTAAACTATTTATCAAACACGAATAACTTCAATGTTCAATATTCAGATTTGAGGGTCCAGTTTTTTCAGCTTTGAAGAGGATGGAATCTGTGTAGCGGTGTAGCTCAGACCAGCAGATCATCGCTTGTGACTGGACATAGAATCAGATGAAATGGCCGAAATCGTCTAGAAAACATTCGTTGTAAAAAGAGGGTCTTGGACAGTAATTTTTAGTAGATATAGTTTATTCGGTACTCTGAATTAAAAGAGACTTGGGTGTAGAGAGGGCAATTATTTTTTCTCGGCAGCAACCTTGACTAAGTCTGTATGTTTTACTTGATTTCCCGACTGTCTATCCTTTTCACTCAAACGGGCGACTGTGATCGAATTTCTAAAGCCATGCAATGGACGACTAGGATCGAATTCCCTGCATCGCGCTGTATGCGACTATAGTCGAGTTTCAGACTATGCACCGTTTTCTGGTCTGTATTTTCTATCCGCTGAGGAATCCTCAAATTTGATTTCTAATAATTAGCGTAACGTGCTGTATTCGACCATAGTCAAATCCTTGGCACCGAGCCGTATGCAATTATATTTTTAATCCAACCTGTCATTAAGTTCTTGTCTCCTGTAAATCAAGCAGGTTCACGATTCCTTTCTCACTCGTCACGTTAAGACAACTAGTACAAACGCAAGTGATTTTAGTTAACAATTGTCTTTATTGTTGCCCGGTAGAGAGTCAATGACTCTTTGGTTAAATCGAGACCAAATCTAGTATAGTATAGCCAGCTACAGATATCCCTAAAAGTATTTATTGCTAATTTGTTTTTCTTATCCTTATCTTTTACTTCATCTACCAATGTAAAATAATGAGTGTGGAAGTCAGTGTGTGACATCAGCGGTGGTTTGACTTAGTACGAATGTGGAAAAATTGAAAGATTTTAATAGTGGAAAAAAAACAGAATAAGGATGATGTCGAAGTCACTAACCTTAGTTTCTGATTAGCAGAACCGGGACAACAGTGCGAAGAGTGAATGAGATGGCGAGAAAGTTGAGAACTTAGCTCAGGTGTTCGAAGGAGACGGATGGAGAGATTTGACTGGGTTACTGGGTAACGAGACGGACCCCAATGGCGGTCTACACGTTCGAGACCAAAATCTCTGTGCGTTTGTCTTGAATTTATAAAGTAAAATAAAAAAAAAGCTCTAAAGAAAAACAACAAACTCTTGTGTTCTTTAATTAAAAACTAAGTAAAAGACACAAGACAAAACAACCAAACAAGAGCCCAAGTGGTTCCAGACCCATAGAAGAACAGAGAGAATGCCAGCCCAACAACAGCCCAGATACTTAGATGTCTAGTTGTAGCAGAGACAAGAAGTTCGTAAAATAAGATAAAGATGCCTATGTAACTTACAGCTAATTTGGTACCATGACTTAATGGCTGACTTACAAAATAGGGTAACCGAGGCTAAGCTTCATAGTCTACCGAAATATAACGGTCACGTAGGCTAACATAAAAATAGGGTAACCTAGCCTAAGCTTAATTCAACAAATGAATATGCTACGCCATTCAACAAATGAATATGCTACACTCCCACTTCACGTTTTGACGCTTCTTTTAGAGTTTATAACATATCAACCTTTTTTAATAACTATTTTTCTTTTATTGATAAAAAAGAATTTTTGACACAAAAACTTTTCGACACAAAAACATTTTGACACAAAAAACTTTCCCCTTAGCGATGAACTATAGTCGAAAATGTCATTGAATATTTTGCACGTTTGTATTTCGATCAATTTTTTTCAGTACAGTGTATCATTTTTCTCTGACCAGCACTTAAGACCCTTTAACCCAATTTAACAAAACCGAACATCATAAATCTATAGAAATCCCCTGAGAGATAGCTTACCATTTTGTCTCGAATATCATCTATTTTTGACAAACATTGAGATACATTATCTCTGTGCTTTGTTGATCGAATCATTCATTCATTTATTTAATCATCTATTTGTTCATTTATTTTCAAAGTGAACTGGTTTTTAAAACTATTTTTCTAAACTTGATTTTTGTTTTATCTCTAATTAAAGGGATCTTTAAAAAGATAAATAATAATCTTTTTCATCTTCCTTTCTATTATTTCTATTTTTTTATTCAGTTTTTCTTTACTTCATTCATTCCACCCGTTTTCTTCCCCCCCATCTCTCTCTCTCTCTCTCTCTCTCTCTCTCTCTCTCTCTCTCTCTCTCTCTCTCTCTCTCTTTTCTTATATATTCTTTTTAAATTCATCCTTACTATTCACTATTTTTCATTTATTCGACTTTTTTCCTTCCGCCCGCCCGTTTTTCTTTTTCTCCTTCTCTCCTTCCTTCTATATTTCTTTTTTCATTCGTTCTTAATATTCATTCTCTTTTTCCTTTATTCGAATTTTTCCTTCATTCCTTCAATCCGTTTCTTTCTCTCCTTCATTCCTTCAATCCGTTTCTTTCTCTCCATTCCTTCAATCCGTTTCTTTCTTTCCTTCTTTCCTTCAGTCTATATTTCCTTTTTTCATTCGTCCTTTCTATTCATTCTCTTTTTCCTTTATTCGGTTGTTTTCTTTTCTTTCTTCATTCCACCCATTTTCTTTCGCTCCTTCTCTCCCTCCCCCTTCCCTCTCTCCCTCCTTCCTTCTGTTTTTCCTTTTTCATTCGTTCTTTCTATTCATTCTGTTTTTCCTTTATTCGTTTTTTTTCCTTCGTCCCACCCGTTTTTTATTCTTTCCAAAAACTAAAAAATTAAAATATTTCGAATAGATATCTTTTTTATTATTTTCCGGACTCGAAAGGATATCATTAATCTATTTTTTAATTGAGTTTCTAAATATTTTTAGGTCGGTAGATCGTTTAGATTATATTGATTCCCTCTTAGCACGATACCTGGCCGCAACAAAGAGGGTCTAAGTGAATGTAGAGAGAGAGAGAGACAGAGCTACATGTGTCTCGTAACGATTACTAAGAGAGCTGATAACTGACACTGTTGGTAAGACCTAAAGAGTGAGAGACTGATCCCATCTAGAAAACAGATCTATTTGACCCATAGATGGGACCCTAACAGATACAGCCGGGTTAGAGTAAACATGGGAGTAATGGCAATGAAGAGGTACTGCACACTGCCCAGATCTCCAGTATTTTGACATTGTTATCTGGCAGTTAATTCAAATTAATTAGATCCTTCATTTCTGTGTTTGTTTATCGAAATGACTTGATTCTGCATTAAATAATCCTAAGAGGTTTGATATGCCGTAAAACAAAATAATCAAACTCAGTGTTATGGAAGATTAACAAAGTCTGGTTATATCAAAAGTTATTGCGAGTGCGCTTTCGGTAATAATGCTTCAAACCTAAAACCATGCATATAGTCATAATTCGATGAAGGCTTTAATGGTGATGAATCTGCACTGTTTATTATATATTATATAAGCATCTATTATAATAATATAAGCCTTTATATAAGCATTATTAAAAATATATAAGCATTATTATATTAGCATCATATTTAAGCATATATTATATATTATTATATAATAGCATCATCTATTATAAATTATATAAGATATAGGCATCTATTATAAATTATATAAGCATTATATAGGCATCTATTATAAATTATATAAGCATTTATATAAGCATCTATTATAAATTATATAAGCATTTATATAGGCATCTATTATAAATTATATAAGCATTTATATAGGCATCTATTATAAATTATATAAGCATCATATAAGCATCTATTATAAATTATATAAGCATTCATATAGGCATCTATTATAAATAAAGAAGCATTTATATAGGCATCTATTATAAATTATATAAGCATTTATATAAGCATCATATTATAAATTATATAAGTATATATAGCATCTATTATAAATTATATAAGCATTTATATAAGCATCTATTATGAATTATATAGCATTCATATAGGCATCTATTATAAATTAATAGAAGCATTTATATAGGCATCTATTATAAATTATATAAGCATTTATATAAGCATCTATTATAAATTATATAAGCATTTATATAGGCATCTATTATAAATAATATATAGCATTTATATAGGCATCTATTATAAATTATAAGCATTATATATAAGCATTTATATAAGCATTATATATATAAATATATAAGTATTTATATCTATTATAAATTATATAAGCATTTATATAGGCAGCATTTATCATATTATAAATAAATAGCATTTATATAGGCATCTATTATAATATATATATATATTATATAAGCATCTATTATAAAATATATAAGCATTTTATAGGCATCTATTATAAATTATATAAGCATTTATATAAATCTATATAAATAATATAAGCATTTATTATAAATATATATAAATTTAATATAAGCATTTATATAAGCATCATATATAAATTATATATGCATTTATATAAGCATCTATTATAAATATATATAAGCATTTATATAGCATCTATTATAAATTATATAAGCATTATATAATCATATTATAAATATATATATGCATTTATATAGCATCTATATATAAATATTATATAAGCATTTATATAAGCATATTATATAGCATCTTTTATAAATATATAGCATTTATATAAGCATCTATTATAAATTATAAGCAAATATTCGCATGATATATAGAGTATCAGATTAGCCCACCTAAATAAACAAATGATTAAGTTAAATATCTGACCCAAAAAATCTTCACAGTTTAAAATCTTTCCAGGAATTACTAATCTTTTTTTAAAAGTTTTCTTATATACAATCATGATCATTGGAGGTTCGTGGTGTAATTATTAACGTCGGAGGAAATGGACACAGCGACACGAGTTCAAAACCTGGATGAGGCTGCTTGTATTTCACAGTGCTAAAACTCTTGGGAAAGGTATGCAGCCAACTATTTTCCCTCCAGCTTTGGGTAAATAGTAGGGCAGACTGGGCTCTTTAACATTGGTTAGGTAATCAGTCCAAAAAATATATATGAATTCAAATCTGTTAAACTCCGCTTAAGAAATATACCTTGCGTCACATCCTACTCGTGTGGAACGGTTGGTAAATATGTATATCATCATCATCATCATCATCTTGCACTAACAGTCCAAATTACCATGACTCTCTCTCTCTCTCTCTCTCTCTCTCTCTCTCTCTCTCTCTCTCTCTCTCTCTCTCTCTTCAAGCCACCCTGCCCTATCGGTCATTGCTCCTGGGAAGTTTTCCTCCCGACATCCAGTATCTGCACAGCGCTGACCAATGTAAGTCTTTTCTGATCGGCCTACACTGGTGTGTCCATATGTAGGTGCCCAGAGAAGATCCTCACGTATGATGTCGTCCTTACTTCTTCAGCAGTGTCTAGCGTGTTTTGTTCATCTAACTGGGATGTTTTATGTGATGGGAGGTAAATGGTCGTACATCTGCTTTTAGTGGGATGCTGCTTCCAGGATTTGTCCAGAACAGTACACAGCATCCTTGTGTTGTTCCCATCAAGCCTTTTTTCCAATCGTTTTTGTTAAATTCCAAGTGGTGCAGCAATACAGTAGCACTGATACGGTTACAACTTTAAAGTAGTTATTTACCTCGCATCCCACGTATGCAAGTATGATACAAGGTCTTTTTAATGTGGAACCACCCACGAACCGAAGCTCATGGAATGGTGGTTGCGTAGATACCATCGGCATTCCCCTTCAAGGGGGTGGGGCTCAGGCATTGGGCAATAAACCCAGCCCTGTCCCTTTAAATCAAGAGGCAGGTATTGCCTTGGGGGGGGGGCTGGGATCACGCCGTTAATTACTTTACCGAGGGCCGGGTAAGTATTTTTAATACTTTAAAGTCTTCTCATTTTATCTTAACATACAGATCAGATTTAAATATAACCGATAATATGATTGTTGCCGGAATAAAACCTTTAAAATTTTGAAATTAAAATATTCATAAATGATATAAAGTTCATCTACTAAAAAGCCCATGTAGATATAATGCTACAAACATCAAACTGATAAAATGATATATAAAGAAGGGGGGGAAATAGAGGGGGGGAATAGATATTTGTCAACAAGTTCCGGCTGATGGGGGGAACCAAAAAGAAGCGAGTTCACCGTCTTCTCGCAGGCCAAACTTTCTTTTGGTCAACACAGTCTTCGTCTTCGACCAGCAGCTGAAAATCCGTCGTCGTCAAAATAATATTTTCTGACTGCCACACACGTAAGCCGAATGCTTCTCTGCTTGTCACTCCACGCTCCACTCGCTTTGGTCATTTATGGGCATATTACCCAAAGATCTGGGCACAACAGTCGAACCTCGCGTCCGTCCAGTGCCTAAATCGCATTTGTTTTTGCATGCGGGAGGACGCGGGTTCGATCCCGGCTGGCAAGACAATGTCTTGCTCTTTTTCTTTTCTCGTTCTCCGTCATACAATAGCAACTGGTTTTAAAACAGGTCACTGGAATTTTCCTAATAAGTTGTTTAAATTTTTGCCGTCCTGTCGGTTGGGACTGTAGAATACGCCGGTTGCACTTCTGCAGAGGAGTAAGACCCGCCTAATGAGGACACCTGTTGGCTGTAGGTAGTGACCTATGATGCTTAAGGACGTAATCCTGATGGTTCAGTAGTCTATGACATACAACACTCCACTTTGCCCCTTACTTGGGCTAAACGGGCGGTCAGAGAAGGTGTATCCGATCAATCGGCTCGTCACGTCAAGCCTTAGCATCTATATGGTTTTCCAGACCGCATTGCTCTTATGGCAAAACCCTAACCCTTTCTATAATATACGTGCTAAAAGGTGGTAGCTGAGAGTATTAGTGTCCTGGGTATGACGTTAAACAGCATCTAGTGGTGAGGTTCCTATTCTGGAGCTCTGAGGAGTATGGAGTACCTTTTCATGGCCGTTACTCCCAGGTCCAACCTGACCCCGAGTAGTAGTACCTGTAAGGGTCCCATCTATGCCTTAAATAGAAAAAAATGAGTTTTTTAAAATAAACCCCAGAGAAATTATAATAAGCATGAACATATTAAATAACCCATAACAATCCCACAATTAAATGCACTAAATTTTGCAAAATGGTTTTTTGAAGACATATGCATCCTTTGTCAAACGGAATTAATTTAAAAATAAAAAATAAAAAAATTTTTTCAAAATAAAAAAATTTTCTATTTTTAACGAATAAAAAAATGTTCTATTTTTAACGAATAAAGGGAGGTAACTTCGTTGGCATTACTACAAAAAAATGCAAATTTTGAAAAAATTTATTTTTAGTAAATCCGAACTACAATAGCGTCCGCGGAACTAACTAAATAAATATTAGCTCTCACAATTTGTGATTGAGCACTGTATTTTCTTTGTTTCATCACAAAAAATTTTGTTTTTACATATACTATATATATATATATATATATATATATAATATATATATATATATATATATATATATCGCTTTAATGTTTCCGTTTCAGAGGCATCAGTAAATAATCCAAATATATCCAATATATTAAAAACATAAAGCAGTAATAATAATAATTGTAGAGGAAAAAAGTTAATGGCCTACTGTGGTTTCAATCCAAATGATTTCATCAGGACCCTTAACGTTTTCTTCTACTAATATATTATATATATATATATATATATATATATATATATATCATCATCATCATCATCATCATCACACTGGGTTTTTTCTATAAGTCTAACATAAACAAAGGGGAACCACTCTTGACTGATAGATTATTTATTTATTTATTGATCTACTAGGAAAAAAGAAGACTGGGTTAGGGTTAGGATTAGGGTTTAGGGTTAGGGTTTAGGGTTAGTTTAATGGGAAAATAAATAGACTTATAGGAAATAACCTGACATTGATAAGATAAAGCAAAGAATCTTCCAAGCTAGAGCCGTGTCAGTGGTACTTGTGTCTTGTGCTCTAACGAAGCGATTAGAGAAAAAGCTAGATGGTGACTATGCACAGATGCCACGTGCTGTCTTGAATCCTGGAAGCAGCACCACAGAAAAGAACCAATGAATGGCTTCTTGCCTCTGATCCCACACACCATTCTTGACATGCTGGATACTGCTAGATAAGGCAAGGACGAACACATTAGTGTCGTTATCCTATGGGCACCTGTACATGGACAAGCCAGTGTGGATCGGTCAGCAAAAACCAACATCGATCAGCTCTGCACGGACACAGGATGCTGTGCCGAGGACCTTCTATAAGCGATTATCTATAGGGACGAATGGCGATGAAAAGTCATGGAGATCCGTGCAGTCGGTGGGAACTGCTGCTGCTGCTGCTGCTGATGATGATGATGATGATGATGATGATGATGATGCGGGGGTGTTCGATGTTTAAGAATTCTACAAGAAATAAAGTAGATTGATAGATTTTAACAGCATTTCAACCCGTCTATGATTATTTTATGTCTGGGGGTTAGAGAATAGCGTTCATTATACGTTCATACTTACAATCTTTGTCGAGTTGTTTCTAAATATTTTTTGCACATGGTCTAATCAGATTCGAATAATTTGATTTTCAGATACAAACGCATCACCCAATTTAGGTCTGGTCTTCTGACAGTGATTCGGTGATGCATTTAAAAAAAACTCTGTAAAACAATTTCTTCAAACAAGAAATCTTCACCTGACGATGATCTAAGGTCGAAAACTAGTTGAGAATAAATAACATATAAGAAATATTTCTGTCTGTCTTATCACTTTTTGTTCATACTATATATATATATATATATATATATATATATATATATATATATATATATATATATATATATATATATATATATATATATATATATATATAAAAAGAGAGAGAGAGAGAGATACCAAACTGTAATGTTCTGTCTAAATATTCTTTCAAAATAAGTAAGTAAAGTCGTCGGTGCAGCCTAAAGTCTGTATCAGCCAGTCAGCGAGGGTGTCTATCCCCTTTTCAATAGCGCTAGACGAAGGAGACTGTTTTTTGGCGTCTGAGGTGCCTACCATCAGCTCCTTACTTTACCGCACAGATCCCTGTGCTACTCATACGCTGAGTTAGCGAGGACCGGAATCGAACTAGGAACCTTGTGGTTTCTAGCCGAACGCTCTACCGACTGAGCTAACCCGGCCGGTTTCAAAATATTGGATCGAAATAAAATGGAACTTAGTACATAACATCTCAGTTTGTCTTTTATTTCACACAATAATCATGCTTCGAACTAAATCCAAAAAATATATATTATAGACATCTTATTATAATGGAGATTGTGGGTTTGTCTGTCTGTAACCGAAACTATATTACTATATAAATCACAATTCCCTTTGTTATCTGCATCCCATTCTCCATGATTTTATTTTATTTAAACCTTAATTATTAATAAAATTGTTTTACATCATTAAGACTGTTGACCATATCTACATACAAATAACATGCAGTTGTATTTATATATACAACAAAACAGCGGTTTACTGTTGTGAACGGGAAGGCTAATTTGCCATATTGATCTTAAAAAATTTGATTTTTAATAAATATGTGCTTATATTCTTGATTTCTAATTTGTTAGTTTTATCTTATTGAATATGAGCAAAATTCTCTTCAATAAATCTTAAAAGAAATCCCTTAACAAAAAGAAATAACTGTAATATTATTCTTTACTTCCTATTTTAACTAAACAGTTTAATTAGGAAAATTTACCAATGAAAGACGGGAGTAACGGAAAATGATGGAAGAGTTAGTTTCAAAGTTGTTCTATTTTTCAATCATACCCCCTCTGTTCCAAATCATGTTATCTGCATTTTTATTCAGTTTCATTGGCCTTTCTAATTTAATATATTTTATTATATTAAAACTTAAATACTTGCACCCGGAGGGTGCATATATTTGCTAGTATATGTAACATATATAGAGATATATGATTTATACACTGAAAACTAGACGCGCGCCCGTGTGTGTGTGTGTGTGTGTGTGTGTGTGTGTGTGTGTGGTGTTATTTCCAATGATGGAATTTGTTTTTCCTGTCCAGGGAGATTTCCTTAAAATTCTTCATCTTTTACTCTGGGTGGCCGGGATATTGCTTAATTGGTTTGGTCTGAATTTATCTGATTTGGTTTATTCGTTTAACAGCACATCAACTCTGTTGGGTTATTTAATGCCGTACTTTGATTTATTTGTAAATGTTTTATTTTAATCATAAATACATCGTTCCTAAACATTGCTCTGATAAAGGTTAATGAATCTAATATATGTAAAAACCGAAACGTTCGAACGGAGCAAAGCTTCATAAATGAAGACATCCTCTGATATTTTTTATATTACTACACTTACACACAGTCAGATTTATTTCTATTATACAAGGTGTGTCAGAAAAGTATCGAGATTTGTTGTACTTTTTGACACACCTTGTATTCTGAAAAAAGATAACGTTCCATTCATTCTACATTTCTATCTTGGTAAATACAGCTTTAAACTTGGTACTTTTTGACACACCTTGTATTCTAAAAAACATTAATGAATGGTGCGTTATTTTTTCAGGTTACAAGGTGTGTCAAAAAGTACAAAAATCTCGATACTTTTTTGACACACCTTGTATGTTGTTGGTCATATTGAATATTTAGACTTAGAGTGTATTTGTCGTATACCCCACTTGTATGGACTGGACACAAGGCCTCGTTTTAACGTGGGCCCACCCACAAGCCGAAGCTCATGGGTGGGAAAGAACAAAAATTGCGTCGATACCCTCGCCATTTCCCCTCAAGGGGGTGCCTCAGGCGCTGGGCAATAAACCCAGCCCTGCTCAGGTATTGCCTGGAGGGATAGTCCTCTGGGATGGACACTAATAATTGTACTTTAACCCGGTCCAGTGGCCGAAACACACTGGACCCCCCGGATGGGGCAGGGAACATCTGAGAGTTACTGAACCTGAATTTAATTTTTTTTTTTCTGTGTTTGCCATTGTTTTATTATTTTTATTTTTTATCTTCTTGTTGCCATATTTTTTTCCCTTTATTCTTCATGGAATTCTTTTTTCTTCTTCAACTTGAACTAGAGAATCTATACGAAGCGACACAAAAAATTAAATGCTAACATTCTGACGCTCCTTCTCAGCCAACTAGCAAATCACTCTTAAACTTTTATTTATTCAGTCCTTCCCATGATGCACCGAGGGGAAAGCGTTTGCATAACGGTTATCGTAACATAAAATGAAACCGAAGTTCAAATCCTAGACAAGGAAATGTTTTTTTCTTTCTTTCTTTCATGATCACTGTTTTTCTTTCCTTTTTTTTTGTTTCTTTTTTTCTTTCTGTTATCATTCACTTTTTTACTTCTTTCTTTCTTTCTTTCTTTCTTTGTCATTCAAACTTTTACTTTTTTATTTCTTTTTCTTTTTTCTTTCATTTGTTTCTTTCGTTTCGCCCATTTTCTTTCTTTCTTCTTTTTTTTCTTTTTTGCTTTCTTTCTCATCTCATTTATCTTTACTTCTTTATTTCATTTTCTTCTTTCTTTTCTTTTTTGTTCATTTTCTTTCTTTCTTTCTTCTTCTTCTTTTTGTCTCATTCACTTTTTCTCACGTCCTTCTTTCTTTCTTTCCTTTCTTTCTTATCATCAGTCTTTTACTTCTTTTATTTCTTCTTCTTCTTTCTTTCTTTGTCTGTTCTTTTTGTTCCTCTAGCCATCTTCCTTATTTCTTTCTTTCTTTTTGTTCTACTCTATTCACTTTAGCATAGTCTACTATGTTTCTTCGTTTCTGTCTTTTTAATTAGCTTTTCTCATCTCTTTTTTATCCTTTTTTATTTAGTTTTCTCTATTTATTTCATTTCTTTGCTTCACATCTATTCTTGTCTCATTTACTCTTCCTTGTAATTTACTTTTCTCCTTGCTATTAGTTATTTCCCTGTCTGTTAATATTACTTCAATTAATTGATATAATTAACCAATTAATTTTAACTTTTTTTTGATATTCTTTTTTATTTCCATTTATCTCTCTGTTCTTTGCTTTCGCTATTCTCCCTCTTCCTAATCCACTTTACTTGGTCATGGTGCATATTCTTCATCCTTTAGTATTAAATGCTCACTTACTATCATCACTTCATGTTGGGAGCGATCTACTTTGCGTAACTCTGTTTGAACACTACTGGTCATAATTGGTCGAGATCGCCACCAGTACCATAGAGGTTGGAATGCTTAATGACCAGTCGAAATACGGATTTTCTAAGGTTTGGATATATTCAATTCATAGAAAATCACTCACATACTCAGGCACATATCACATCATACCAAACCCAAGGAACGAAACATGTGTTTGCAGCAATAAACTATTAACAAAGTTTGTAGTAAGCTTATGGTCGTTAGACGACATCATGGTGGTGCATAAGCATCACATTTTATCATCTGGTCACCGATCCAAGTGGAAGGACGTCCTTCCTATGTCATATTCTGCATCTGTTACGATATTTATGGTTCATCCTTAGCTTTAAGCAAGAGCACTGTCCAGTGGAGATCCTTTGTGTTAAGCAGAGTGTGATCTTTCAGTG
Organism: Doryteuthis pealeii; assembly: GCA_023376005.1. Lineage (NCBI taxonomy): Eukaryota > Metazoa > Mollusca > Cephalopoda > Myopsida > Loliginidae > Doryteuthis > Doryteuthis pealeii. Next base: position 98,611,312 of record CM042141.1, read on the forward strand.
AAGAAACCTTTGGCTGCTCATTGGAGTCCCTTAATATTGGGTATAATCCTTTGGTTGTTCTTTGGTGTTCCTCAGTGTTCATCAATACTGAATATTTGGATGACTGTCTGTATCAGTGATTAAATAGTTAACTAACCACGTATTCAGACTGTTGATTGGCTGAGATTTAAACCACATGACCTCGCTTAGTCTATAAATTTAAGTGGTGGATTGCAGCACGGCTTATATATCAGAAATATTCCAACAGCATCAAACTTTGTGGAACTGCAGCAGGATTGATGAGTCATTTGAGGGCTCATGAGAGGAAAGGTTCTGGTGGTGGGGTTATAGGATTGTGAGGGACGACAGTTATTATGCTATACTATTGCTATTGAACATACTGGAGCGTCTTTCTTTTATTATATTAGGTCAGTGGTCATATGGCGTCGCAAAACTTTGATGCGGGTGTGTCGAAGTCTGGAGAGTATCACGTGCGTATTTCAGGTCTTCTGAAGATGACATATTAATCCCGAAATATGACAGAAACATATTTTTAATACAGGTAAATGAAGAACATACTCGCTACCTTTTCTTCCTTCGCTTTGTGATAAGCCTTCAAAATCAATCTACAAAGTGAATATAGATATACAATGAATGCAATTACCCAAATTCTATGCACTTAGAATCAATCACAAGAAGTTAAATCATTCTAAAATATTTGAAACTCTATAATTATTAGTATTAGATAGGTATACTTGATATCATATAACTGTATGTAAAAAAAATAAAATAAAAACTCTTAAGAAGATACTACACAAAAACATATAAATATTGATATACAATGAACGCAATTACCCAAGCTCTATGCATAAAATAACATTAGACGGGTTGACACGCGCTTAAAATGAACCAGTCATATCAGTTATAAATATACGTCACCAAACTCTGCACCAGTTCAACCTCTTTAGGATTTTTTTTTTTTGTTTAGGGACGTAAGCGTACACTATCTGTCAATGAAGCAAGATAGTTTGTTGGCAAGAAATACCGAAGTCGCATGTCATCTTGAACGACATAATTAGGTGACACTGCCTATTTTGATACTGTTTTCGCGGGAATATTTGCGTTACTCTTGACAGGCCAAAGTATATAAGTTATACCGAAAGTTTTTCCAACTATATACACGACAAGTTTTTCCAACTATATACACGACACCAAATTGTAGGATCAGTTCGGTCAGATGACTCTGAGAACTCAAAAAAATATTGTCAACCCTTTTGCCGCCAGTTCTGCATTTTCCAGCCTTCTTCATGTGTTTCTTATTGAACCTTCTTGTCAAACATGGCACTTCATGACATATAATCTGAAGCCTTCACGAACCTCAAACTGAACCCTTTATTTCATTCTATTGGGGGTAGTTGTTCTCATCTGTTAACTATGACTGAAATAGTACAAGGTGACTTAAGCTGTTATTTTGCTCTTTGATCCGATCGCGAATTGATAACGTTGTGCAGCACTTACAGATGATTGTCACCTAGTGCAACTGTACTTAACTCAACTTACCTCTCGACCTCAGCTCTACTAACCAACACATGAGCAGGATGTGAGACAAGTCAAACTTTCTTAGAGCAGAGTTTAACAGGTTCGACTATTCGCGGTGAGTTTTCTTCTTATTAGACTGTATATCCCCTGCCAAGGTCTTGAAAAGGCCCATGTCTGCTGCCCAGACCCTTACTTATTTACATAGCCTGTCAGGCAAAGTTAAATAAATTTGCATACCTGATATTAGTATCTTTGCACTGTGCGTGTGTCTTAACATTGTGCTATAAAACTTATACTAATACTAAAAGGTGCGGACAACAGGTCCTCCAAAAATCTAAATAATGCAAATTAATGAGTCAGTACTCTTAGTTTTATATAATATGTTCAAGTCAATATTAATATTTCCTCTCTACTTATATGTCTCACTTAGTGTACATACTGAGAACATCCCCTTTTTCAGGGGAGGCATCACCAGCTTTCGACGTGAATCTTTCACGCCTATTCCCCAAGCTCAAGATCAACAAGGTCATCAAAAATACAGCCGTGACGACTGAGCTACAGTTGTATCCCGACGAATCTTCCAGCAGAAGTGCAAGCAAGCGTGACAAGAAGGAGGGGAAAGTGCATTTAGCTCACAAGGGGAATTAATTTGAAGGAAGCTAACTGTGCAGCTGTAGTTTGGTGTTTTGAGCGATCATTCGTGACACCAGTTTCTTTTGAAACACTTTTTGATTATAACGCTCGTTACTTATTAATATATATAAGCATTATAATATATAGTATAATTTATATTATATGACTATATTATATATATATGTGTGTGCGATTCTGTGTGTGTGTGTTGTGGAGAAAATTTAGAACAACCATGGGATCGTTTATGATGGATGGAATTTGTAAGTCGATGTTCGAACATTTTGGTTTAAATGGACCTTCCGTCAGGACTGTGAGAATGAGAAGGAAATCGTGGTTTTTCTGAAAAATTTATAGAAAACAAAAATTGTGTAGTGGAAAGGTTTCGTCTACCGGTTAGTTATGTAGGGTAATGTTCGTATAGTTGAATGTTGATGACGTGGATTATGCATTCGAACTGCGAAGAATTATCGATAGGAACACATGTGAACGGAAAAGCAACGCTTATTGACTCAACAGGAGATGTTTGTGAAAGGAGTGCACATTTCATATAATATCAATGTAGTGAAACGAGTGATAAGTATTATTTGTGTAAACCTTTGTAACTCACAGTACTCATTACTATTTATTATATATATATATCTATAAGATATATAATATGTAAGTAAAAGTAAAGTTCGTCGGGGCGCCTAAAGTCGGTATCAGCCACTCAGTTGTGTTCTAAGGTCGATTAACAGCCGCGGGATCAATATTCGTTGAGTCCCCACTGTCACATATTAGCTCTATAATATCCGTTTGGAACGTGGTTTTAACCATTCCGTTTGATAGAGTAGGGTGTTGACACAAGGTCACTAGGGATGTGGATTAGAAGAGAGAAGAAAGAGAAAGAAGAAGGAGGAGGGAGGAGGGAAGGAGGAGGAGGTGTGGTTGGTTGTGGTTGATGATGGATGATGGTGATGATGATGGTGTGATGTGATGTATTTACGCCGTAAATGGAAGATAGAGGGTCGGTTTGTTAGATATTGATTAGGTTGCTATTAATTCAAATACAGTTAGTGGTAGACATCCAAAAGCTTCTAGTGGTAATTCTGGTTGTAGGAAGAAGAGTCATGGAAAATACAGGTATAACCAGATGGCAGGCGTTCATATGTCAGTATGATAGATGAGACTTACCTTAGTGCCTGTTAGCAGTTGGGTGTTGTTCGCTGTAACAGCCTGATTCGTGACGAACGGTACTAGTTTGTAGATCCTATTTCTCTGAATTTTTTGATGAGGCTTTGATAATAGTATTTATTTGGATTGTATCGGGGGACTTTGTCCTCATCTTTTATTAGTTATATGTACAAACGTTTCGGCCGATTTGCCTTTTTAGGTATTCTTGTCGGATCGGAGCCTTTCCTGAACTCGGGAATCTTCTTTTCGACAATCGGAATCCTTCTTGTCGTGATCGGGAGCCATCACAAACTTTGAACCAACTTTATTCAATCCAGCGGGGTATCCTGTCTCATTTCCGCTAGCATACCTGGGGTATTAGTGTAAGCTGTGATTATTTTATTATTCTATGTTACTGTCACCCTTGACTAGGATGAACCTGCAGCCTAGAGTAACTGTCAGCTTAGAACTGTCTAAGCCAACACCTTTTATCCCCACATTCTTAGAGTTTTGTGGTATTCCCAAATGCGCCGTGATGAACGAGCACAGAAAGGCTTCCCCTTCTTGCGATAGAAATGGGTTTTGAAATAAAGATGTCTAAAATATCCAAAGTCATGTGTCCATTTGTAGAAGAACAAAAATACACACACTGATTAGGAAACACCCAAGATACCCAGAAGTCTCAGACCAGAACAGAGAGAATCAGTCCAGATATTGCATAGAAGTGGCATGTAGAATACGAAGATAAGCAAGAAAAGAAAGAAGCTATGCACCTTGGGTTACATGTCGTTAAAATTTTGTGAAGAACAAAAGAATGGACACAGAGATGAAGAAACACCTAAGTACTGCCAGAAAGAAAACCGAAGGATCAGATTAGTTGGTGTTGGTTTGGTTGGTTGCGTGATTGGATTTCAAGGCATGTTAACCTTTGTTCTGTTTTTCATGCCGAATCCGTTTTGTTTTATCATTTCGTTGATAGGGTCATTTTTTTTTATTTAAGAGTCAATTTCTTTTTAAACACACTTTTTTAAACTTATTTTTTCTGTTTAACCAATAAATGGACCCTTAACAGGTACTACCACTCGCGGCCAGAATTCACCTGGGAGTAATGGCGATGAAGGATCTCACCAGAGCTCCAGAATTGAACCTCACCATTAGACAACATAGAAGACAGTTACGATTCTTGTTGGCATTTTTATGCTGAGGTGAGGCCCTTTATAGTGGAGATCCTTGGTCACCTTGTGTTCCTGTGTGTTAAGCAGAGTCCCTTGTGTTAAGGAGACCTTGGTTGTTCAGGTGTTAAGCGAGTCCTTGTGTTAAGCAGGGTTTGTGTTAAGCGGCCTTGGTTGTTCTTAGTGTTAAGCGAGTCCTGGATAAACAGAGTCCTTGGTTGTTCCTCAGTGTTAAGCAGAGTCCTGTGTTTAGCAAGTCCTTTGGTTGGTTCCTCAGTAGTGATAGTTCAGTGAGTCCTGGTGAAGCAGGGCCTTGTGTTAAGCAGTCCTGGTGTTCCTCATGTATCTCTCT
>CM042141.1:98616235-98638735 GCA_023376005.1 Doryteuthis pealeii
GCGAGGTTGAAATAGAATTGAAGCTTATTTGGACACAATCTTTGTTCAGATATGTATGTTGATATAATTATCCGTGTGAACACTCATTGTAAAGGCGAGCTCATAGTTAGCCGATGGTTTGATCCGAGCTTGAATGCTGTGATGACGCAATTGCATTGCTAGTTTGATGTATGTGATCCTTGTGTAACACTCATTGAAAGTGAAGCGAGTTCAAGTAGTCAAAGGTTGAGTCGATCTTAAATGCAACATTTAATGCTTATTTTGACAATAGACTTTTGTTTAGACAATAGCGCGATTTAATTTATCCCGTGTGTAACTCTCATTATAAATAGAAGCGAGCTGAAAGTTGATCAATGGTTTGAACCGAGCTTGAAGGCAGAATTTTAAATCTGATTTGAATTGTAACTAGCCATTTTGATTCCCTTATTTTGAAAAGCCTCAAGCAATTAGAAATTAGTTGATTAGCGGAACTTGTTATAATAACCATGTGATCTAATTGATTATTTTGTTTCAAAACTGCGTGTTTAACTTTTGATCAGGCAATTTATTTTCCCTTTCGCACTATATTAATGATCAGCATTGTTATCCTTTCTCTTCTCATATGTGCTGACAGCTGACAGAACAACAGTGAAAAAGTAGAAAAAATGAAGAAAGAGGAAGCGAAAAAAAAATTAAAGGAAATAAAAGGCAACGTGGATGATGATACGGAAGAAAAAATGATTAATGAAAGTGTAAAAAGCTGAGAGAGTAGGCGAAATATGTGTAAAAAACAACAACCAGAAAAACAAAAACAAAAAAAAGAACAAAAAATAAACAAAAAACAAAACCAAACCCAACAAATGATACAAACAAACAAAGAAAACATAAAAAAAAGAAAACCTAAACAAATCATTATTCTCAAAGGGGAATGGAGAGAAATAGAAACTAAAAACAATTGCTAATTTAGTTCCCTTTGGAATATTTTCGGATTGAATGAATAACAAAATTGGAAAAATCAAATAACATCTGATGTTGAAAAATAAAAAAAGTTAAAGCAAACGGAAGAAATTCATATGCAATTGCACAGACCCCCCCCCCCCAGCAGCCACCCAACCAAAACGGACTCGTTTTTTATGTTTGCATCAATATGGAAAGTACTCTAAGAATGGTATAAGGTCAAGTAATGGAGGGAATTTGAAATAGGACATTTGTGTTTTTGCCAATCCTTCAGGTGATTAGGTTAGATGCATAGACGTTGGAGGAATTTGATGGCCCTAATTTTCTCGAAAAATTCTTTTAAATCTTTTTTTATGACCGTGTTGCCTTCTTACTTCTTATACTTACTCTGTCTTCTATGTTGTCTCTTCTATCTGTTGAATTATTTGGTAATATTATTTATTAAAGCTAAGCTTAGATGTGCACAAGGCCAGAAGATGAGAACTGAACTCACTAACAATGGTCAGAAAATCTAGCTTGCTAACCATTCAAACCACATGAATATAATATAAGGAGTGTTGAGTCCACCACTTAAACTTATAGACTCTGCGTGGCCGCGTGGATTCAATCAGCCAATCAGCACGAATCGTGGTTAGTAACTATTTAATCGCCGATCTTGAAAGCCGTTCAGTTGCACGTATTCACCAACGAACGTGGGAGGGATGGACCTCTGCTGTAACACAGGACTTGCTTTAACACTGGACTCTGCTTAACACAAGGACTCTGCTTAACACTGAGGAACAACCAAGACCTCTCTTAACACAAGGACTCTCTTAACACTGAGAACTTAACACAAGACTCTGCTTAACACTGAGGAACAACCAAGACTCGCTTAACACAAGGACCGCTTAACACTGAGAACAACCAACTCTGCTTTAACACAAGGACTCTGCTTAACACGAGGACAACAGGACTCTGCTTACTCTGAACACAAACTCTGCTTAACACTGAGGAACAACCAAGACTCTCTAACACAAGGACTCTCTTAACACTGAAACAACCAAGGACTCTGCTTAACACTAGGAACAACAAGGACTCTGCTTAACAAAAGACCCTCATTAACACAAGACTCTGCTTAACACTGAGGAACAACCAAGACTCTGCTTAACACAAGGACTCTGCTTAACACAAGGAACACAAGGACACAAGGGATCTCCACTATAAAGGGCCCTCACCGCAGCATAAAAATGCCACAAAATCGTAACTTGTCTTCTATGTTGTCTAATGGTGAGGTTCCAATTCTGGAGCTCTGGTGAGAATCCCTCATCGCCATTACTCCCAGGTGAATTCTGCCCGAAGTGGTAGTACCTGTTTAGGTCCATTTATGGGTTAAACAGAAAAAATAAGTTTAAAAAAGTGTGTTTAAAAAAGAAATTGACTTAAATAAAAAAAAAATGAACCCTATCAAGAATGAATAAAACAAAACGGATTCGGCATGAAATAACAGAACAAAGGTTAACATGCCTTGAAATCCAATCACCAACCAACCAACCAACAACCAACTAATCTGATCTTCGGATTTTCTTTCTGGCAGTACTTAGGTGTTCTCTCTTCTCTCATCTTTTGTTCTTACAAATTTTAACGACATGTTAACCCAAGGTGCATAGCCTTCTCCTTTTTCTTTGCTTATCTTCGTTTCTACACTGCCACTTCTATGCAATATCTGGACTGATTCTCTCTTCTGGTCTGAGACTTCTTGGGTGATCTTGGTGTTTCCTAATCATTGTGTGTATCTTTTGTTCTTACAAATGGACACATGACTTTGATATTTTTAGACATCTTTATTTCCAAAACCATTTCTATCGCAAGGAAAGGGGAATGCCATTTTTTTGTGCTCGTTCATCACGCGCTTGGAATACTCCAAAACTCTAGAATGTAGGGATAAATGTGCTTAAGACAGTTCTAAGTGACAGTTATCTCTACTGCAGGTTCAATCCTAGTCAAGGGTGACAGTAAACATAGAATAATAAATAACACAGCTTAACACCTATACCCCAGGTATGGCTAGCGGAATGAGAACAGATACCCGGGATTGAATAAAGATTGGGTTCAAAGTTCTGTGATGGCTCCCATTACGACAAGAAGTTCCGAGCGAAAAGAGATTCCGAGTTCAAGAAGGCTCACAGTCGACAAGAAATACCTAAAGAAGGCAAATCGGCCGAAACGTTGTACATATAACAATAAAGATGAGGACAATAGTCCGAATAATCCAAATAATACTATTTATCAAGCCTCATCTAAAAAATCAGAGAAATAGACTAAGCCGTTCTCACGATCAGTTACACGAACAAACACCCAACGCTAACATCAGCTAAGGTTAAGTCTCACTATCAACTGACATAAACGCCTGCATTGGTTAACTGGTTTTTTCCATGACTCTTCTTCTAACAGAATTACCAGTTAAACTTTTTGATTCTACACTTACTGTATTTTGATAATAGCAACCTATCAATTATAACAACCGACCCGCTATCTTCATTTACCCCTAATAATCTCATCATCACCATCATCATCACCATCATCATTCATCACCACAACCACCACCACCTCCTCCTCCTCTCCTCTCCCTTCTTCTTCTTCTTCTTCTTCTTCTTCAATCACATCCTAGTGACCTTGTGTCACATCCTAAAAGAAAAGGTTTGGGGTTTATTGCCCGATCTGTTCTATCATAACAGCCGGATCAATTAGTTGATCCCCACTGTCCAATATTAGCATTATAATATCCGTGTTGGAAGAGTGGGTATTTACCCATACCGTTTGATTAGAGTAGGGTGTGACACAAGGTCACTAGGATGTGATTAGAAGAAGAAGAAGAAGAAGAAGAAGAAGGGGAGGGGAGGAGAAGGAGGAGGAGGTGGTGGTGGTTGTGGTGATGATGATGATGGTGATGATGATGGTGATGATGATGATGTATTTACGGCGTAAATGAAGATAGAGGGTCCGGTTGTTAGATAATTGATAGGTTGCCTATTAATCAAATACAGTAAGTGTAGAATCCAAAAGTTTAACTGGTAATTCTGTTAGAAGAAGAGTCATGGAAAATAACCAGTAATAACCAATGCAGGCGTTTATGTCAGTATGATAGATGAGACTTAACCTTAGCTGACCTGTTAGCAGTTGGGTGGTTTGTTCGTGTAACCACCTGATCGTGAGAACGGCTTAGTTAGACTATTTCTCTGAATTTTTTAGATGAGGCTTGATAAATAGTATTATTTGGATTATTCGGACTATTGTCCTCATCTTTATTGTTATATGTACAACGTTTCGGCCGATTTGCCTTCTTTAGGTATTTCTTGTCGGACTCGTGAGCCTTCTTGAACTCGGGAATCTTCTTTTCGAACTCGGGAACCTTCTTGTCGTAATCGGGAGCCATCACAGAACTTTGAACCCAACCCTTTATTCAATCCACGGGGGTATCCTGTTCTCATTCCGCTAGCCATACCTGGGGTATAGGTGTTAAGCTGTGTTATTTATTATTCTATGTTACTGTCACCCTTGACTAGGATTGAACCTGCAGCCTAGAGATAACTGTCACTTAGAACTGTCTTAAGCCAACACCTTTATCCCCTACATTCTTAGAGTTTTGGAGTATTCCCAAGCGCCGTGATGAACGAGCACAAAATGGCATTCCCCTTTCCTTGCGATAGAAATGGGTTTTGAAATAAAGATGTCTAAAATATACAAAGTCATGTGTCCATTTGTAAGAACAAAAGATACACACAATGATTAGGAAACACCCAAGATCACCCCAAGAAGTCTCAGACCAGAACAGAGAGAATCAGTCCAGATATCTGCATAGAAGTGGCAGTGTAGAATACGAAGATAAGCAAAGAAAAAGGAAGAAGGCTATGCACCTTGGGTTAACATGTCGTTAAAATTTTGTAAGAACAAAAGAATGGACACAGAGATGAAGAAACACCTAAGTACTGCCAGAAAGAAAATCCGAAGATCAGATTAGTTGGTTGGTTGGTTGGTTGGTTGGTTGATTGGATTTCAAGGCATGTTAACCTTTGTTCTGTTATTTCATGCCGAATCCGTTTTGTTTTATTCATTCTTGATAGGGTTCATTTTTTTTATTTAAAGTCAATTTCTTTTTAAACACACTTTTTTAAACTTATTTTTTCTGTTTAACCCATAAATGGGACCCTAACAGGTACTACCACTTCGGGCCAGAATTCACCTGGGAGTAATGGCGATGAAGGGATTCTCACCAGAGCTCCAGAATTGGAACCTCACCATTAGACAACATAGAAGACAAGTTACGATTCTTGTGGCCATTTTTATGCTGCAGGTGAGGGCCCTTTATAGTGGAGATCCCTTGTGTCCTTGTGTTCCTTGTGTTAAGCAGAGTCCTTGTGTTTGTTAAGCAGAGTCCTTGTGTTGTCTTTGTGTTAAGCAGACAGTGTTAAGCAGTCCTGTTCCTCAGTGTTAAGCAGTCCTTGTGTAAGCAGAGTCCTTGGTTGTTCCTCCCTTGTGTTAAGCAGAGTCCTTGTTGTGTTAAGCAGAGTCCTTGGTTGTTCCTCAGTGTTAAGCAGAGTCCTTGTGTTAAGCAGAGTCCTTGTTGTTCCTCAGTGTTAAGCAGAGTCCTTGTGTTAAGATCCTTGTGTTAAGCAGAGTCCTTGTGTTAAGCAGAGTCCATGGTTGTTGATCCGTTCGTCCGTGGTGAATACGTGCAACTGAACGGCTTTCAAGATCGGCGATTAAATAGTTAACTAACCACGTATTCGTGCTGATTGGCTGATTGAATCCACGCGGCCACGCAGAGTCTATAAGTTTAAGTGGTGGACTCCAACACTCCTTATATTATATTCATGTGGTTGAATGGTTAGCAAGCTAGATTTTCTGACCATTGTTAGTGAGTTCAGTTCTCATCTTCTGGCCTTGTGCCACATCTAAGCTTAGCTTAGTAAATAACTATATTACCAAATAATTCCAACAGATAGAAGAGACAACATAGAAGACAGAGATAAGTATAAGAAGTAAGAAGGCAACACGGTCATAAAAAAAGATTTAAAAGAATTCTTTCGAGAAAATTAGGGCCATCAAATTCCTCCAACGTCTATGCATCTAACCCTAATCACCTGAAGGATTGGCAAAACACAAATGTCCTATTTCAAATTCCCTCCATTACTTGACCTTATACCATTCTTAGAGTAACTTATCCATATTGATGCAAACATAAAAAAACGAGTCCGTTTTGGGTGGCTGCTGGGGGGGGGGTCTGTGCAATTGCATATGAAATTTCTTCCGTTTTGCCTTTAACTTTTTTTATTTTTCAACATCAGATGTTATTGATTTTTCCCAATATTTGTTATTCATTCCAATCCGAAAATATTCCTCAAAGGGAACTAAAACCTTAGCAAATTGTTTTAGTTTCTATTTCTCTCCATTCCCCTTTGAGAATAATGCATTTGTTTAGGTTTTCTTTTTTTTTATGTTTTCTTTGTTTGTTTGTATCATTTGTTTGGTTTGGTTTTTGTTTTTTGTTTATTTTTTGTTCTTTTTTGTTTTGTTTTTGTTTTTCTGGTTGTTGTTTTTAACACAATATTTCGCCTACTCTCTCAGCTTTTTACACTTTCATTAATCATTTTTCTTCCGTATAATCATCTTCCAACGTTGCCTTTTATTTCCTTTAATTTTTTTTTCGCTTCCTCTTTCTTCATTTTTCTACTTTTTCACTGTGTTCTGTCAGCTGTCAGCACATATGAGAAGAGAAAGGATAACAATGCTGATATTAATATAGTGCGAAAGGGAAAATAAATTGCCTGATCAAAAGTTAAACACGCAGTTTTGAAAACAAAAATAATCAATTAGATCACATGGTTAATTAATAACAAGTTCCGCTAAACTCAACTAATTTCTAATTGCTTGAGGCTTTCAAAATAAGGGAATCAAAATGGCTAGTTACAATTCAAATCAGCATTTAAAATTCTGCCTTCAAGCTCGGTTCAAACCATTGATCAACTTTCAGCTCGCCTTCTACTTTATAATGAGAGTTACACACGGGATCAATTACATCGCGCTATTGTCTAAACAAAAGTCTATTGTCAAAATAAGCATTAAAATGTTGCATTTAAGATCGACTCAAACCTTTGACTAACTTTGAACTCGCTTTCAACTTTACAATGAGTGTTACACACAGGATCACATACATCAAACTAGCAATGCAATTGCGTCATCACAGCATTCAAGCTCGGATCAAACCATCGGCTAACTATGAGCTCGCCTTTACAATGAGTGTTACACACAGGATCAATTATATCAACATACTATCTGAACAAAAGCAATTGTGTCAAATAAGCATTCAAAATTCTATCTTCAACCTCGCCTAAAACTATCGACTAAATTTTAACTTGACTTCTACTTTACAATGAGAGTTATGTTATATACTCGTTCAACATCAGGTAGATAATCGGTGAGAGAGACAGACAGACAGATAGATGATGGAGATAATGGTTTTACTCGTTACATTCAGCTTACTGGTTCTAACTTGGTCGCCATTTTCTCTGTGCTGAATTCTCTTCAGGGCTTTCTGTCAAAATTTGGTTCTTCTTTGTTGATTTCTTCGGGCTGTCATTTCTTGTTTTTAACAATCAATTAACAAGACTTGGTTGTTTTCTGATAAAGCTTTATTTCACAACCCAACCCATGCTGATTCCGCCGCGGGGAGAGATGAACCCCGAGAGCTGACAACAACATCCACGCTCCTCGAGGGTTTGTTCGCATCTGAAGCTAAAACTATCTCACGCTTTCTAAGGTGAAGTTGGGGTCATCGTTATACCACTCATAACCCCAACGACTATGGAAAATTCCCTACCTCCGATTTTAAATCTAACGAACTTTATTCAAATATTCTAACTACAGGTACGTCCATAAAGCTGCTTATGAAATTATGTAACAGTTGTACATAGAATCAATTCCTTCAACCAAAACAAAAGCATTTGTGCCAAATAAGCATTCAAATTCTGCCTTCAAGCTGGTCTTAAGCCATTAACTAACTTAGAGATAGCCTTCTACTTTACAAGGAGAGTTACACACAGGATTGATTTCATCAACGTATTATCTGAACAAAAGTAATTGTGTTAAATAAGCATTCAAAATTTTGCCTTCAAGCCCGGCTCAAACTCTTGTATAATGTTTCTTAAGTTTTTTATCACAATTGTCTCTGCTCCGTCTTTCATCGTCCATAGGGGGTTGTCTGCTTCTCTGGACGTCTTTTCTTTCCTAGTTTTAAGTCATTGAAACAACACAGAGACATGTTTTTGTGCATATACTTTTAACTCGATCGCTTATTTCCCGATACCTTATTTGTTGACTCGCGGGTACCAAGACCAGAGACACATAACTCCGTCTGTCCGAATCAGGCGCTCAGTCTCAAACTGACCAAATTCTAATCTATTTTCGCCTCTCGGCGACCCTCAAGGCCAATGGGAGCTACGCTTCTAGATGACACCGGGATGATACTCTGCCCATCAAACTGTGACCGTTGTATTTCCATTACGGTTTATTGTTATTTCAAAATCTACACTACCTTACTGTCGGTTGGGGCATTAGAATACACCGACTGCACCTCTACGGACGGGTAAGACCCACCCATAATGGGGCCAACTGTTGACCGTGGGCAGCGATCCGTGAAGTTTAAAGATGGAATCCTGGTCGTTGAGCTGTTCATGACATGCAACATTCCACTTTGGGCCTTACTTAGGCTAGACGGGCGGTTGGAGAGATCCCATCCGATCAATTGGTTGGTTACGTCAAGCCCTAGCACCTATATGATTGTCCCGACCCTATTGCTTTATGGTAAACCCCTAGCTCTTTTATCATATGTGCTAGAAGGCGGGATCTAATAGTGAATTTCTAATTTGTGGAGCTCTGGGAAGTGTGAACTACCCCTTCATCAACATTACTCTCAGGTCAACTCTGACCCGGAGTGGTAATACCTATTAGGGTCCCAATGGATTAGATAGATCAAAAATGAGTTTTTGTTATGTGTTTAAAAAAGAAATTGTTTTTTTTAATTGAATACTTTTCCTTTTTTTTTCGATGACGTCACTTCATATCGTTAACAGTTGTGGACCCTCTGGTGGCTAGTTAGTCCAATTCTGGACTTGCGGATGTGGTCACACACATTGCAAGGGAAATTCCCATCTGCATTTGGTGGTTCATGACGACGAATTCCCATCTGCATTTGGTGGTTCATGACGACGAAGAGCCCTGTTAATCTCAATATTGAGTCGCTTAGATCCTGTGCGACACGTGTCTCGCCAACACTGTCTGTTGGAGGCCAAATCTTCCAGGCTTGAAGATGTGATGGTACATTTCTTCAGCATTCTTAAATGGTCTTTGAACTGCTTTGGGCGTGGGGGGCTCCTGTCTTTTGCGTGCCATCTTCGAGTTCACCATGAATTGAATACCTAACAAGAATAAATAAATTTCGGCATAAAATAATCAACTAGAGTTGACATGCCGTAAAATCCAACGAACCATCCATTATGCAAATAAACCATCGACTGAGATTGCCTTTTACTATAAAATGAGATCATTTCCATCTAGCTACTATCTGAAAAAAAATTAATTGTGACATTATAAGCTCTTCTGTTCCTCGGTGTATGCCGTGTCAGTACTATTGTATGGTTGCACAACTTGGATTAACGAAACGCTTGAAGAAAATCTACATGGGAACGAAACCAGGATGCTGATTTTGACAAAGCGTGGAAGCAGCACCCTACAGATTACAGCCATCTACTACCCATCTTGCAATCCACCCAGAAAGACGGACAAGACATGCTGGAGACTGCTTGAGGAGCAATGGCTAACTCATAAGCGACGTTCTCCTGTGGATTCTTTCACTCCTACATATGAACACACGACTGTTGGCCAACCAGAAAAAGCTATCATCTACCAGCGCCGTACGGATACTGGATGTCGTCTTGAGAACGGCTGGCAAGTGAAAGGAATCCGTGGTGTCGTCTGCATGATGATGATGATGATGATGATTTCAACGGTTTTTAGTTTTTAATCGTTGCACAATATTTGACTATAAAGTTTCTCTATCCTGAATATTGAGCACTAGCACAAAAACAACGCGATATTTTGGGATATTACTTATGATATATAGGCAACGCTCTGCTATAAAATGGATGGAGCACTCTCTGGCGGCCTTTACATATATACATATGTATATATTTATCAGTTAAAATCCTCGTCCCAGCCTGTAGGTGCTGATGGCTGGGTGGTTAAGAAGCCTGACTGATGATAAATCGATCGGGTTTCCATCCCGGCTGGAGGTCGCCTGCAAATGTCTAGCCACACTGAAGAGGCGTGATGCGCTGAATCACGGTATCTGTGGATGACTGTATATACAAGGTGTGTCAAAAAAGTATTGAGATTTTGTGTACGTTTTGGCACACCTTATATTCTAAAGAAAATAATGTTCCATTCATTCTTCATTTCTATCTTGGTAAATACAGATTTAAACTTGGTACTTTTTGACACACCTAGTATTCTGGAAAAAATTAATGAATGGAACGTTATTTTTTTTCAGAATACAAGGTGTGTCAAAAAGTACAAAAATCTAGATACACCTTCTATGCGTGTGGGGGGTGCTGGGGGGTGGGGGTGTTCATGATGAATAAAAATAATAAGAAAAACAGGAATAAAATCTCATTCGGCTTTTATTAAATTAATTTCAACTCATTTAGACTTTAAATCATTGTCAAAAGAATCTATTTTTACCATATTGAATTTTTTTTTTTCAGACGTTTGCTTTACAAAATTGATTTATCACAAATTACGTGCCGGTGTATGAACTACAATGTGATTACATTTGAAATAAACATTGTTTTGTTCTTTTATTCATATTCAAAGTGTGTATCTGTTGTTTGTTTTGTTTTGTTTTTTTATATATATTTTGCTTTTACTTTTGTTTTATTTTTGTCTTTTTTGTTGTTTTTGTTTGCTTTTTTATTTTTTTATTTTTTGTTTTTGGAGGTCCTAACTGATGTCATCAAGGGGTGTACTTTGTTTAACCACGTGATTCACATTTGTATTATCTATATTCAAAGTGTGTGTTTTAGGGGTTTTATTCTCTTTTTGCTTTTTCTTTGTTTTGGGGCTTTTGTGGTTTGTTGGTGATTTTTGCTTTTTTTTGGGGGGGGTGTAACTGTCGGTATCAAGGAGTCTACTTGTTTAACCACGTGATTCAAATTTATATTATTTAAAGAGAGTGTGTGTTGGATTTTTATTTTGTTTTCATTTTTTACTTGAGGGGATTTTTTTTTTTTTTTTAGGATTTTGTGTTTGTCTCTTATTTTGATAATTTTTATTTTTTGTTGGGCTTTTTTTTGTTTTGTTTTTTGTTTTTTTGGGGTTTTTTGTTGTTTGTTTTTGGGGTGGGGAGGGGGGTAAGTATCGGTATTCAAGGTGTCTTCTTTTATTAACCACGTGATACACGGAACATCGCATAAATGAGAAGTTCTCGTGGAGAATACAAGACTCTAATTTAAACCGTTAAATATTTAAACATAGGCATCATTGTCGTGCTGTCTACCGACTTGTTGACATTTACTCAACTCTTCTTCTTCTTCTTCGGCTGAAACAGAAATGAACAAGATAATCATTGTTTAACTTTGCTGACGAAAATCTGAACTTTCGGTGCAACTTAACCGGAAGCTGCTAGAGTGCAACCTGGCACGTAATTAATTTTTGGATAGGGGATGCGTTTTAACATACACTAGTGTATGTTTGGTTTGGTTTGGTTTGTTTTACGGTATATCAACCTCAATGGGTCATTTAATGCCAACAAAGTTTTGAAATAAATTCATTCTTAATGGATACTCAATTTTTTTATTAACACATTTTTTCTATTTAATCCATAGATGGGACCCTAACAGGTACTACAACTCCGGGTCAGGGTGCACCAGGGAGCAATGGTGATGAAGGGGTGCTCCATATTCCCCAAACCTCCACAACTGGAACCTCCCCATCAGATAGAGTTTAACGTCATACCCAGGACATGAAGACCAGCCACAGTCTTCTAGCACCCATATGATAAAAAGGGTTGGGGTTGCCATAAGGACAATAGGTTTGGAACAATCATATAGGTGCTAGGGCTTGACATGACTAGCCGATTGATCGGAAGAGGCCGTCTAGCCTAAGTAAGGTCTAAGTGGGGGTATAATCGAAAAATAGAACAACTGAAACTTACTCTTCCATCATTCCAATCTTTTATTGCTAAATTTTCCTAATTTAACTATTTAGTTAAAATAGAAAGTAAAGAATAAAAATACTGTTATTTCTTCTTGCTAATGGGTTTCTTTTAAGATTAATCCACGGGATTTTTGCTTATATTCATTAAGATAAAACCAAACGATTAGAAATCAATAATACCAAACACATATTTATTAAAATCAAATTTATAATATCAATATGCAAATTAGCCTTCCCGTTCACACGTTCTCCATTAAAATAAGATGTGCCAATAGCTACCTTAATAATTAGGTTTTAAATATGTGTTCACGGTCTAGCAATTCGTTAAAAACGTATTATTTCTGAATATCATAGATAAAATTTTCATGAACAAATACTGTTGTCTTTTAACTTTGCTACGTGTCTGGCTCAGCGGGAATTTTCAATATTGCTTAAAAATTACCCGGCAGAGTTCTACAGTTCTCTTGTAGGTGCAATGTAGTATTGTTAGGGCCAAAGTGAAGTGTTGCACGTCATGGACTGCTCAGCCACACGGATCCCGTCCTTAAGCATCACTGGTCACCACCCATGAACAACAGATGGCCTCGTTGGGGGATTTTACCTTCTGCAGAGGTACAGTCAGTGTATTATACACACCCAGCCGACAGGTTGGAGATCTTTTTGGCACTCTTTGTATATTTGTACTTTCCATCCAAGCAGGTTTATGAATAACAGATGACAGTTGTGTCTACCGGCTGTTCCAATTTGTAATTTGATTTTGCAAAACAAATGACAAGTGGGGATTTTTCTTTTCTTTTTCTTTCTACTTTTGATCTAATATTTTCTCATCCTTTCAACAATTTCTCTCTCTCTCTCTCTCTCTCTCTCTCTCTCTCTCTCTCTCTCTCTCTCTCTCTCTCTCTCTCTCTCTCTTTCCTTCTTCTTTCTTTCTATTTCTCTCTCTCTCTCTCTCTCTCTCTCTCTCTCTCTCTCTCTCTCTCTCTCTCCTCTGTTTCTCTTTATCTTCCCCCACTATCTTTTCTCTCTGTCTCTTTCTTTCTATCTCCCTCTTTTTCTCTTACTATCTCTCTCTCTCTCTCTCTCTCCTCCTCTCTCTCTCTCTCTCTCTCCTCTCTCTCTCTCTTCTCTTTATCTTCCCCTCTATCTTCTCTTCTTCTTTCTTTCTATTTCCCCCCTCTCTCTCTCTCTCTCTCTCTCTCTCTCTCTCTCTCTCTCTCTCTCTCTCTTCTCTGTTTCTCTTATCTCCCCTCTATCTTTTCTCTCTTTGTCTCTTTCTTTCTATCCCCCTCTCTTTTTCTCTTACTGTGTCTTCTTTACCTCTCTCTCTCTCTCTCTCTCTCTCCTCTCTCTCTCTCTCTCTCTCTCTCTCTCTCGCTTGTCTCTTTCTTCTCTCCAATTTTTCATCCTTCTAATAATCTCGTTCTTTCTTTCTTTCTTTCTTTTTTAATGAGATCATAGAAACTGAAAGCCATATTTTCTAAGGCCACCATCTTTTTTGTTTGTTTATTTTATCTCTTTCTTTTTTTTTTGTTTTTCTTTCTTTTTGTTTGTTTGTTTGTTTGTTTGTTTAGCTTCTTTGCGGTTTCTGAGCGTTTCCTGTCAAAGTTGGACAGAGGAAAACTTTAAGCCCAAGGAATCATTTAAAACGCCATCTCATTAAAACTAACGAATGGTGTAAGGCACCCATTTGCAGTCAACACATTTATCATTGTCATTTTTAATATTGATCTTCTTTTCAAATCTTTTTCTTTTCTTTTATTTGTCGTTGACACAAACAAGTCAGTCTAAATGTTGAAGGATAGAAATGATAATTCCCACAGTTTTTACCGAGATTTTTCGCTGACAACTGCACGGCCATTGGATGCAAACGTAAGCGAATCGTGTGTTTACATCATTTATTCAATTACTTAGTTATGGGAAAATATATATTTGAAGATTCCACCCTGGATTCTAGTTATAAACAGCGTATAAGACGTTATTATAACCCAAGGCCGATTAAGGACTCTTCCAATCTTTAGAACGTTCCCAGCATGCATGCGATTATGATCACAATCATTATTATTCACAACACACACACACACACACACACACACACACACACATATATATATATATATATATATATATATATATATATATGTGGTGGTTGCACTAGTATACTAGAAAAAGTAATAGTAACCAACGTACAGTGTTATTAGAAGAGTGCTCAATATCTTGATAGAGCGTTGATAGTTGAAATGAAGTGACAAATAAAAGTTTTAGCTTTTATTCATTTATTTGGAACGATATTACTACCAATGGTTCCTGCTAAAAGCATTCATCATAAACGAAATCTTTTTTTTAACTATTTCGTTTACCTGATGAATGCTTTTAGCAAGAAACCATTGGTAGTAATATCGTTCCCAAATAAATAAATAAAAGCTAAAACTTTTATTTGTCACTTCATTCAACTATATATATATGGGAGAAATATGAGGAAATTAATCCGACAGTATGTGGAGGAAGGTAGACAAACACGGGATGTTGTAGAAAATGGATGTTTATTGGAGGTAGTGATGTCGGCGTTGTAACGTTTCGGTTATTAGACCTTCTTCGGGACTTGGATATAGTTAAAATGTTCACTATTGAAACAAGAACTATATCCAAGTCCTGTAGAAGGTCTTACAGGCCGAAACGTTACAACGTCGACATCACTATCTACAATAAACATCCATTTTCTACAACATCCCGTGTTTGTCTACCATATATATATATATATATATATATATATATATATAATATATATATATTGATATAGTTGTTATATTCATAAGTAAAGAGTGTTCAATATCATTACTAGAAAATCCCATAGGCGAAAACTTTCAGTTACCAAGCACCGTTAAATTCATGTTACATATATATATATAATATACCAAATTGTTGGTAAATTCTCGCGTTAAGAAAAAAACCAGCAAATAGTTTGATTGTAAAAATATACTACCAAACATCACCTGGGGGAAAAAAATTTTGGAAAAAAGAAAAGACCAAGATAATCGTACTAACCAAAAATAATCTATTGGTACAATATTTGGCCAAAAGAAAAAAACAATTATATATATATATATATATATATATATATATATATATATATAATTCATACAAACCGGCAGGAAACTAAAGCTAATAAGTAAAAAAGTGCTCAATACCTAAGTAGAGCCAATAATAAAGATAAACCTAATGAGTTAGATAAACCTACTAAAAGTTTCGCTAAGTGCTCTTCAGGGCTAAGATCCGACTCTTATATATATATATAATATATATATATATATATATATAGAGAGAGAGAGAGAGAGAGAGAGAGAGGGAGGGAGAGGCTTATCACAATGTGAAGGAAGAGAAGGCAATGGGTATGTAATTCATTTACATGTGTTATTAGATATTTCCTTAATATTTCGAGATGATATGTTTCAACTTATTCCAGTATAATGCTATATATATATATATATATATATATATATATATATATATATATAAAGTAGGAGACTGCTCCCATGTCTATAACCTGCTGATGAGACCTAATAGGTCGAAATGTACATACAGGATTGATATTTTTTCGATTTGTTTAGCCTTACAATTTGAACATATATTCCCGCCTAAATTATTAACTAATTAATTTTCAAAATTAGGTATGACTTCAATTAAGCACATATCCTCAAAAAAAAATATATATAATATGTGTATATGTACGTATATGCAGATGAATACAGGAGAAAAGGAAGAAATAGATATATATGGTTTTGGAGACTTGTGGAATGTATATATATGAACTCACGGACGCATAACCAGTTAAGTAGCTTGTATGAGTGCTGGTGTATATAGGAGTAGATACTTGGAGTGAAATAAAGAAAGGAATCAATACGATCTAATCAAAATGGATACCTAGAGATTAGAAAGCATTACCACTTTAGTGAAATTTGGGAATCTACCTTACAAGCTATCTAACTCAAAGAGATATTAAGTTACTGGAACCAAACATTAAAATAAGCCCTAACTAAAATGTAAGTAGAGATGATACTATGTCAAAATACAGACAATATGAAACACTTAAGAAGGGATGATAGAAGATTAAAGGTTTATCGATACATCCAACTTTAATGTGAATATCACACATGTATGTGTAGATATATGTTTGTACGTATACACACACACACACACACACACACACACATATATATATAAGATTTTGGGTGTTTGTTTTTTTAGAAGCATTGTTGGATAAAGTATATATTATTATTTATATTTTTGCTTGAAGGCAATTACAATGCGTATATCGCATAAAACTCGATGTGAATCTCGACAAAGAATTGTTCGGTGTGTAGAACATCGTACAGACTGTTTCAACTTTATTAAGTCACATCAGCGATGTATACTAACGATTTCCCTCCGACAGAAATCAAAATATCGTTAGTATACATCGCTGATGAGACTTAATAAAGTTGAAAGAGTCTGTACGATGTTCTACACACCGAACAATTCTTTGTCGAGATTCACTTGTCATGATTATTTTCTATAATCATCGAGTTTTATGCGATATACGCATTGTAATTGCCTTCAAGCAAAAATATAAATAATAATAATATATATTATGTGTGTGTGTGTGTGTGTGTGTGTGTGTGTGTGTGTAGACAGCGAGGGAATATATTTCCTTTTCACTAGCGCTAGACCAGGAGGGGGTGTTTTTTTGCGTCTGATGTGGAGCATTGCAACTAACATCAGCTTCCCACTTTACTGCACAAATTACCCAAACTATGCTACTCATGCACTGAGTTGGCTTGAGACGCTATCGAACCCGGAACCTTGTGGTTCCTTGGTGGATGCTCTAATGAATGGGACCAATTAAGACGATATGTAACATAATAGAATGGAAAAAGCCGGCAACATGGAAAGTTTTTGGGATGAGTCAGCACAACGCCACGTGTCGATTTCTTACAAGTCAAGAGATGTCACGTGGTGAAGTATCGAAGAGTGGTAGTGAGAGGAGATAATGTCATGTCAGTTTGGAACGAAGCAGCGGTTGTTTGCAGAAGCAAGTTGCATGTCTCTCACCCAAAGCAGTTAGACTTGGGGATAAAATTTAAAAAATATCTCATGAGAAAAAAATAAGAACGCCTTGTTTTATTATTAAGAACTATAAATTACACAAGTCAAGATATCGTCAAGTTAATCCCAAGTTGTTTCTAAACTCAAACAGAAAGAATGCCAGCCAACCCAACATCAACCCAACAACCAGATTCCAGCCCCTCGAAGAAGTAAAACAACAATAGAGATAAGTATTGCACTATTATTATTATTACTAGCAAAATAAAAAAACGCCCTCTGGGCGACGTAAAATATATATTGTCTGAGGTTATGAGTTGAAAATTTAATATCAGAGAGTTTGTATCATAAGTAAAGTAAAATCAAATTTATTAAAAGAGTAAAAAATAAAATAAATTTATTAAAGGAGTAAAAAATTTAAAAATTGAAATGGAAACTTAGTTCAGATAACTTTAAATATATATTAGAATAAAACAAACTATATATAGATAGATAATACCAGGTATGTATTTATTAAAACTTGTTTAAAAAAAACCAATGAGGACTGTCTAACATTGCATGCTCAAATTTTGAGTGTTTTTATTCTATATTATGACGATTTTAGGTAGTGTGACGTAAGCAGTGACGGAGTTTTTGTTATAGACAAAAACCAGAAGCGAATCTCCATTATTAATAGATTGACACTTCATTAATCCATTTACACTACAGATACTTCACACACTCAGATCGACAAAACTTCGGATTCTGTAGGGTTAAATCAGCCAACTGTTGTGCTTTTATGGCCATAAATCTAACTTGGTCGTTATAGACAAATGAAGATATATACAATATGTGGCCGATCAAGACAGAGAAGGTCTCGTGACGCAAAATGCGTACTGTTCCGAATTGTTGGCCATTCAACGGCCAATATTCATTGTTTGACCGCCATCATGAATCTCAAATACGATTCTTTCGCGAGTCTTTTTGATTGATCTCTTCGCCAGCCGTGCGTCCATCGATATTCATCAAGTGACTTTTGTCTTCACGTATTTGAGAATACATTATCGAAGCCTGTTGCGTTCATATTAATATTTACGTCTTGTGGATGTTGTATTTGACTACCTGTTAACTCGTGGTTTAAACTAGTTTAAATCAACTGCAGCGACACTAATATTTCTGTTATGCTAAATACTGTCGTATTGTCATCTTGTGTGGTTGAAAAAGAAAAACAATATACGAGAAGAGGAAATGAATCATATTTATTACAATATTTTTAAAGTTAAAATTATGATACAACAATTAATAACAGAATGTATTAGAAGGAGCAGACTGAGTGCTTAATGTTATATACCCCTTTAAGTGGAGGCGCGTGGTTAGTGGTTAGATCTTAGGAAATGGACTCGTCGGCCCGAGTTCAAATCCTGGACGAAGCTGTTTGGATTTCACATAGCGCTAATACCCTTGGAAAAGGTATGAATCCAACTATTCCCCTCCAGCTATGGGTAAATAGTAGGGCAAACTGGGCTATTTAACCTTGGCTAGGTAACCAGTCTAGGAGAAGGAAAATTCTGCATTCAAACCTGTTAATCTCCGTTTAAGAAATTGACCTTTTGTCAATCCTACCCGTGCGGAGGGGTTGGTATATATATATATATATATATATATATATATATTATATATATCCTATATAATTAGGAGAGAATAGAGGAGAGTAGATGTGAGGAGATGATGGGGTCCTTACTTGTTATTCTTGTTCTTACTTCGTCGTTGGCTATCTTCGTATCTGGGATGATTCTTCCTTCTTCTGGGTTGGTTGTCTGCTCATTTGTCTGTTGGAATAATTAAGCAAGACTTTGCTGTTTTTAGACGTCTATTCTTTATTAAAACCCGAAGCCTAAAAAGGTTTTCTACCGCGGTGAGAAGTTGGCATCTTGAGAGCAATGTCTGCTCATTTTAGCTAACGGCCAAAATCTGCTAACACTAATTTCAATTCTCACGCCTTCTTTAGCCAATCAGCATTCAAGTCAGAGAAGGTTAACTGCCTTGTCAATCAATTATAACGACTAACGGTAACTTTCCATTTACCATTCCGTTATTTGAATTTTAACTACACCTACATGCATAATTCGTATGCCCACATTATGTAACATAAGCAATCCAGCATTCTCCGAGGGCTCAAAGCATCAGGAGATCCGATTAGCAAAATTACCCATAACTGGAGGGAGAATATGTGGTTGCATATTTGCGCTATGTGAAATGCAAACAGCCTCGTCCAGGATTTGAGAGACCAGATCGAGTGTTAATTAACAAGAAGAGAATTTGTCATTTCGTGGATTTTGCCGTCCCGGGGGATCACAGAGTGAAAATGAAAAAAAAAAAACGAAATGATCAACAAATACTTGGACCTTACTAGAGAACTGAGAAAACTGTGGAACATGAAGGTAAAGGTCGTACCGGTTGTAATTGGGGCACATGGAACGGGGTCCAAGGGTTTGGAAAAGGGTCTGGGTGAATTTGAAATCAGAAGAAGAATCGAGGCCATCCAAACAACAGCATTGTTAAGTTTCTCTGAATTTTTGAGATGAGGCTTCATAATTTGTATCATTTGGATTATTCGGACTATTGTCCTCATCTTTATTGTTATCTGTAAATAATAATAATAATAATAATAATAATAATAATAATAATAATAATACCTTTTATCTAGTGGATTCTGCCGTTTCGGCGAACCGCATAGTGAAAATAAAAGATAGACAAACACTTGGACCTTGCCAAAGAACTGAAAAAACTGGAAGATGAGGGTGAAGGTGATACCAATTGTAGTTGGTACCCTCAGAACGGTCCCCAGGGATTTAGAAAATAATAATAATAATAATAATAATAATAATAATAATAATAATAATAATAATAATCCCAGCAAGAAGACCAGACCTAGTGTTGATAAACAAAAAAGAAAGAACTTGTCAACTGGTGGATTTTGCAGTGCCAGCAGATCACAGGGTGAAGCTAAAGGAAAATGAAAAAATGGACAAATATCTGGACCTTGCCAGAGAACTGAAAAAGTTATGGAATATGAAAGTGAAAGTGATACCAATTGTAGTTGGTGCACTTGGAACGGTCCCAAAATGATTGGAAAAGGGTTTGGAAAGTTTGGAAATCAGAGGAAGGATTGAAACCATTCAGAACACTGCACTGCTGCAATCTGCCAGAATACTGAGAAGAGTCCTGGAGACCTGAGGAGACTTGCTGTCACTCAAACTCCAGTGAAAGACCATCAGCATTAGCTGATGTGAAAACTCAAAAGGAGTAAACAATAATAATAATGATGCTTCATCTCAGAATATTGAATAACTTGAGATTATTGCGTCTAAAACCGTAATTATTTCTCTATTCATCCTCATAAAAAAAATAAAAGAAATAGAATTATATGAGATAAACATATCACGAACTCAGCTGCCATCTTTAGTTTTCTATGCATAGATAATTCAGAAATATCTTCAGAATTCAAAACTTAGAGAACGCACTCACCAGAAAGCGTGTTGACCTTTATGGCAAGGGCTTTTGTGATCTTTTGCCTTCAGAGGTTCCGGGAAAATGTAGAAAATAGATGTTTCCAAAATTCTACACTCATAAAAGGAGACAGTTTGGTTTTATTTATTTAACTAGTCTGTTCAGTTAGTCTCTCTCTCTCTCTCTCTCTCTCTATATATATATATATATATATATATATATATATATATATATATAAAGATAAATCTAATGAGTCAGATAAACCTACTAAAAGTTTCGCTTAGTGCTCTTCAGATTTTATCTGAAGAGCACTAAGCGAAACTTTTAGTAGGTTTATCTGACTCATTAGATTTATCTTTATTATTTGCTCTACTTAGGTATTAAGCACTTTTTACTTATTAGCTTTAGTTTCCTGGCGGAAAAATATATATATATCTTATATATATATATATACATATAAATTTTTTTTCTTTTGGCCAAATATTGTACCAACAGATTATTTTTGGTTGGTACGATTATCTTGGTAAATTCGATTTTGTATTAGTATATACCGCGTCGAAACAGTCTGTACGGTTGGGATTACACTTGTCAAGTTTATTTTTATAAGAAAAAATGAATTTTATGCGATACATGCCTTCAAATTTTATATATACTTTATCAGCAACGTTTCAACAAACATAAAATCTTATTCACTTGCATTTTGTTTGTTGTCAATAGGCCCCCTTACCTATTATGGTTAGTATTTGACAAGCTTAATTTAGGATTAGCTGTTACTGTATAAATTTCACTAGTGTTTCACTGCGTCTGCTGAACCGGTTTCGATTTCTGTCGAAAAGTATATACGCTGATGAGACTTAATAAAGTCGAAACAGTCTTACGTATTCTATCCCATCCTTTACTGGGATTACATCAAGTTATTTTCTATAAAAAAAGTATATTTTATGCGATACATGCGTTGTAAGTGCCTTCAAATATTTAATATATATATATATATATATATATATATATATATATTAACTAGGATGTTCAGTTAGTATATATATATATATATATATATATATATAACACTAAAAGTTGAGGAATCATATGTATTTAGGGAAGTAATATTTTATTATGGAATAAAATATAAAATAAAGGGGGATACGAAGGCCTTTTCGACCGGTACTTTTCAAGTATATACACCGGTGACGAATAAAAGTCAGATTGTATCAGAAATTCATAAGAACGAATAGGGGTGAGCCAGAGGGGGGACAAAAAAAGGAAAAGAAAGGGGGTGTGTGTATGAACCCTAGATCGAAACAGGGTTAGAAATGTCTCCCAGTAAATAAAGAGAGTGTTTTGGAGTTTATCTGCACAGAGTAGGTCGAAAAAAAAGAAATATAAACAGCTTCGAGGATGGTTAAGTGCTGTTTAGACCTGGCTCTGTGCAAGACGGAGAAGCACTCGTCTATATAATCGGTTCTACAAGCATTTAGAGATAAATGTTCAACTATGGCCGAATCATATCCTTGGGAATGCCAGGATGTATAGCATTGCGAAGTGTTCGAGGAACATGTTGCTTTATTCTAATTTCAAGTCTCTGGGATGTACACCCAATGTATACCGAACTACACCGGCATTTATATTTTTTTTTTTTTTTTTTTTTGACATACTCTGTGCAGACAAACTCCAAAACACACATGTATGTATGTATGTATGTATGTATGTATAAGCTGAAAGTAATTAAAATCTCGTTTCCATGCTGTTTCATTT
>CM042141.1:98643735-98651235 GCA_023376005.1 Doryteuthis pealeii
TCCAAGTGCACCGACTACAATTGGTATAACTTTCACTTTCATATTCCATAACTTTTTCAGTTCTCTGGCAAAGTCCAGATATTTGTCAATTTTTTCATTTTCCTTTAACTTCACCCTGTGATCCGCTGGCACTGCAAAATCCACCAGTTGACAAGTTCTTTCTTTTTTGTTAATCAACACTAGGTCTGGTCTTCTTGCTGGATAAGGTGATCCGTTTTAATTTCAAAGTCCCAGAGAATTTTGTGCGTTTCGTTCTCAGAACAGATTCTGGTTTATGCATATACCATTTTGTTGTGTGGTCAAATTTAATTTCTTGCATAATTCCAGTGGATCACCTTCCCAACCCAGTCGTGTCTAGTTTTGTATTCTCGTTGTGCTAGTTTGCTACATTCGCAGAGTATATGGTTAGTCTCATCTCTATTACCGCAAAGTCTACATTTACTATTTTGTTGGTCTTATCAATTTTCGCTTTGATGTAGTTTGTCCTTATGGCATTATTTTGTACAGCAATTATAAGTGATTCTGTTTCTCTTTTGAGGTTTCCCTTTCTTAACCATGTCCAAGTCTTTTGATGTGCAACCTCATCTATTTGTCGTTTGAAGCGTCCATATAATTGTTTTTCTTCCCATTTTTGTTTTCTAGTCTTTGTTGTTCTTCTGTTTGTCCATCTGCCGTTTCTACTATTGTTGGTCGCCATAAGTAATTTGTCTTTGCTCTTCCTTGTGTAATCTTCAAGTTGTTGGATTGTGGTTTCTACGCATTCCTCTATGTTGGCAAGACCTCTTCCCCCTTCCTTTCTTGACACATACAATCTATCTCTATCATCTCTAGGTGGAGAGCCTTGTGCATGGTCATTAATTTTCTCGTCCTTTGGTCTATCTGTCTGATCTTTGTCCATTTTAAGAATGGTCCTGAGTATCTTATAATGGGGACAGCCCAGGTATTAATTCCTTGATCAGATTTCTGCTGTTAAGTTTCGTTTCTAGAAGTTTTCTAGTTCTCCTGAGATTATTATTATTATTATTATTATTATTATTATTATTATTATATTATTATTTCACTCCATTCGAGTTTTTCACACCTTTCGTAGCCGGTGGTTTACTGGAAGCTGATGACAGCAAGTCTTCTCGGGTCTCCAGGACTCTTCTGAGTATTCCAGCAGATCTCAATAATGCTGCAGTCTGGATGGTATCGATTCTTCCTCTGATTTCCAATTCATCCAGACTCTTTGCCAGACCCCTGGAAATCGTTCCAAGGGCCCCAGTTACAATTGGGACGACCTTCACCCTCATGTTCCACAGTTTTCTCAATTCTCTGGCAAGGTCTAAGTATTTGTCGATCTTTTCGCTCTCTTTCATTTTCACTCTGTGATCGGCCGGGACGGCAAAATCCACGAGATGACAAGTCTTCCTCTTCTTGTCAATCAAAACTAGGTCTGGTCTCCTGTCCGGGATTAGGTGATCCGTCTCTACCTCAAAGTCCCAGAAAAGCATACACCCTCCGAACGCAAGTATTTAAGTTTTAATGTAATAAATAATATTAAATTAGAAAGACTAACGAAACTAAATAAAAACACATATAAAAAGATTACTCTTATTTTTATCTTATTCTAATTAATTTATATATAGAATTATACATAGGATTGCTTTTGATACGTTTGGGAGTAAAACAATAATAATAGAAATTAATAACACCAAGTAATTATCTATTAAACTCTATTTTATTAAAAACATGTATGCAAATCATCCACACCATATACTACGTGGGTTTATTGCAGATCATTTTTTGTTTAAGTCATTCTTCTTTCATCTAGCTTTCTTCTTTCAGAGTGAATAAGCCGGGAAAGTTCGAGCTCGAAGAATATCGAACTTATTCAACAAACATATGTATGATGAAAAGAAGGGAATTAGTGGGAGGGGGTAACAGTAGTAGTGTCATCTCTTATCCCTCTCTCACTGAAATGTTCTATTCCTGAATATCAGATAATGAGTGCAAAGTTTCATCATGTAGGTACCAACTTGTTATACACAGATACAGAGAGAGGGGGAGAGAGAGGGGAGAGAGAAATACGTAGAAAAATACGTAAATATGTAGGAATTCCTGGTGCAGTGGGAATATTCAGAGTGAATAAGCCGTGGGAAGTTTGAGCTCGAAGAGTATAGAAGTTATTCAACAAACTTATGTAAAGTAGTGGGAAGGAGGGGTGTAACAGTAATAGTACCCCCCTCTCTCTCTCTCTCTCTCTCTCTCTCTCTCTCTCTCTCTCTCTCTCTCTCTCTCTCTCTCTCTCTCTCTTTCTCTCTCTTCCCGGTAAGTCCTCTTTTTCCTCCTCCTTAGTAAAGATGTCCCCAGAGGTTCCATTACTGATTTTCATTTATTAAAACTCAATTAGCCAGTCCTTTTCCTGAATTATTAGCTTAACATGTGTGTAGATTTTCATCATGATCGGATCACTGGTGTAGACGCTAACTGGTTATGCATAGATACATTGATACTCAGATACACAGACAGATAGAGGGACAGAAATTGCCATTTATATAGTAGATTATCTGCGTAAGCCCGTAGGAATTAGAGGCACATCTTTTTGCACACAAAGGCAATCTTTGTGCGTACATCATAATTTGAATAAGATGATCTCAACCTAATAAAGTCCTTATTTAAAGTATCTATCTCGATGGCAATACTCAGGTAGGAAGATAATATGGAGGAAATAGGGAAGTAATTACTTTCTTACTTACTCCATTTTCCTGCCTACCTGAAGGATGACAATCAGGAAACACAAGTTGTAGGCGAACTATATATATATATATATATATATATATATATATATATATATATATATATATATATATATATATATATATATATATATATATATATATATATATATATATATATATATATATATATATATATATATATGTGTGTGTGTGTGTGTGTTGAAAGAATGAATAAAGCAAAGAAAGAATAGAATGGATAATATAGGATATTTTAATCAATATTACTTACACGTGTTTCGGTCAGGAGTTTATCCATATGTACATTATTCAAACTATTATTATTTTAAATAATCAAAAGAAATGAAATAATAATAATAATAATAATAATAATAATAATAATAATAATAATAATAATAATAATAATAATAATAATAATAATCTAAAAATAATAATAGTTTGAATAATGTACACATGGATAAACTCCTGACCGAAACACGTGTAAGTAATATTGATTAAAATATCCTATATTATCCATTCTATTCTTTCTTTGCTTTATTCATTCTTTCAAAATACTTTCTTTCCTTTATTAATTCTTTCAGCATACCGTCGGATTCACTTCCAGATTCATTTTACACACACACACATATATATATATATATATATATATATATATATATATATATATATATATTATATATATATATATTGAATAAATCGACCCAGGGACAGAACAACGGCTGGATATTGAAACTCTGTTTTTTGTTCTTTTTTTTTCTTTTTTGATTTCCCTTGTTCATTTCCCATGCTTCATGATATCCACAAAAAAAGAACAAATTTAGTATTATCTGCATTATTCGGACTATTGTCCTCATCTTCATTGTTAGTCCGAATAACGCAGATAATACTAATCATCAAGCCTCATCTCAAACATTCAGAGAAATAGAACAAAGTTTATACGCAATCAATTTATTTATAAAGAAACATGCGTTGACTTAACATCAACCAATACACACATATATATATATATATATATATGTGTGTGTGTGTGTGTGTGTGTGTGTGTGTGTGTGAGTTTGTGTTGTGTTTGTGTTTGTGTGTGTGTGTGTGAGAGAGAGAGAGTGTGTGTGTGTGTGTGTGTGTGTGGTAGTAATCCAACTAAGACTGATAGTGATCAAATCAAAACGTTGCTTGAAAAACAACCTCAGCCCACGCGGGAGATAACCGACATAGCGACCAATCCTAATCAAGTATTGAAAATCCTTCACATCAATTTGGTTAAGTCAGTCATTTTGAGGTGCAACATCCATGCAAGATTTCCTTTTTCTTCTTTTTAATCTACTTGATTGTATTTCCGTGTACGATATCAGCTACTTAAACGTGAAAAAACGAAAATAATTTAACAAATTTCTTATCAATTTTTTTAATTCGCAAATAATTCAATGTATCGCAATGTTCGTTTATTTTTATTTTATTTCATCTTTTTTTATTTATATTTAAAATATCATTTTTTTTAAATGTAACCCTAAACTTGTGAGTGTTTTGAAACATAATTTTATTTTCCTAAAACTTTTTTGTACATATGACAAAAATTAGATTAAACATATTTTATATTAAGGAATAAAAGATATAATGCACCAGTTATTTTATTTAAAAACTTTTTAATTTTTTCAGGTTAGTTAACTTTAAACCTCGTATCTTTGAGAATCTGTGTTAAAGATACATACTTCAAAGTTAACTGACCTGGAAAAATGTAAAAAATTTTAAATAAAATAACTGGTACGTTATATCTTTTATTCATTAATATATCAATGCTGAAAATTCCATTAAATTCAGTTAATTCCCTGATATTTGGTATTTTTTTTCTTTCGGTGGGGTGGAATTTAGATCCATTAAGCTCGATTTAACCGAAATACTGCGACAGAACACTGCCCCATCGGCGGGGCTTAGAATACGCTGAGACGGTTAAACCCCCCCCCCCTAAAATAGGGTATCCTTGATATGACACTAGATTGATGGTGAAGTTCCAATTCTGGGCATCTGGAGAGTGTGGAGTATACCTTTATTGCTAGGTCTACCTGACCCCGATTGGTAGTACCTGTTAGAATCGTGTGCAAAAATAACTTTGAAGAAATAACAACACAAACAATGTAAATATAAATTTGTAATGAACACGATTCCCTAACCTGAAAATAAAAATGCACAATGTATCTAATGTTCCCTAACCTCTAGGCCTAAACTAACCCTGGATAATTTGATATGTCCTTAAAATGGAGGAATCAATGAATCCGTGAATTGGCTGTTTTCACCAGCAACTTCGCAGGCAAGAATTATAGTCAGGCCACACGACTGTTCAAAATAAGCTACTGACAACAGGATTGTTGATATCATCATATATATATATATATATATATATATATATGTGTGTGTGTGTGTGTGTGTGTGTGTGTGTGTGTGCGTATGTGTGTGTGTGTGTGTGTGTGTGTGTGTGAGTGATTTTATATGAAAAAGGTGACTTACCGGTGAAAATGGCCACAATGGTTAGTTGATGCAAGTTTCACAATGATAAGACAGCGATATAACAAATATAAAGTGCTCAATACGTGAGTAGAGCAAATATACCTTTATAATATATATATATATATATATATATATATATATATATATAAATATTCATTGAATGACTATCATACAACATAATTATTTCTCATATACAGTAAAATAGAAGCTAAAATTTATTTGTAAATACAAGGTGTGTCAAAAAAGTATCGAGATTTTTTGTACTTTTTGACACAACTTGTATTCTGAAAAAAAAATAAGGTTTCATTCCTTCTTCTTTTCTATCTTGGTAAATACAGCTTCAATCTCGGTACTTCATTGGCACATTTTGTATTCTTCATAAAAACAAGCCGCTTATGCTACAGAAAAATAAATGAGTAAACAACTGATCGTAAGTATTCAAACTGGACATCATCACGAGATTTGACTCACATTATAAAATGTGAGTCAAATCCCGCGTGATTTCCTCTGGAAAATAATGGAGCTTGATTGGTCGTTTGCTTAATACTGGTTTTAGTTCCTTGTTTTTTGATACTTTTTTTCTTTCTTTCTTTTTTGATAAGTTTTTGTTTTTTTTTTATTGATTTGTTTTGTTTGTTTTTCTTTCTTTTCGGTTGTCTTTTTTTTTAGGGGGTGCTTTGTTTTCTTGGGGGAGTTTTGTGTTTTTTTTACACCAGAATTCATTTGTTGGTCAGTTGGTTGGTCAGTTGGTTGGTTGGTTGGTTGGTTGGTTACTAAATTTGTTTACCTGCATAGCAACTCCTTATGGGTTATTTAACGTCGAAATTTGATTAATTGAAAATGATTTTCAGCGTTCCATTGTATTTTTTAATTTCATTTTTATTTGTCCATAATTCTATGTAATTATATTAAGAATTATATATAATTCAACTTAAAAATCCTATAATTCTATATAATTATATTTGCCTATAATTAATCTGTTTTTTATTCATCTATAATATTCTATTT
The DNA here is from genome assembly GCA_023376005.1 of Doryteuthis pealeii. NCBI lineage: Eukaryota > Metazoa > Mollusca > Cephalopoda > Myopsida > Loliginidae > Doryteuthis > Doryteuthis pealeii. The sequence goes on from CM042141.1 coordinate 98,649,981, forward strand.
ACACTTTTATTTGTGTATAATACTTTGAGGTTTTATTAGTCAATAATGGTTTGTTTCAAGTATTCTATCTAATAGTAATAATTTTTGAAATAATTCATTTGTAGTTAATACTAGAAATATACTGATATCTTTTTCTTATATATTTATTTTTCTTTTTTACTTTTTCTTATTATTTATTTTTGTTTTTTTGTTTTTTTTTTTTAATCTTTTTGCTTTATTTTTTTATATTTATCTTTCCTGACAGACCTTGGTTGTCGTTCTGTTTACTTCAATGATATTGAAAAGAATTGACGATCTCAGATTTAATCATTTCCGAATATATCGTCAAAAGCTGTTATTGATTTGTTTACCGTAGATTTCTTTAGCAAATATTCATATCCGCCAAGTCAATCTCGTTATCCACAGAGTTCTAATGTTTCTTTTGATATTTTCATTGTCTTCAATATCTTATTGTTAATTTGCTTATTGTAATTATTGCTATGTCTAACTTCCACTAGAAATGTCAGTGTTACATAAGTATATACAAATTATAGGAGGGCCTCTTGGTGCAATGTTTATCGTCGTTGGATATAGACACAAAGCTATGGATAAAATAGTAGGTCAGACTGGTCTCTTTGACCTTGGTATGGCAACCGGTCTAGGAGAAGGAAAACCAGTTAAACTCCGGTTCAGAAATTGAACTTGTGTTGCATCCTATTCGTACGGAGGGTTGGGTAAATACATACATACCTTGAGTTCAAAGAATCTGCAAAGACTAGCTTGTTAATCATTACACAATGATGGGACACCCTAACGATTGGAAAAGGTATGCATCCAACTATTCTCCCTCCAGCTATGGGTAATTAGTTGGGAAGACTGGATTCTTTAATTTTTGTATGGCAACCGGTGTAGGAGAAGCAAAATTCTGAATTCAAACCTGTTAAAATCCACTTGGGTCATATCCGGCTCGTGTGGAGAGGTTAGATAAATACATATATACAAATTATATTTAGTCACACAAACATATACATATATATCTACACACACATATATACCTACATATATGCAGTGGAGGCTCGTAGCGTAATGGTTAAGGTCGTAAGAAATGGACATGGCGAGACGATTTCAAATCCTAGACGTAGCTGTTTGCTTTTCACATAGTTTTAATGCCTTGGAAAAGGTATGAATCAAACTATTCTCCCTCCAGCTATGGATAGACTGGGATTTATTAAGGCAACCAGTTAAGGATAAGAAAATCTCTGACTCAAACATGTAA
>CM042141.1:98656235-98658735 GCA_023376005.1 Doryteuthis pealeii
CTCAGTCACAACTGACAAAGATTACCTTTCTCCCTTGTCTCTTTTCTCCAACTGACTCTCGCCCTTTCTGTAACGTCAGAACTCGTGCGTTGATAAATTAGTGAAATAGATCACTAATTAGGACTGATCCTATTCTAGTAGTGACCACCCCAAGTGGAGTTTAACAGGTTTGAATTCAGAGTTTTCCTTCTCCTAAACTGGTTGCCTAACCAAGGTTAAAGAGCCCAGTCTTCCCTACTATTTAGCTGAAGGGAGAGTAATTGGATTCATACCTTTCCTAAGGGTATTAGCGCTATGTGAACTCTAGGTTCGTCAAGGATTTGAACTCTGGTTGAAGCTATAGTTCACATAGCGCTAATCCCCTTGGGAAAGGTATGAATCCAATTACTCTCCCTCCAGCTATGGGTAAATTGTAGGACAGACTGGGCTCTTTAACCTTGGTTAGGCAAGCAATGATAATAACGAATTATTCCAACCAATTCGTTTTCCCACCAATTCTCCTGCTAGCTAGGGGCGAAAAAGAACAGTTCACTTTTTCAAACAATTCCATTTCTGCCTTTCGGGTCAAAAGGTTATTTCTTCAACTAATAAGAATAAATGATGACAGTTTCTCGTCTGGATTCGAAATTCATAATATCTATGCTGACCTCTTCTATTCTCAAGACACACCTGCTATAAATTTTCTCATGGAATTAATAATTATGATATCTCCCCTCTGTCTACTCCAGACAAAATACGATATTCCCCAAAAAACGAATTACCCCTATCACGTCAACCGGGCAACTTCGTTACAAAACTATATATATATATAAATATATTACAATATATATAAAAATATATATCATATATAAATATATATAAATATTTATTATATATATATATATATATATATATATATATATATATAAGAAAGTTTGTAGTGTACGTGTCGACTTATAACTCCGAAAAGAGAAGTCACTCACATTCGAAATCTTGCATACACATTAATACCCTTCAAACTAAGAAACACATACAATTTGGTTATTGGTTTTTACTGATTAAGGGATATAATTAATTTATTAACCCAAAATCAACCGATTTGCTGAACTCACCGTATACCAACTGCTATTGATATTAAAATACTGCTCTCTGTCTGCTTTAGCGATACCAGCAGTTTAGTTTAATTTTAGTAAACAAAATCGCATTATAAGCAGTTCAGCTCGGAATTTCTCGCGTCAATCTTTAAAATATTTATTTGGTTCGAAAGAAAAGAAAACAATCTTTCTAAATATGTAATTTGTATGTGTTTTTATCCATTGAATTATTTTTTACATCGAATTGAAAAACAAAATAACAAATGAACCCCAAGTAAGGTAATGTTTAGTTATTAGCTTCTTTGTTACGTTTAGGGGTCGAAAAAGGAAATAAATTCAACTGATACATTTTTAGAGGGATTAAGAACTGAATTTAAATTTGTCATATGTACAAAAGAAATTTGTCATATGTACAAAAGAAAAAAGGAAAATACTATTATAAAATAAAAATTGTAACACGGACAATTATAAATATTTCGTTCTTAGCATTTTATTGTTACATTTTAAAAGGGGAAAAAAGAACGAATTAACGAATAGATTTTCTAGCATTGTAAATGAAGAGGCAAAGAAATAGCTTCTTCTTTTTTTAATAAAATTGTTTAAAAAATGTAAACAACAAAATGACTATTCTTAAAATATTATAATACACTAATTCTTAACTTTGTTTATCGTTAAATCTTTAAACTAACAATTTACATTGGAATGAATCCAACAAATAAACAATATAGGTTGGTTGGATTTTACAGCATATCAACCCTTGTTGGGTTATTTTATGCCGTATTCATTTTTCTTACTCATTTTTCATCTATTTACCCTATAGATATGACTCTAACAGGTACTACCACTCCAGGTTAAAGTGGACCTGGGAGTAATAGCAATGCAGGTGGTAATCCACACTTCTAAAAGTTTCAGAATGGGAACCTCACCACTAGATACATTTTAACGTCATACCCAAAGTACTAAGACTCTCAGCAACTGCCTTTTAGCACATATATGATAAAAAGGGTTGGTAGTTTGCAATAAGAGCGACACAGTTGGACAATCATATAGGTGCTAGGGCTTGACAGGATCAGTCGATTGAGGGAGTCTCCCACCGCCCATCTAGCCCAAGTACGGATCAAAGTAGAGTGTAGCATGTCATGGATTGCTCAGCCACCAGGATTCCGTTCATAAGCATCACGGGTCGCCACCCACGGCCTACAGAAGGCTCAATTGGAAAGAGGTCTTACTCAACAGAGGTGCAATCGGCTTATTATACAAACCCAGCAAAGAGTGCTAAATGTTACGTTGTAATATTCACGGCACTAAAACGATACATGTACCGTAGTCCTTTTTTCTTTCTTGGTACTAAAACCCCAAAAGTCACCATGCTGAAATGGTGCTGGTAAGAAAATCATAACACGAGAAACATGTCGTCTCAACTGCCA
>CM042141.1:98663735-98673735 GCA_023376005.1 Doryteuthis pealeii
TATGGCTTTAAGCCGACAATTTTTGGAGGATATGTGCTTAATTGAAGTCATACCTAATTTTGAAAATTAATCAGTTAATAATTAATGAATTTAGGCGGGCATATATGTTCAAATGTAAGGCTAAACAAATCGAGAAAATGTCAATCTCTGAAAAAAGATATATATATATATATATATACATATATATATATATATAAAATAATAAAATTCGAAGGCAATACAATGCGTAAAAAATAAAGACAAAAAGATGTTTATATGTCTAATCGATTTCAAAGCGAAGCTTTATCGTCAGAGACTTATTTCAGAAATGACGTGCTTATGTTTTTTTTTATTTGTGTGGTTATAATTTCTCTTTTTATTTCCTTTTCCTCTCCTTTTTTTCCTCTCTTTCTTCTTCTCCTCCTTTATGAATGGGCGAATAACTGTAATTTCTTATTTCTCTCTTTCTTTTTTTTCTTTCTTAAAAGTTTGTTGAGAACAAGGCTGACATCCGGTAAGATGTTGCAATGTGTTGCAACATCTTACCGGATGTCAGCCTTGTTCAAACCTGTTGAACTCCGCTTAAGAAATTGACCTTGTATCACATCCTGCTCGTACGGAGGGGTCGGTAAATATATATATATATATATATATATATATATATATATATATACAGGTGTCCCAGAAGTCGCACACCATGTATGAAAATACATATAAAAGTATAAAAAGACATATGAATATCAATTTTATTCATCATAATCATAATAGATGCTCAAATTTTTCACCCTCTCCATTGATACAAACATCAATTCTCAAGATGCACTTTGTACGGATGAAATGTCTGTGTCTTAAGAATACGATGTACTGATGATTTGTTAATCGTAAGCTCCTGGCTTATTTTCCTTACTGATTTCACGGGGTTTCTAGCAACATTCGCCAAAACCATAGTTGATGTTGCTTCATCAGTTTCACTCTTTCGTCGACCACATCTCTCGCGGTCAGCAACTGAGCCAGTTTCTTGGAAACGTTTTATCAAACGGCAGACAGTGGTATGGTTCAATGGTTTTTCTCGCTCGGGATGAGTGCGGTTGAATTCTTCAGCTACAGAGCGGTATGTAGCCCCATCTCTTCCAAACATAAAAAACAATTTAACTCTTTCTTGTATTGTTAATTTCTCACCCATATCCAATAAAATCTGGGAAAAAACAACAAAACAAATTATATGGTGTGCGACTTCTGGGACACCCTGTATATACAAAAATATTCCAACAAACGTTAAAAACAAGATTCATCTAAGTACACCAAAGAACATCAATTATTTGAAGAGGATTCGAAGAATGGTCTCAAATACCCAAACATATTTACAAAGCACCTGTAAGAAACTATCGGAAACGATTGTTAGCATTAAAACTTAATAATGGCTATGCAACAAATAACTAAATGTAATTTATGATTTTGAACGAATACATTTTTCACTACCTTTCTTCGTTCTTACTTTTATAATTGAAATAAAATTGTTACTCATATATTGTGTAAGTATCAGAGGGTTTTACCAATGTTAAGTTGGAAAATATTCATATTTTAAAGTGAATGAATACTTTTTTTCCCATCTCTCTCAGAGATGTCTCGGAGGTATAAGTAAAAATTAGCACATAAAAACTAAATTCAAATAAGCCGCAAAAAGAATGGCTCTTTCATTCAAATAAATGTTTATTACTTTGTTTGTTTACTTTTCAGAGAGAAATACGACAATACTAACTGACAAATGTTCGTTTACTAAGCTTAGCTTATTTTGGTTCAAGGCCAGAATTAATGGACATCCAGTTTGAAACAAACTTATAGATAGATAGATAGATAGATAGATAGATTGATCTGAACAGACCGGGATAAATAGATATATAGATACAGATAGATAGTTATTTACCCAACTCGTTCGTCACGAGCAGGATGTCACCAACAGGATGTGATGCTATTCAGTAGTAATGGATCTGCGATACGAGCTTGCTAACCATTACACCATGACTGGATTAAGTATATACACAAAAAGTTTCTTTTTATTCAAGTGTGATTTTTACAAATAATACATGGTGGTGTACTTATTCATATGGGATAACTGTGTATGTATTAACTCTTTGCCTACTTTAAGCCACTCCCACCACTGCAATCCTATCCTAAACCGCTGATGGTTAGTTCATTATAATTGAGCAGAAGGATTCAGATTACAATAATAATGGGACTTTGTTTGAATAGAATGTGTTCTGAGGAGAATAGAGAGTGAACTTTGAAATATTCCATCATACAGGTAAAAAAATACCAATAAAATTTGGTGCAGCCGTGGAGTAAATTTGGTAGACAAAGAGTTAATTATGAGTAATATACCGAAAGGTTGGTATTTATCTAACCTGTTCGCCACCAGTAGGATGTGACACAAGGTCGCAAGTATGGGGCATCCAGCGAGGATCGAACTCGCTATTTAGTAGTAATGGATCTGCGAGACGGGCTTGCTAACTATTACACCACAACGAGATGCCTCCAATGGTCTGCTAGCCTAGCTGGCTAATTATTGTCCAAGGGGAGATAACTGAGAAATATGCTGATTTCTTTCTTTTTCAGTTGGTTTCGAAAGAACGAAAATATAGAATTTCCAATTTTTAGACCCGTTGATTCAATATATAAAAAATATTTACAATATATTAATAATGGAGATTCTGTCTGTTTTTATATGTAACCGAAACTACGTCATTGCTTACGTAACAATATGTTTTTAAAAGTATCTGAAAAATAAATTGAGAGTCAAATTTTCACGAAGATTTTTATACTTATTCACCTTTATATGAATTTATGTTTAAAATAGTTTTTTCTCAAATGTTTGAGGGGAAATATTTTTTACTAGGTCGACCCCCAATCTTCTTTATTTCATTTTATGAAATCCGAACAAAATAAATTTAACTTGAACGTTTTTTTTTTTAACTATTCTATAAAGATAAGAGGCTGAAGGATTAAATCAGACATTTTTAGAAACTTTTTGGAGGTCTCTACTGTCGAAAAACAAAACAAATATCTCAGTGGAGTGAAGTGAATATGATGCTTTTTTAAGTAAGTATATTTTTTTTCAATATTAAACTTTTTATTTTATTTTTTCTCACCTCCCTCAGGCAATATCTTTCTAAAACAATTGTGGGCATTTTTTGCTAGTACTTTTAATGGAAAACAAAGTTATTTAATTCAATAAGGTCGAGAACAATGTCAGTTTCTTTTCTTCACTTAAACTTAAGAAATAGTTTGTGATTATCTCTTACGAATAGATATATTAATAATCCTAGTTTTGTGTAGCGAAGGAAAGCCATAATTTCCACTGACACATGTCTTTCCTTTAACTATATTTTTAAGTATATTGACAAGGCGAAGCCAGACTAAGATAATTTAATTCGATCATTTCAACGTAAAAACAATAAATGCAATATTCTATTTATTGAATCCCCGTGCGTGTTTTGCACAAAGAGAAACGCGCGAATATATCTGAGACAATAAATAAAATTTCGATGAATAACTATAAAAAAAAATACTTAAACTAACATCCAATTTCCTACCTCTCTTTGGAAGTAGTGTCTATGAGAGCCAGCGTGTCGGCGCTCGTATCGTAACGGTTATCGTCGTAAGAAGTGGACTCGGCAAATCAAACCACCATGGATTGGATGTGACACAAGGTCGTAAATTGTTACGATTCGTGTGGCCATTTTAGGTCTGTATGTAAAAGCAGTTTTCCAGTGGAGATCTCTTATAGTATAAAGTTTGATCCTTTCTTGAAGTAGAAAGATGCAGTATCAGTTTTAATTCTTGTCATCTGATCCGTGTTAAAGAATTGTATAATCCTTGTTCGTTCGTCTGTACATCCAACGAGCAATTGAGCGACAATTTATCAACGTCTTTAAATAGTAAATCAAATACATGTTTAAGCGTTTTGATTGGTCCATTCAGCCAACGCAGTTTGGAAGAGTCTATAAATTCAAGTTGTAATCATTAGCACACCTTATATACCAAAAATGATCATCATCATCATGTCGTACAGGCAGCACGGATATCCATGACAATCTCTCGCCAACATTCCCCTTATTCATCGCCCCAGGGAGTTCTTCCTCGCTGCAGCCAGCATCTTTACATAGCTGGTCAATGTAGGTCCTTGCTGGGCGGCCCACACTGGCATGTCCATGTGTTGGCTTCCACAGGAGAACATCACTTATGAGTTCGTCCTTGCTTCTCCAGCAGTGCCCTGCATGCCTAGACCCTCTCACTCGGATGGTCTGTGAGATAGGGGGCAGGTGACCATACAGCTGCTCCCTTGTGGGATGCTGTTTCCACGACTTGTTCAAAACTGCTCGCAGCATTCTTGTGCAGCTCCCATCTAACTTATTCTCGAGGCGCCTCGTTAGGGTCCAGGTAGTGCAGCCATACAGCAGTACTGATATGACTACAGCCTGGAAGAGATGTCGCTATAGCAACACAATTATGGGGCATTCAGTAGTAATGGATCTGTGAGACTAGCTTGCTAACCACTACACCATAATGGGAGGCTCAACTCTTGTAAAAGGTACTAATCCAACTATTCTCCCTCCAGCTATGGATAAATAGTAAGACAGATTTGGCTCTTTAACCTTGGTATCGGGCTCAAATCCTGGACGAGGTTGTTTGCGTTTCACGGGAAAGGTATTAGTCCATCTTTTCTCCCTCTAGCTATGGGTAAATAGTAGATTGGGCTCTTTTAAGAGTATTTACAGCCCTTATTCTCCGTAGTTGGCGATTTCGGACGAAAGAAAGAAACAAATACAATATAAAATGCAGATAATTGTATCAAAAAGTACAGAAATGTTGCTGCAAATTGTAATGGTATTTGCTCCTAGACTTATTTGTGAGGTTAAATACTGTTCTTTGGAGAAGTGGTGATAACAGGGGTATTCTGGTCGCTGGTTGGAATGTAGATAAGACGCTTCGACAGGTCGTTTCTCGTTCTTCAGCCTTCTGTTAGTATGCTATTGTATCAGCCTTAGAACGTTTGCTGATACAATGCCTAGAATGTTTGCTGGTGGTAGAGTTCTGTAGAGACGCTTATTTTCACGTCCTTCTCTGGTAACTGTTCTGTGATAAGTAAAGTCTAGGGGTCGCTTATTTTTGCGACTTCCCTCGTTGACTGCTCCCTGATAAGTCAAGTTTTTTATTCGTATGTTGACGATTCACCCCCTAGCGGCAGGGGAAGATAATTCTCTGTGGAATTTTCGATACTTTAGCCTTCTAACAGGTCTAGGAAAAGGAAAGATCTAAATTCAAACCAACTGCACTCTGCTTAAAAATTGGCATTTGACATAGCATCTCATTTACTTTGTCTTCTTTGTCATCAGGGCTTAGAATATGTTGACTGGACACCCTGCATAGAGGTAAGATCCCCACCCCAATCTCCAAAAAGGGTGTCCTGGTATGATGCTAAACTGCATCTGATGGTGAGACTACAGTTCTGGAGATCTACGGAGTGAGGAGTACTATTGTCATTACTCCCAGTTCCACTCTGACCCGCAAATCTTGTCATTTAGAAATATCTTCTTGGTTGGTTGTTTTACGGCATGTCAACCTTTTTCGTCCCGGAGTGGTAATATTTGTTATGTCTATGGGTCAAATAGATCTGTTTAAATATTATTTGTATTGGATACGCAATTCCTGAGAGTATTGTGGCGTAAGCAGAGAGGTAGTTTCGGTTAAGGACAGACACCGAATCTCTATTATAATAAGATTAGATACTTTGTGTCACGTCCTACCCGTGGTAAACAGGTTGGGTAAATACCTAATTGCAACCTTGTGTCACATCCTACCCGTGGTGAACAGGTTGGGTAAATAAATGAGTTTTTAACAAATTTGTTGTTTTAAAAATTGAGTTTGAAAAAATATTGATTACCTAACAAGAATAAATTAAACAAAATAAAACGTTTTAGGCATAAAATAACCCAAGGGTTGACATGCCGTAAAATCCAGCCAACCAACCAACCAAACCTTGTATGTGGTAACTTAGACTTGTGACTAGACAAATGAGCATCCCATCATGGTGTAAAATAGCAAACCAACTAATCAGTCCAGATATAGTTTGCGCATGCGTAAAGGAAGTGTCTGAACAGAAAAATGGCGCCTTTAGGCAATGCCGATTTTTATCAAGACTTTTTACCTGAAACCGAAGACAGATGCCTAATGCAGATTGACTGTATGTACAAAGAGATCATACATCTCGATCTTTTGGAGCAAATAATGCAGACAGGAAGTGTTCATTTGGAGAAAAAAATATACAACGCCTATCCATCAGATTGTTGTCTATTCTATTCAAAGTTAATTTCTTTTCTATTTTTTTCGAAATTATTACAAAAGATAGTTTTTTAGGATTGATTTAACTTTGACTTATTCTAAGATAAAATGTATCTATTTATACATGAAAACGCATTCTGGCTATATATATATATATATATATATATATATATATATATATATATATATATTATATATATATATATATATATAAGTCAATGGGTAATTCCATGCGAAATCATCAAGGCCATGTCACCCACCCCCTTCAATTTTTTAGTTAGACAATCCCCCAAATTTGAGCTTCCAATTCGAAAAATTGGCCGAGTTATGTCGATTTTAAACTCGAAATATTTTGAGGGAGACGAGAAAAATGGTGACATTTAGTAATCTATTTTTTTCTATAAAATGGGTTCTAGAGCCTCCCTAATCTTGAAAATTGGTCCATAGAGGCTTTTTGGCCCGAGAAATTCAAAAATGTTATCATAATAAGCATGAAATTAATCCTTTTTAAGTTATTAATGATTTCTGATTTTTTCATAGCAAGATCAATACGTGGAAAAATCGCAATGTGGCACTGCGTATAAAAAAGAATTTTCTTTAAATTATTATTTTACATATATTGAACATTATTTGTACCAAAAATAGAGTTTGGTCTTTGCTTACAAGCGAAGTAACAACATCAGTTAGAATTTTGCACTTTTATGTTTTGAGTGTTTCCATTCAGCCATTGAATAAAATAATTGTCAGAGTTCGATAGAAATTATCAGGATTATGTTGGTGGTTGGATATATTTAAAATAATATACAAACAATATATTTCCCATGTATCAATCATATTGCCTTCAAAATTTATTATACTTGGTGAAATTTTAATGAGAAACTTGTGGCTGGAGAATGGTGATGTGTCACATATTATCTAACCTTACTTCATTCTCCAGTCAGTTTCAACACCAAACCTTATTTTGATAGGCTGAACTTCTGACCATCAACAGTGGACAGAAGTTAAAAGATATCATATCGTCATTAACGACTCGATCACTAGCTATTGGGCAATGTTGGACAGATCACAAGATTGTTTACGCTTGCACTGGAATGCATATGAGGAAACCTGTTCGAAACAACAGAGCTAAACCACCAAGAAAGGTAGATGGAACAAAGTTGAAAGATACGAAAATCTTGAGCTATTTTCAAACAATATCTGACTCCAAGCTCATATCTTTTGACATCAACAGTGGGCAAAAGTTAAAAGATGTGATACCTTTTAACTTCCATCCACTTTCAAAACTTAACAAACCGTCATTATACTATGATAATTTATTTCGACCAGAAACACAAAATGAGTCTAGCCTCTTCAGATAGATTTTCCAAATACAGGAGCATACAGTATGGTTGTAAAGTGAGATTTCGATGTTCTTAAATAGAATCATTCCTTACTTACCTGTCATTTGGATTATCTTACATTTATATATATATATATATATATATATATATATATATATATATATATATTATATATATATATATATATGATAGGAATGTAAACACGGTGTGTTTGGATATGGCTTTTTGCGACAAATATATATAATATATATATATATATAATATAATATATATATTTGGTCTGTTTGTTGTTATTATTCTCTCAATAGCGCCCCCTTACCTATTATGGTAGAGGCGCGTAGTATCGCTTGACAAGCTTAATTTCGCTAGGATGGTCAGCTGTGTACTGTGGCCGAGGCGATAAAAGTGTTTCACTAGTGTTTCACTGCGTCTGCTGAAGTCCCGGTTTCGATTTCTGTCGGAGGGAAATCGTTAGTATATACCGCTGATGAGACTTAATAAAGTCGAAACAGTCTGTACGGTATTCTACACATCGAGCCATCCTTTACTGGGATTACACTTGTCAAGTTCATTTTCTATAAGAAAAAGTATCGAATTTTATGCGATACATGCGTTGTAAGTGCCTTCAAGTAAAAATTTAATATATATATATATATATATATATATATATATTCTGTGTTAAAAATAAAATAAATTTTATTTTTAAAAATCAGAAGCATTATAATCCATGAGAAAATCTCAAAAGAGTTCGAAGTAAAGATATATAAAAAGTGTATAAAAAAAGTATCAAAATGTTCATGATGTAATCCAGCTACAAAAAGTAAGTTAAAAGTCCACTGCACAATTGAAGAAAGATGGAAAGTTTCAAGAATTTGTAATGTTGACAAATCCGTAGTGTTGTAGATCATATATATATATATATATATATATATATATATATAATTATCGGTTGATCAACCTGACCTTATTACAGATAAATTAAAAGTACTATTGTTACAGCTACATGAGGGAGACATTACTGATATTTCAATAAAAGTAAAGTTCTGCTGATAAAAACTGCATTAATTTCTGCTAATAAAGTATCAAATAAGTAATAGTATCATAAAGTCATATTTTATTCTAAAAATAAGTAATCACAATGTACAAAATACATTATGAAGTGATCCCTGAGTTCAGTTCGTATATATAATATATATATATATATATATATATATATATATATATATATATATACTAGACAAAGAGTGACCCGTTCGGTCACCCATTAAGCTCTCGTTAGATGATTGGGATTAGGAAATAGAGTAGGATCTCCTCTGCTTTTCATTTTAAAAACGAATTAAAATTTATTAAACCGATTATTGAAGGTCAAATTTTTGTCTAAGTCGAAAACGTAACATAATGAGCATCAGTAAAAGAGCAAAATAATATTACACACGTAATTTATTTTTGATACATTTAAAACGATGTTTTCGGTTAATTTCGATCAAGATGCCTGCCAAGACGCTACTTAAAATCCGTTTTTACAAAATGAATTGTAATTTTTGCGATTGAAAAAAAATTCACACTGGATTGTCCAATTAGACACATAACCTAGTAGATAAAGGAGTTAGGTTAAGACAGTTCTAAATGCCAATTATCTCTAGACTGCAGGTTCAATCCTGGTCAGGGGCAGCAGTAACATAGTATAATAATTAACATAGCTTAATCTTTGCAGAGTTCTGTCCTGGCTTTCTGCCTCAAAAACTGCTAGCCGCAGACTGCTGAAAAAACACCAGCTACGATTGAAGCCCGTAGCCGAAGCGGTATCACTTGAAAAAAAAACTTAAGGTGTTTTCCCCGAAAACCCAACCCCAACCCTAAACTCGAACCCTAAAACCCCATAGTTAAAATTAACAGTTTTATTACAAAATTTCTGGGTTCTGTTTTTTCTAGGTTTTTATTCAAGTAACACCGCTTCGGTTACGGACTTCAATCGTAGCTGGGACTTTTTTCAGCAGCCACCGGCAAGCATTTTTTGAAGCAGGGGGGCGAGATGGTTCTCCGCGAAGAGTACCAAAAACCTTTTTTCTTCTATTCACACTTTCTGTCTTTAGTCTTTTTATTTATGCAGAAAATAGTATCAATCACATATATACCACACTGATATTTTGCACCCCAAAAACAGGAAGGTCAAAGTTAAGTGACCTGAAAAAAAATCAGAAAGTTTTAAAATAAAATAAAATTAATTCATTGCTAAATCAACACTGAAAATTTAATTAAAATCGGATATTTCCCTGAGTTTTGTTAAAAAAATTTCAAACGTTGGGGTCAGAATTGTATTTTTTAAAAACACGGATTTTTCA
>CM042141.1:98678735-98688642 GCA_023376005.1 Doryteuthis pealeii
ACCGGAAAAGGGGTTAACACGAGTTTAACATGTGCCAATCAATCTTCCATGATATCGTCACATACTCCCACTCAAAACACTACTAGCCGTAATTTCAAACAGCCATCTTGATTTCTACACTAGCCCTACACAATTGTTAGGGTACTAACAATTATGTAACATAAAGATCGGCCTCGCTATTCACTAGTAATGGATCTGCGAGACTAACTTTCTAACTATTATACCACGATGGGACGCCTCAGAATTTGATTTTATGATGACGCTTTTATAATCTCGGATTTCTTTTTCTTTTCTTTTTTTAACCAGAAGATTATCCCGCTAAATGTGAATTCTTAGAGGCAAATATGAACTGAATGTTTTCATAGGGTCAACATTGATCAACAGTTTTTCAATTAGGGTTGCCAACCTGAATTTTTTTTACAAGCAGTAACTTACCTAAAGCATTGCCCACTTTACAATCACATTACCCACAGCTCTAGAACTGAACACCCACCACTAGATGCAGATGCTCTTTTTTGGTGGCGGATGGGGGGTATTATACATACCCAGAAGATGCTGTAGGTGTATTCTGGACCCCCACCGACAGAGGGAATAAATGAATCGAATTGGTTAAAGAAAAAAGTCGAAGTCAAATAAAACATAAAAATGACAGAAAGAAAGAAAGAAAGAAAGAAAGAAAGAAAGGAAGGAAGAAAGAAAGAAAAAAAAAAGAAAGAAAGAAATAGAATTTAATACGAATAAACGGGAAATAAATGAATGAAAACAAAAAAGTTTAATAAATAGTCAAAATTAAATATAAATAAAACAGAAACAAAGAAAGAAAAAACAGAAACAAAGAAACAAACAAAGAAAGAAAACAAAAAGAAAGAAAGAAAAAACAGAAAGAAAGTAAAACAGAAAGAAAGAAGAAGAAAGAAGAAGAAAAAGAAAAGAAAAACAGAAAGAAAGAAAGAAAGAAAGAAAAAAGAAAGAATAAAGAATAAAGAAAGAAAAGAAAAAGAAAAAAGAAAAGAGAAAAACAGAAAGAAAGAAAGAAAAACCAAAAGAAAGAAAGAAAGAAAGAAAGAAAAAGAAAAGAAAAAGAAAGAAAGAAAAACAGAAAGAAAGAAAGAAAGAAAGAAAAGAAAGAGAAAAGAAAAAAAGAAAGAAAGAAAGAAAGAAAGAAAGAAAGAAAGAATAAGAAAGAAAAACCAGAAAGAAAGAAAAACAGAAAGAAAGAAGAAAAAACAGAAGAAAGAGAAAACCAAAAGAAAGAAAAGCGAAAGAAAGAAAGGAAAAATGAATGAATGAATGAAAAGCATAATAAAACATAAGACAGGAAATTAATGAATGGAAACAAAAATTAAGAAGTATCATGAATTATCGAAATTAAAAATAAATAAAAATGACAGAAAGAAGAAAGAAGAAAGAAAGAAAGAAGAAAGAAGAAAGAGAATGTAATAAAAATAAGACGGGAAATAAATGAATGGAAAAACTGAATATCATAAATGATTGAAATCAAAAATAAATAAAACGTCAAAAAGAAAGCAAAAAGAAAGAAAGAAAAACCGAAAAAACGATGCTGCTTTAAAAAAAAAAAAAAAAAGAAAAAAACCTAAGCTAATCTTGTAGTATTAGAAAACGGAAATATTGAATTTGGTTAAGATTTTTTTGTCCAGATTGCAAGATGTGATCATAATGAATAATCTCACAATAAAACGTTTTCAGTGTCTTGAGTAATCTAGGTCATTAGGCCAAGTGCCATTTTTAAACTGGTACTAGCAAGTTGCTACTAAATAAGCTAAAAGTGTTTTATTTTCGAAAAATCCACCAAACGGTTAGTAAAGCAGTACACGAAATATCACTTACTTCTTAAAAATATCTTACATAACATTAAAAAATGCTAAAATTTACCATTTTTTTTTCAGGAATATTCATCTACTTCAAGTAATTTAAACATATAAAAGAAAGATTTTGTCTGTATGTATGTATGTATGTATGTATGTATGTACAAAGTGTGTCAAAAAAGTATCGAGACTTTTTTGTACTTTTTGACACATTTTGTATTCTGAAAAAAAATAACGTTCCATTCATTCATTTTTTTTTCAGAATACAAGGTGTGTCAAAAAGTACCAAGTTTAAAGCTATATTTACCAAGATAGAAATGAAGAATGAATGGAACGTCATTTTTTTTCAGAATACAAGGTGTGTCAAAAAGTACAAACAATCTCGATACTTTTTTGACACACCTTGTATGCATGTATGTATTTCGATATGTTTGTTTTGTACAACGACTGAGCCTACTTCATTTTATAAAGACCAACGAAGACCAAAGTTCAATAAAATCCACACTCTATTATTTTTCGAGAAGGGGATAAAAATCTTACCCCCTCATTTTCCATAAGAAAATCTCTATAAAAATATAATAAGAGTATAGATCAATGATATATTTTAAAAATTAATTGAAAAAAATCTTTAAAAATAAAACAAATTAATAAAGGATAAAAGCTAATAAAACACAAATAAAAGATAGATAAAAAGAAAAATACAAACAAGATGTATTAAAAATCAATTAATTAAAAACAATAATATAAAGAACAAAAGACAATTAAACAAATATATAGGAAAGTATTCTATAATAATATCTATATAAAAATATAGATGAGAGATTTATTAAATACCGGACAACACCGGGTAGCTTTTTTAGTGTGTTATAAATTCAGTCGTAATTTAAATTATTTTTCTGAGTGAATGGAATATTATCCAAAAGACGAAAGAATGGTATTATTAGCGTTATTCAGACTATTGTCCCCATCTTCATTGTTATTTGTACAACGTTTCGGCCGATATACCCTCCGGTCTTCTTCAGGTATTTCTTGTCGGACTCGGGAACCTTCTCGGACTCGGGAACCTTCTTTTCGAACTCGGGAACTTTCTTGTCGTATTCGGGAGCCATCACGGAACTTTGAACCTAACCCTTTATTTATTCCACGGGGGTATCCTGTTCTCATTCCGCTAACCATAGCTGGGGTAGGAGTTGTGTTAATTAATTATTTTTCTAACTGCTTTCACTCAGGATTGACGGTATATCGGCCGAAACGTTGTACAAATAACAATGAAGATGGGGACAATAGTCCGAATAACGCTAATAATACTAATCTTCAAGCCTCATCTCAAACATTCAGAGAGAAAGACGAAAGAATGATCTCGAAAAGTTAAAACAGTTGGCATTATTGATTTTTTTTTCAAGAATCAATATATCCATTAGGACATCTGTGATAAGCTAGGAAGAGACAAAATGTTTTTAAACTTTTATAAAGAAATTCAAAATTATAAATTGTTATTTTTTCCCCTTATGAACAGAGGCTAAACTTATATATATATATATATATATATATATATATATATATATATATATATATATATATATATATATATATATAAAAGTAATTGGTAATTTTGCTTGAAGCATTGTTAAGTATGTTATAAAATAATAAAATTCGAAGGCAATACAATGCGTAAAAAATAAAGACAAAACGATGTTTTATATGTCTAATCGATTTCAAAGCTAGAGCTTCATATCATAGAGATGAAGCTCTAGCTTTGAAATCGATTAGACATATAAAACATCGTTTTGTCTTTATTTTTTACGCATTGTATTGCCTTCGAATTTTATTATTTTATATATATATATATATATATATATATATATATACATTTTCTATGAATTTGATTATAACAATGAAATAAATCACGTTAAAAAGAGAACATCTTTAAGTGAGAAAAATGCGCCATTTTGACAGATGCAGATTTTAATTTAATAATGTCTCATAGAATAATTCCAACCAAAAATATTGGGATTATTCTATAATGTATGAGTACGTAATCTGATCTGTATGAAAAAGTGTGGCGCTGATGGTAGAGGTGGTGTTCCACTTCAGAAAAAAAACTCTCTGGTCCAGCGCTACCGAAAAGGGGATAGACCCCCTCGCTGATACCGAAAATAGGCTACTCCGCCAACTTTACTTACTCTACTTAATGCATACTTTCCAGTATTTAGTTGGTTGGATTTTACGGCATGTCAACCCTTGATGGGTTATCTCATACCGAAAACGTTTTGTTTTATCTATTCTTGATAGTAGTCAATTTGATAATTATTAAATTCATAAAATAGTTGGGGTCCCAACAGGTACTATCATCCCGGTTCTGAGTGGACCTGGGAGTAATGGCAATGAAAAGGCACTCCACACATCCCAGTTCTCCAGGACTGGAGCCTTATCATCAGATATAGTTTAGTGCCATACCCAGGACTCCTCCCCCTTCTACTTGATAGGTCACATAAATGGGTTCCTAACATATATTACCACTCCGGGTCAGAGTAGACCTGGGAGTAATGGCAATGAAAGGGCACTTCCCACTTCTCAGATCTTCATGACTGGAGCCTTATCATCACACGTTCCAATGACTACTCCCCCTTTTTTGGGATGGGTGTATGCTCCTCTGCAGAGGATACATTCAGCGTATTCTGGGCCTCGTCGACAGTGAGTGAATTGCAGAAAGACCGATTAGCATATTTCATCGATCATGAATTTCCCTTTACCCGACAGATGGTTAAAAAATATGGCCGAGCTATCAAGAATGGCAGACTCGGCCGATATTTTTGCAAAAACTGAATGAATCCTGTTTATCTCTGCAAGGGAAATAAAGGAATGGATATTTTTTAAGTTGAAGATAAAATGGTATCCTTATCACGTAAATTGCAATATTGGGTCTCAGCTGTGGAACAAAATACTAAAAGGTTTCGCGTCAAAATAAAAGGGGGGGTGTACCGAGGCGAAATAAGTTTGAGGAAAACTGAACTGATGTCTTTAGTAATTAGAGTAATATGGTTCTATGAATATTTTTATTGTAGAAGAAAGCTCATGTTCAAAACATATTGTACTAGCAAGACCTGTAGATATACCACAGTATGAATACTTTTTATCATGATGTGGATATATATATATATAATTTAATTATTACGTAGTTTGCGACTATTAAAATGACATCTATTTTCTGAGTAATAAGTCTACAGTACATACCAAAACATACGCGACTCCTATATATATATATATATATAATATATATAGTAAATGAAGAAAAACTCTAACTTGCTTCATTACAATAATTTATTTCAACCGTATTAATACGGCATCTTCAGGTAATCATAAGAACATGACTCTTATGGTAAGAGTCATGTTCTTGTGATTACCTGAAGATGCCGTTTTAATACGGTTGAAATAAATTATTGTAATGAAGCAAGTTTGGAGTTTTTCTTCATTTACTAAATTTCTTGCTCTGTCCTGTTACTCACTGGTATTAGGCACACTGAGCTCTCCTTGTGGTCTACCTGCATCAGCTTGGTTAAACCACACATGGAAAGACCCTAACTACGGAAAAAAAAAAAAAAATATATATATATATATATATATATATATATATATATTTGCCTAGTTTTTTTTCTGACCACAAGGGTTTACTAATAAGATTAATATATATATATATATATATATATATATACCAACAAATGCCCTGGAGATGATCTAATTAATAGATCGAAACACTGCAGCGTCGGCCAATAAACTTACCACTCAACTTATCTAAACCTGTGTTTTTACTTATTGGCACACCTTGTATTCGGAAAAAAAAGTCATTAATTATTTTTTTAGAATACAAGGTGCGTCAAAAGGTACCAAGTTTAAACCAGTATTTACCGAGATAGAAATGAAGAATGAATGGAACGTTATTTTATTTCCAGAATACGAGGTGTGTCAAAAAGTAGAAAAAATCTCGACACTTTTTGGACTCACCTTGTATATAATAATAATAATAATAATAATAATAATAATAATAATAATAATAATAATAATAATAATAATAAGAAGAAGAAGAAGAAGAGAAGAAGAAGAAGAGAAGAATTGCAAGAAGAAGAAGAAGAAGAATTTTCAAGAAGAAGAAGAAGAAGAAGAAGAAGAAGAAGAAGAAGAAGAATTGCAAGAAGAAGAAGAAGAAGAAGAGAAGAAGAAGAAGAAGAAGAAGAGAAGAATTGCAAGAAGAAGAAGAAGAAGTAGAATTGCAAGAAGAAAGAGAAGAAGAAGAAGAAGAAGAAGATCACATGATGGATAAGTAAGAATATAATTTTACTTGGCTTTAGATAAAATGTCTTTTATTAAGAATTTACAAATCTTTGTCTTTGAAGAGAATTTACTTTTTATAATAATTTTTAATTGTTGGAGAATAAATTATAAATTCAAAATTGTCTAATATTGTACAAATCAACATTTTATCGACGTTGGTGAGGGCAAACATACGCAATGAAAGGAGGGCTCCAATTCTATTGGCCCTTAAGACTAAATTCGGCTCTGGCTACACCGCTTATATAAATTTATGCAATTTTATTTTTGGTTACAGAATTTTAATACTGTAGAGTTTGGTATTGAATGATATTAATATTGTGCAAAGATAAATTATTATTTTAGTGAAGAATCCTTTGGTTGTTCCTCGGTGTCCTTTAGTGTTGGGTAGAATCCTTTGGTTGAGCAAAGTCCTTGGTTGCAGATCCGTTCGTCAATGTCGAATATGTGCAAATGAACGGCTTTTAAAATCGGTGGTTAAATAGTTAACTAACCACGTATTCGAGCTGTTGATTGGCTGGCTTTAATCCATGCGCCCACGCAGAGTCTATAGGTTTCAGTGGTGGACCTCAGCACACCTTGTATTACAAAAAGATCCAACAAGGTGAGAACGGAAGTCTAGTTAGTTTGGCAGTTAAGCGGGAGACGACATGATGTAAGAAGCATCGTCTCTGCCTCACTCCAGCCGCGGTTGAAAAAGTCTGGTTCTAAATTTTTTTTAAATGATCACATAGAATATAAGCCTCGTGTTGTCTCTGCTATGCAACCTTTGTGAACCAGCTTCTACAGAACCAGAAAAATTAGAAGAAATGAAGATAACATAATTAAGAAGTACCAACCGAGCTATCTCAAATAAGTAAGATAAAGACTTAAATATATAGTAGACATACACGAATGCCGCTTCTCATAAGAACTCTCTCCAGTGTATATATACAGAACGAGGGGTATGCAACAATTGGTGTTGTTGTTGTTGTTGTGTAAAGCTTAGAGCTAGAAAAACTAAGCATCTTATTTCTCATCTTGATAGAGTTAACTTGCTGGTTGCATTGATTAGATGCCAAAGTGTATTTCTTTTTATTTTATTTTTTTACTTCTGAAGTGTTAAGTTACATCAAATAAACTAAACGACCTGCTTTTGTAAAATTGGAACTGATCCAAGGAAGAAACTGTTTTAAAAATATTCTTTAATTTACATGCAAATAGGTACGCATACGTGCATACACACCCGCATGCAATACACACACACACACACACACACACACACAACATACATACACACGCACACACACATACACACACACAATATATATATATATATATAAGTTTGTTTCTTTATAGTATCATTGAAGCATTGTGTGTGTGTGTGTAATATAAAGATTTTGAAGGCAATTACAATGCAATATGTGTTGAATTTATTTAACTTTTGTTTGTTTTTTTTCAAAACTAAATATTTTCGGAAGTAAAATTCCATCTTCAGAGTTATTGAAAGTTGAAAGTATTGAAAGTACTAGGTGATTTTTTTATAGTAAAAAAAATTATATAGTAAATTGCCTTCAAAATCTTTATATTACACACACACACACAATGCTTCAATGATACTATAAAGAAACAAACTTTATTTCACTAGGCCGAGCAAGGCTATATATTTATAGTAAAAATTAAAAGAATTTCGAACATTTACCACGCGCAGGAACAGCCGAGCCGTGTTAACATCACGGAATTAGCCGATTTAACATCACGGAAAAAAAATTTTTTTCAAATATACGGCGTTCATCAACTTCTTAAACAACAGAAGATTACAATATCGCCGTGGGATAAGTACTAAAAAAAAATCACCTAGTACTTTCAATACTTTCAACTTTCAATAACTCTGAAGATGGAATTTTACTTCCGAAAATATTTAGTTTTGAAAAAAAAATAAAAGTTAAATAAATTCAACACATATTGCATTGTAAATTGCCTTCAAAATCTTTATAATATATATATATATATATATATATATATATATATATATGCCAATGTGTATGGTTAACGCTATCACACATGAAGAGACAGTAGTAAGCCAATATACAATATTATTAGGAGAGTGCTCAATATCTGTCATAGAGCGATATTAATAATAATGATGTTTTTTTGTATACATTCATTTGTAGGTAAACAAATCTGCCACCATATTGGTTTCATGCTATTTAAACAATCGTTTAAGTGGACCGATCTTCGGGCAGCGAAAGTTTTTGAAAATGTTCAAAGCGATTGTGTGTTTGTGTAACTGTATGCACATGATATATATATATATATATATATATATATATATATATGTTCAAATCCTCGACAAGGCTGTTTAAATTTCGCTAATACCCTTGGGAAAGGTATGAATCCAATTATACTCCCTCCAGCTATGGGTAAATAGTAGGGCAGACAGGGCTCTTCAACCTTGGTTAGGCAACCTGTCTAGGAGAAGGAAAACTCTGAATTCAAACCTGTTAAACTCCGCTTAAGAAATTGACCTTGTGTCACATCCTGTTCGTGCGGAGGGGTTGGGAATATATATATATATATATATATATATATATATATATATATATATATACCCCGTTTTGAGTGGAGGTTTACCTCTTGAAGAGGATAAAGTCAGTGTTGCAGTTTTTTAAGGCGTGCTGGAATCGTCACGGTCACGTAGATTAAACCACAGCCGATCGACAGCTCGAATACGTGGTTAGTTAACTATTTAATCGGAGATATGAACTGCTGTTCATTTGCACGTAATTCGACATTGACGAACGGACCTGCAGCTGAGGGACTTTGCTGAATACTGAGGGACACCAAGGAGCAACCAAAGTTTGTCGGTGAATGACCCAAGGCGACATTTCAAGTCACCTTAACATAATTTTGAAACAAGTGAAGACCATTTTTTAATATGAGGACGAGTCAAAAAGTAATGCCATTTTGTTTAGGACAGCTATAATTACTATAACACAGGAACATGTATCATACATCAAAATGATGCTGGCCCTCTGTGGATTACATCTTTACTTCTCCAAATAGTCACCGTTTCTTTCAATAGCAATGTTCCACCTTCAAATGAGAGCATGTATCTGCCCCCGTAAAATTCTGTTGACTGCTCTTTGAGCCACTTCTTTACTTCAGGTTTCACTTCCTTGTCACTGGAATAATAATGTTTGCCCCTCAAACCCCTGTCCATGGAGCCGAAGAGATGATAGTCTGAAGGCGCTAAATCTGGTGAGTATGGAAGATGCGATAAAGTTGTCCACCTGAATGAGGCGATTTTCTCCCTTGTTCTGATGCTTGTGTGGGGTCGAGAATTGATATGCAGAAGGGGGACATTGTCAAGTTAACAAGTTGGGTCTTACTCGTCGGATTCATGCTCTGAGCATCGTTTCGATCTCAATGAAGGCCTCAGAGTTTTAAAAACTTCATATGAAATAAAGAAATTGCATTACTTTTTAACTCCCCCTCGTAGATTTTGTAAAATCTATTTCTTTTATCTGTCGACATGCTTAGAAGACGTCAACTAAATCCGCTGCAAAGGGGTAAAACACGGCCCCTGAAAAAAGGAGTGTCTTGAGTATGACACTAAACTGCATCTGACGAGGAGGCGTCAAGTCTGGAGATCTGGAAAATGTGGAATATCCCTTTATTGTCATTACTTCCAGATTCACTTTGGCCCGGAATGGTAACACCTTAGGGTCCCATATAAACTGCATCTAACACGAGCCACAGATCGGGAGATCTGA
>CM042141.1:98688742-98698742 GCA_023376005.1 Doryteuthis pealeii
CCTCCTTCATATTGTTCCCATTGATAGATAGATAGATAGATAGATAGATATCTGTTCATTATCTACCTCTGTTGTGTAAAATCTATCTAGATATCTAAATATCTCATAATTTTGTCAAGCTAAGCATAAATCCACTTACATTTATTAATCTATCTTCAGTTTGTTCATTATCTTTTTTTTGTTCTTTTCAAATATATCGATAGATATCATTTATTTTTGGTTGCAAAAGAATTCCTGCCCTTTTTTTCTTTTTTCTTTTTTTTCTTTTTTTCTTTTTTTCTTTTTTCTTCTAAATTCCTCTTTCTAAATAACACTATCTTCTCTTCAGTATTATGGGATAACTTGCCTTTTTGCAGGAATAAAATCATAGAAAATTCCATTAATTCTGATTCACCTGCACCCGCGCAGCTATTTAGTGCAGTTAACAGATTCTGGCCATACACACACACCCACACACACACACAACACACACACACATATTATATATATATATATATATATATATATATATAATATATATATATATATATATATTATATTATATTGAAGCTATTTATGAGCAATTTCTGATATACTTTGTATATACCTGTAATAGTGGAAAATGAGTATATTTTTCTCTACTTCCTTCCAGCCTACTTCCATTTCTCCGCTATACAGTCATGGAGGCGCGTGGTGTAATGGTTACAGTCGTAAGAAATGGACTCGTTAACACGAGTTCAAATGTTGGATGAATCCGTTTGCATTTCACATAACACTAATACCCTTGGGAAAAGTATGCATCCAAATACTCTCCATCCAGCTATGGGTAAATAGCAGGGCAGACTGGGTTCTTTAACCATGGCTAGGTAACCAGTCTAGGAGAAGTAAAACTCTGAATTCAAACCGGTTAAACTCTGCTTGAGAAATTGACCTTGTGTCGTATCCTACTCGTGCGGAGGGGTTGGTAAATATATATAGTCTTTTTTTTGCATTATACGAGGACTGTTTAGTATTTATTTGTTATACTTCGTCCTTTCTAGATGCATATTACATCTTTTTTATTTACTTTTTTGTAAAAATACACACACAATATAATATATATATATATATATATATATATATATATATATGTATATAATATAAGCTAAAATTAATGTTTAATCACCTCTCATGAGAGTTTCACTTCTAGTTTCATGTATTTTTACAAAAAAAAAAATATATATATGAGGTTAAGTAAACAAACAAATGTGTTTATTTTTATATGGCTTTAAGCCGACAATTTTTGGAGGATATGTGCTTAATTGAAGTCATACCTATTTTGAAAATTAATTAGATAATAATAATGAATTTAGGCGGGCATATATGTTCAAATGTTAGGCTAAACAATCGAGAAAATGTAAATCCCTGATATATATTATATATTATATATATATATATATATATATATATATTGGGGCTCTGTAGCTTATTTTTCGAACATTGGGCCAGAGCCCGAGCCTCAACAGAACGCATGCATTTTGTTGTATCTGCCGGGATGGCAATCCCGTATGTCGTTTCGATATTGCCTTTTCTCATAGGGTTTATGGATTTTGGATTGTTTCGATGTCATAGATAACTATTGGTGGCTGTTGACTCATCAATAGGCGCTAGTCTTAGAGATGAGGAGCAGTAGTTTCCTAACTGAACTATTCGATCCTGGCCGTTGACCCATTTAGGGTTCCTCTGCCCAGAATCATATGAGCAACGCCATTGTCTCAGTTTGGGATCATCTGCCGTTTCTCACATCCACCACGCTGCTACCCATGGCTTCCTGTATGTCATTCTTTTATGGCATGTGCACTTCTGTATAAATCTCTTGCACACAGAGAGAAGGGGAGAAAAAAAGGGAGGGAGCCATGTTAGGTAATCAAAGTTTTAACTTAGTTAAAGTCCACAGGTAATATCCCATGTTAATATGATGTAGATTTTCTCTCTATGTATTTTTTCTTTTCTTTTAATTCATATTTTCTACATGGGCTTTTTTTGGTAGTACATTTCCTAAATATTAATTAAAACTAAACAAATTTCTTAATTAAAATACATTTATAGTAACTCGAAAACAATTGCCAATTTAAATCCACATACCTTTTAGAGATTTTGGGGTCGTTTTTTTTTTTATTATTTCATTCTTTCTTTGGCTATCTCAATGTATACTGTCGACCGTTTGAAAATAAACGTGAGGCTTGGTTTACGGTATTCGGAAAGAAATTCGTTCCGACCTTCTATTGCATTCTTGCTTCAACTGTAAACTCATTTTCAAAGTATACAAAATATATACCATTTTCTTTTACTACAAGTTTAAAAGTGGAAGGGGAGGGAGGTTAAAGCTTATATGGTTTGGTTTTTTTTAGATGCAAAAAAACTCTTAACCTAGCATATCCCGCACATACTATTACGGATGCGGACTATGCTGATGACCTAGCACTACTCGCAAATACACCTGCACAAGCCGAATCCTTGCTACACAGCATAGAAAAGGCAGCACGAAATGATAAAACTGAGTTCATGCCTTTCAAAAACAAAAGCGACATCTCAACCATCGATGGCAAACTCCTAAACTCGGTAGAACAATTTAGATACTTAGGCAGTAACATCTCCTCCACAGTAAACGACGTTAATGCACGCATAGGAAAAGCATGGGCCGCTATAAATAAATTAACGGTCATATGGAAATCCAATCTCACAGACACGTTAAAGAGACAGTTCTTCCAGGTCGTTGTCGTGTCAGTGCTGCTGTATGGCTGCACCACCTGGACCCTAACGAAGCGGCTAGATAATAAACTAGACGGGAGCTGCACAAGAATGCTGCAGGTGATCCTGAATAAGACGTGGAAACAGTACCCCACGAGAAAGCAGCTGTACGGCTACCTGCCACATATCACCCAAACCATCCGAGTAAGACGGACAAGACACGCAGGACACTGCTGGAGAAGCAAGGAAGAACTCATAAGCGACGTCCTCCTGTGGAAGCCAGCACATGGGCACTCCAGTGTGGGCCGACCAGCAAAGACGTAAGACGTACATTGATCAGCTCTGTGCGGATACAGGATGCTGCACAGAGGACCTCCCGAGAATGATGAGTGAAGGGACGGATGGAAGAGATTGTCATGGATATCCGTGCCAACGGCGCGACATGATGATGATGATATATATATATATATATATATATATATATATATATATATATATAGTAAGAGTAGTCGGGTGGCCTAAAGTCGGTATCAGCCACACAGCGAGTGAGTCTACCCCCTTTTCATTTTCGCTAGACCAAGGATTGTTTTGGCGTCTGAGGTGGAGCGCCACGCCTACCATCAGGTTCTAACTTTACGGCACAAATCCCTGTGCTACTCATACACTGAGTTGGCGAGAGATTGTATCGAACCCGGAACCTTGTGGTTCCTAGGTGGGCGCTCTACCAACTTATATATATATATATATATTTGGCTGAGTCAAAGGTTTGCAATATTTTGGTAACATGAAGCACAATTCGATAGCTCCGGATGCTTTTGCCGAGGGAGTGAAGGTGACAAACCATACTGAACATTGAGAGTCAGAGCGCGCCTGGTACTCTCCGAGTGATACTCACCAGGTATATATGGCTTGGATCACGGTCTCGGAATCTACGGTATTAGGCCTACTATTTCTTTTTTTCTTATTATATTCTTTGTGTAGCATGCCCTTTTTCTTCCCTTTCTTTCTTTATAATACAAATGGAATGGTCCATTATTTAGCTGAGGTAGCGACACTCATAAGAAATTAAAAATTCGGCGGATAAGCTACTTCAGATAATCAGGATTTGCATTTTTGCATTCCATCTTGGACTATTTGGACGGTCCCATTTTTAACCAGAGGGTGTTGCAGGATGATAAAGGTCGTACAAATAAGGAACACGTGTATTGATATATAGATAGACATGAACTCTCAAGTTTCGTTTTCCAAGGAAAACCCCGTTGCTGCTGAAAAGGCACAGAGTTGCTCGTTTGAAGTTCGTCCAAGAGCATGAAAACTGTTGTAGAGTAGCTAACACCCCTTCAGCACTCTACCAGATGGACTGGCTTATAGCTATAAAATATCCTATGATTAAAGTAGATTAACAAGCTGAATAATATTCAGATTGGCTTTGCTGTGTTGGTTATACCGAACTGAGCCTCCTCTTTAGTGTAAGTTTGTCTTGTTCTGTGTTTGTATGTATCCGGATGCTGGTGTTTAATAAATGTATTAAGCACACTATTCTTCTGTGTATCTTTTCACCTCACGATACATCAAAAAACAAACCCTATTAATTCTAGGATAAGTTCCTTTGGTCAGACGAGACGAAGAATTATTTGGACATAACGATACAACGCATTTTTTATGTAAAGATGGTACAGCATATGACCCTGACATTTGACAATTTGCCAACAGTGAAGTTTGGAGGAAATGCTTATCAACGAATGGTACAGGCAATATCTCAATAACAAGGGGAAAAAACATGACTGCAGATTTGTATCAAGACATTTTCAATGAGAATCTATTTGTTTCAGTGAAGAAGCTTAGACTTAAAAAAAGGATAGCTATTACAACAGGATAATGATGAAAAGCATTCAGCAAAAAAGGTTAGCAGATGACAATGTCGATGTTCTACCGTGACTCCAGATCTGAATTCAATTGAGAATTTATGAAGAACGTTATTACGATTTTTGTGGCCATTTTTAGGTGAGGGCACTTTACAGTGGAGATACCTTGTGTTCCTTAGTGTTAGGTAAAATCCTTGGGTTCCTTGGTCTTATGTAAAATCCTTGGTTGCTGATCCGTCTGTCCGTGTTGAATACCAGCAACTAAGGGGCTTTCAAGATCGGCGATTAAATAATTAATTAACCACGTATTCGAGTGTGTTGATTGGCTGATTGAATCCACGCAGAGTCTATAAGTTTAAGTGGTGACCTACAACACACCTTATATCAAAAAGAATATCAAAAATGGAAGCGTGTGGTGTAATGGTTGAATTCATGGGAAATGGACTCGTCGCCCCGAGTTCAAATCCTGGACGTGGTAATCGCATTTCACATAGCGCTAATACCCTTGGGAAAGGTATGAATCCTACTCTCCCTCCAGCTATGGATAAATAGTAGGGCAGACTGGGATCTTTAACCTTGGTTAGGCAACCGGTCTAGGAGAAGGAAAACTCTGAATTCAAACCTGTTGAACTCCGCTTAAGAAATTGACCTTGTATCACATCCTGCTCGTACGGAGGGGTCGGTAAATATATATATATATATACAGGGTGTCCCAGAAGTCGCACACCATGTATGAAAATACATATAAAAAGTATAAAAAGACATATGAATATCAATTTTATTCATCATAATCATAATAGATGCTCAAATTTTTCACCCTCTCCATTCTTGCACAAGATGCACTTTGTACGGATGAAATTTCTGTGTCTTAAGAATACGATGTACTGATGATTTGTTAATCGTAAGCTCCTGGCTTATTTTCCTTACTGATTTCACGGGGCTTCTAGCAACATTCGCCAAAACCATAGTTGATGTTGCTTCATCAGTTTCACTCTTTCGTCGACCACATCTCTCGCGGTCAGCAACTGAGCCAGTTTCTTGGAAACGTTTTATCAAACGACAGACAGTGGTATGGTTTAATGGTTTTTCTCGCTTGGGATGAGTGCGGTTGAATTCTTCAGCTACAGAGCGGTATGTAGCCCCATCTCTTCCAAACAGAAAAACCAATTTAACTCTTTCTTGTATTGTTAATTTCTCACCCATATCCAATAAAATCTGAAGAAAAAAAAATTATATGGTGTGCGACTTCTGGGACACCCTGTATATACAAAAATATTCCAACAAACGTTAAAAACTAAGATTCATCTAAGTACACCAAAGAACATCAATTATTTGAAGAGGATTCGAAGAATGGTCTCAAATACCCAAACATATTTGCAAAGCACATGTAAGAAACTATCGGAAACGATTGTTAGCATTAAAACTTAATAATGGCTATGCAACAAATAACTAAATGTAATTTATGATTTTGAACGAATACATTTTTCACTACCTTTCTTCGTTCTTACTTTTATAATTGAAATAAAATTGTTACTCATATATTGTGTAAGTATCAGAGGGTTTTACCAATGTTAAGTTGGAAAATATTCATATTTTAAAGTGAATGAATACTTTTTTCCCCATCTCTCTCAGAGATGCCTCGGAGGTATAAGTAAAAATTAGCACATAAAAACTAAATTCAAATAAGCCGCAAAAAGAATGGCTCTTTCATTCAAATAAATGTTTATTACTTTGTTTACTTTTCTGAGAGAAATACGACAATACTAACTGACAAATGTTCGTTTACTAAGCTTAGCTTATTTTGGTTCAAGGCCAGAATTAATGGACATCCAGTTTGAAACAAACTCATAGATAGATAGATAGATAGATAGATAGATAGATTGATTGATCTGAACAGACCGGGATAAATAGATATATAGATACAGATAGATAGTTATTTACCCAACTCGTTCGTCACGAGCAGGATGTCACCAACAGGATGTGACACTATTCAGTAGTAATGGATCTGCGATACGAGCTTGCTAACCATTACACCATGACTGGATTAAGTATATACACAAAAAGTTTCTTTTTATTCAAGTGTGATTTTTACAAATAATACATGGGGGTGTACTTATTTATATGGGATGACTGTGTATGCATTAACTCTTTGCCTACTTTAAGCCACTCCCACCACTGCAATCCTATCCTAAACCGCTGATGGTTAGTTCATTATAATTGAGCAGAAGGATTCAGATTACAATGATAATGGGACTTTGAATAGAATGTGTTCTGAGGAGAAGAGAGGGTGAACTTTGAAATATTCCATCATACAGGTAAAAAAATACCAATAAAATTTGGTGCAGCGGTGGAGTAAATTTGGTAGACAAAGAGTTAATTATGAGTAATATACCGAAAGGTTGGTATTTATCTAACCTGTTCGCCACCAGTAGGATGTGACACAAGGTCGCAAGTATGGGGCATCCAGCGAGGATCGAACTCGCTATTTAGTAGTAATGGATCTGCGAGACGGGCTTGCTAACTATTACACTACAACGAGATGCCTCCAATGGTCTGCCAGACTAGCTGGCTAATTATTGTCCAAGGGGAGATAACTGAGAAATATGCTGATTTCTTTCTTTTTCAGTTGGTTTCGAAAGAACGAAAATATAGAATTTCCAATTTTTAGACCCGTTGATTCAATATATAAAAAATATTTACAATATATTAATAATGGAGATTCTGTCTGTTTTTTATATGTAACCGAAACTACGTCACTGCTTACGTAACAGTATGTTTTTAAAAGTATCTGAAAATAATTGAGAGTCAAATTTTCACGAATATTTTTTATACTTATTCACCTTTATATGAATTTATTTTTAAAATAGTTTTTTCCTCAAATGTATTAGGGGAAATATTTTTTACTAGGTCGACCCCAATCTTCTTTATTTCATATTATGAAATCCGAACAAAATAAATTTTACTTGAACGTTTTTTTAAACTATTCTATAAAGATAAGAGGCTGAAGGATTAAATCAGACATTTTTAGAAACATTTTGGAGGTACTTTCTGTCGAAAAACAAAACAAATATCTCAGTTGAGTGAAGTGAATATGATGCTTTTTTAAAGTAAGTATTTTTTTTTTTCAATATTAAACCTTTTATTTTATTTTTTCTCACCTCCCTCAGGCAATATCTTTCTAAAACAATTGTGGCATTTTTTGCTAGTATTTTAATGGAAAACAAGTTATTTAATTCAATAAGGTCGAGAAACAATGTCAGTTTCTTTTCTTCACTTAAACTTAAGAAATAGTTTGTGATTATCTCTTACGAATAGATATATTAATAATCCTAGTTTTGTGTAGCGAAGGAAAGCCATAATTTCCACTGACACATGTCTTTCCTTTAACTATATTTTTAAGCATATTGACAAGGCGTAGCCAGACTAAGATAATTTAATTCGATCATTTCAACGTAAAAACAATAAATGCAATATTCTATTCATTGAATCCCCGTGCGTGTTTTGCACAAAGAGAAACGCGCGAACATATCTGAGACAATAAATAAAATTTCGATGAATAACTATAAAAAAAAATACTTAAACTAACATCCAATTTCCTACCTCTCTTTGGAAGTAGTGTCTATGAGAGCCAGCGTGTCGGCGCTCGTATCGTAACGGTTATCGTCGTAAGAAGTGGACTCGGCAAATTCTGAACTGTTTCAAACAGCGCTAATACTCTTGGGAAAGGTAGGCATTTATCAAACCCACCATGGATAGGATGTGACACAAGGTCGTAAATTGTTATGATTCGTGTGGCCATTTTAGGTCTGTATGTAAAAGCAGTTTTCCAGTGGAGATCTCTTGTGGCATAAACTTTGATCCTTTCTTGAAGTAGAAAGGTGCTGTATCAGTTTTAATCCTTGTCATCTGATCCGTGTTAAAGAGTTATATAATCCTTGTTCGTTCGTCTGTACATCCAACGAGCAATTGAGCGACAATTTATCAACGCCTTTAAATAGTAAATCAAATACATGTTTGATTGGCCGATTCAGCCAACGCTGTTTGGAAGAGTTTATAAATTCAAGTTGTAATCTGCAGCACACCTTATATACCAAAAATAATCCAACACAATTATGGGGCATTCTGTAGTAATGGATCTGTGAGACTAGCTTGCTAACCACTACACCATAATGGGAGACTCACCTCTTGGAAAAGGCACTAATCCAACTATTCTCCCTCTAGCTATGGATAAATAGTAAGACAGATTTGGCTCTTTAACCTTGGTATGGGGCTCAAATCATGGACGAGGTTGTTTGAGTTTCACTTCGGGCTAATGTCCCCCGGGAAAGGTATTAGTCCATCTTTTCTCCCTCTAGCTATGGGTAAATAGTAGATTGGGCTCTTTTAAGAGTATTTACGGGGATTCGTTGGAGCCCTTATTCTCCGTAGTTGGCTATTTCGAACGAAAGAAAGAAACAAATACAATATAAAATGCAGACATTTGTATTATCAAAAAGTACAGAAATGTTGTTGCAAATTTTTATGGTATTTGCTACGAGACTTATCTTTGAGGTTAAATAATGTTCGTTGGAGAAGTGGTGATAACAGGGGTATTCTGGTCGCTGGTTGGACTGTTGTTAAGACGCTTCGTCAGGTCGTTTCTAGTTCTTCAGCCTTCTGTAGTATGCTATTGTGACAGCCTTAGAACGTTTGCTGATACAATGCCTAGAAAGTTTGCTGGTGGTAGATTTCTGTAGAGACGATTATTTTCACGTCCTTCCCTGGTAACTTGTCTGTGATAAGTAAAGTCTAGGGATCGCTTATTTGCGACTTCCCTCGTTGACTGCTCCCTGATAAGTCAAGTTTTTGATTCTGGCGCCAACATCGTATGTTGGCGATTCGCCCCCTAGCGACAGGGGAAGATAATGCTCTGTTGAATTTCCGATACTTTAGCCTTCTAACAGGTCTCGGGAAAGGAAAGCTCTAAATTCAAACCAACTGTACTCCGCTTAAAAATTGGCATTTGCCATAGCATCTCATTTACCCCCAAAACTTTCAAACAACAAAAACTAAAATGCTTCTTTGTCATCAGGGCTTAGAATATGTTGACTGGACACCCTGCATAGAGGTAAGATCCCCACCCCAATCTCCAAAAAGGGTGTCCTGGTATGATGCTAAACTGCATCTGATGGTGAGACTACAGTTCTGGTGATCTGTTCCACTCTGACCCGGAAATCTTGTCATTTAGAAATATCTTCTTGGTTGGTTGTTTTACGACATGTCAGCCCTTTTCGTCCCGGGGTGGTAATATTTGTTATGTCTATGGGTCAAATAGATCTGTTTAAAGATTATTCGTATTGGATACGCAATTCCTGAGAGTATTGTGACGTAAGCAGAGAGGTAGTTTCGGTTAAGGACAGACACCGAATCTCTATTGTAATAAGATT
>CM042141.1:98703742-98718742 GCA_023376005.1 Doryteuthis pealeii
CTGATGATCCTAACGGTGAAACTCGAGTAGGTTTCTATTGTATCCATTTCTTTAATAAATTTGCTCTACTTTGTATTGAGCACTTTGTATTTGTTTTATCGCGGACTTAACCCCTGGATTCTGTGCACCTCCAACGATCGTGCCCACATTCACCGGTAAGCCACCATCTATCTATCTATCTATCTATCTATCTATCTCTCCTCTCTCTATATATATATATATATATATATATATATATATATATATATATATATATATATACAAAATGATCATACATCTCGATCTTTTTGAGCAAATAATGTAGACAGGAAGTGTTCACTTGGCAACGATATGCAAAACTAATGTCTATTCATCTGGGTGTTGTCAATTTTAATTAAAGTTTACAGCCTTTCCACTTTTTTCCCTTCTTGTATACACGATAGATAAAAACATGAAGTTGTTATTCAATAAATTAAAATCGCACAATTCATTATTTAAATAACTCGTGCATCTAATTGATTCCATAAACTTCAATAATTAAAAAAAATGTTCTCTGTGATGTTTGCTAAAAGATTAAAAATGAATTATGTTTAGATTTGATAAAATTGCTTCTCCTGTCTGAAGCGATATTAAAACTTGTAATGTTACTTATGACGTACATTGAATAAAAGGTATGTAATTAGTATGTAATTCGTATCGTCACTCAGACACAGATATATATATATATATATATATATATATATATATATATATATATATATATATAGCATTGAAACGAAAGTCTTGTCCGATACAAAGTAAAATTTATTTAACTAATTTAACAATTTAACAACATGTAAATTGAGAAATATATAAACAAAATATCATTCGTCAGTCTCACTAAAAATGTTCAATGTTTTATTAAATACGTCGTTTAAATGTTTGATTTATATATTTTATTTATTTATTTCAGATAGCAATTATTTTATTAAAAAAAAGGAACAATTTTGTGGCATATGGTAAATTTAAGAGAAGCGACTTCAAAAAGTTAACATATTTTTATGGATACTATATTATCGTTACTCAATTTTCATGTGTACAATTCAATCCATAGACAAGAGATATTTAAAAGTGTTTGGTCAAGCGTTTTTATTTTCTGATGTGTGTTCACGTAATTAGACCTATTTACGCAAGACTTTTAGCCGAAAACATAACATGGTTAGGTATAAATACATATGGCATTCAGATATGATGAAAAATAACAATAATAAATATAAAATATGATATTAAAAAAATAAATAGATAAATAAATAAATAAATAAATGAAATTGAAAAAATAAATACAGGGGTGTAAAATATGGGATTGATTAGGCTCTGGTGGTGTATATATATATATATATATATATATATATATATATATATATATATATATAGAGAGAGAGAGAGAGAGAGAGATAGATAGATAGATATATAGATAGATATATAGATAAATATAGATATAGATATATAGATATATAGATAGATATATAGATAGAGATAGATAGAGATAGATAGATAGATAGATAGATAGATAGATAGATAGATAGATATTACGTTTGTTTAGCACATTAGAAATATTTAAAAATGAACTTCCATAGTTATTTAGCGTCACCTTAGTGAAAAAATCAAAACAATAGTTTTAATTAAATATTAAACAATTTTTGCTAGTGATAGTTTAAACGGATATACAATACTTTGATAATTGTTCGGGAAAAAAAAAGAAAGTACTTTGTCTACCAAATATAACTCTTTCAGACAAATTATTAACAACTTTCAAGATGATAACATCAAAAGAATTGTTAGAAAACTTGAAAGAAAAAGAAAAAACTTGAAAACAACAAGAATTCTGTTATTTTTAACCAAATTTGATTAATATATATATGTGTGTGTGTGTGTGTGTGTGTGTGTGTGTGTGTGTGTGTGTGTGTGTGTTTTGAAGAACATGTATCTGCTACTTCTCTCCTATTTACATGTGTCACACTTTCACACGATATGGCACAAGGCCGTTTATGTGTGGGCCACCACCACCACAAGCCGAGACTCATGGGTGGTAGGAGAGAAAAATTGCGTCGATCCCAGCCCCGACTCTTTAAGTACAATGAGGCAGGCATCTGGGATCGACGCTATTAATTTAGCT
This sequence comes from Doryteuthis pealeii, assembly GCA_023376005.1. NCBI lineage: Eukaryota > Metazoa > Mollusca > Cephalopoda > Myopsida > Loliginidae > Doryteuthis > Doryteuthis pealeii. Next base: position 98,705,877 of record CM042141.1, read on the forward strand.
GCTCAGTGGACCCCCGTCTCGAAGGACGGGTGTATCTGCTACTTCTCGTTTGAGTAGCTTTGCTCTGTTAAATATATACCCTTTGGGTAAGTCCATGTTCGTGCCATAGGTGAGTCACCTACAACAATAATAGAATGTAATCTACATAAGCCACTGACTAACTTGCTGGGCTGTGACATCATCATTAAAGATTGGGCTCGTTATTCCCTAGTAATGAATCTGCGAAACTAGCTTGCTAACCAATACACCACGAGGGGATGTTCTATTATATCCCATCCATTCGCCACCCGTAAGATGTGACACAAGATCGCAAGTATGGAGCATTTACCAGGATCGGACTCGCTATTCACCAGTAATAGATCTGCGAGACTAGCTAGCTAACTATTACACCATGATGGGATGCTCTGTTATATCCAACCCATTCGCCACGAGTAGGATGTGACGCAAAATCGCAAGTATGGAGCATCCATTAAATGTTATATTCTTTATTACTCGGGTGTATAATCATATTCATCTTTACCTGCTGAGATGCCCGTTGTTGCATCTCAGCTTGTCTCGGATGGTCGTATATTTTCTTCTGATCATCTCTGGTATCTTATGTAGCCGGGAGTTCTTCTTCTAGGGTCTGGAATTCTTGATTTGGAGATTTTGTGTCTGGTCTTCCATTAGGGATTTCTCGTCTATCAGAAGCCCTGGGTCATTCGTAGTTTTTGGATAAATAACCCAAGACTTAGATTTTCTTTATATCATATTTTATTTAGAAATCCCCATCCAGACTAACTGCGCAGAGTGTGAGCACCGGAAGCGCGCTGATCGCGACTTGCTATCACCGTGGATTGCCCAGTACTGACTAACTCTTTCAATTCAAAACCGGAAGAAGCCTTTGATTCTCATTTCTCTACTAATTCTCATGGTATCTACCGGAAAAGGGGTTAACACGAGTTTAACATGTGCCAATCAATCTTTCATGATATCGTCACATACTCCCACTCAAAACACTACTAGCCGTAATTTCAAACAGCCATCTTGATTTCTACACTAGCCCTACACAATTGTTAGGGTACTAACAATTATGTAACATAAAGATCGGCCTCGCTATTCACTAGTAATGGATCTGCGAGACTAACTTTCTAACTATTATACCACGATGGGACGCCTCAGAATTTGATTTTATAATTTCTTCTTTTTTTAACCAGAAGATTATCCCGCTAAATGTGAATTCTTAGAGGCAAATATGAACTGAATGTTTTCATAGGGTCAACATTGATCAACAGTTTTTCAATTAGGGTTGCCAACCTGAATTTTTTTTACAAGCAGTAACTTACCTAAAGCATTGCCCACTTTACAATCACATTACCCACAGCTCTAGAACTGAACACCCACCACTAGATACAGATGCTCTTTTTTGGTGGCGGATGGGGGGGGTATTATACATACACAGAGGGTGCTGTTGGTGTAATCTGGACCCCCACCGACAGAAGGAATAAATGAATCGAATTGGTTAAAGAAAAAAGTCGAAGTCAAATAAAACATAAAAATGACAGAAAGAAAGAAAGGAAGGAAGAAAGAAAGAAAGAAAGAAAGAAAGAAAGAAAGAAATAGAATTTAATACAAATAAACGGGAAATAAATGAATGAAAACAAAAAAAGTATAATAAATAGTCAAAATTAAATATAAATAAAACAGAAACAAAGAAAGAAAAACAGAAACAAAGAAAAACAAACAAAGAAAGAAAAAAAAAAAGAAAGAAAAAACAGAAAGAAAGAAAAAACAGAAAGAAAGTAAAACAGAAAGAAAGAAAGAAAGAAAGAAAAAAAGAAAAACCGGAAAGAAAGAAAAACCGGAAAGAAAGAAAAACCGGAAAGAAAGAAAAACAGAAAGAAAGAAAGAAAGAAAAAACAGAAAGAAAGAAAGAAAAACCAAAAGAAAGAAAAAGCGAAAGAAAGGAAAAATGAATGAATGAATGAAAAGCATAATAAAACATAAGACAGGAAATTAATGAATGGAAACAAAAAATTAAGAAGTATCATGAATTATCTAAATTAAAAATAAATAAAAATGACAGAAAGAAAGAAGGAAAGAAAGAAAGAAAGAAAGAAAGAAAGAAAGAAAGAGAATGTAATAAAAATAAGACGGGAAATAAATGAATGGAAAAAACTGAATATCATAAATGATTGAAATCAAAAATAAATAAAACGTCAAAAAGAAAGCAAGAAAAGAAAGAAAGAAAAACAGAAAAAACGATGCTGCTTTAAAAAAAAAAAAAAGAAAAAAAGCTAAGCTAATCTTGTAGTATTAGAAAACGGAAAGATTGAATTTGGTTAAGATTTTTTTGTCCAGATTGCAAGATGTGATCATAATGAATAATCTCACAATAAAACGTTTTCAGTGTCTTGAGTAATCTAGGTCATTAGGCCAAGTGCCATTTTTAAACTGGTACTAGCAAGTTGCTACTAAATGAGCTAAAAGTGTTTCATTTTCGAAAAATCCACCAAACGGTTAGTAAAGAAGTACACGAAATACCACTTACTTCTCAAAAATATCTTACATAACATTAAAAAATGCTAAAATGTACCATTTTTTTTCAGGAATATTCATCTACTTCAAGTAATTTAAACATATAAAAGAAAGATTTTGTCTGTATGTATGTATGTATGTATGTATGTATGTATGTACAAAGTGTGTCAAAAAAGTATCGAGATTTTTTGTACTTTTTGACACATTTTGTATTCTGAAAAAAATAACGTTCCGTTCATTAATTTTTTTTTTCAAAATACAAGGTGTGTAAAAAAGTACCAAGTTTAAAGCTATATTTACCAAGATAGAAATGAAGAATGAATGGAATGTAATTTTTTTTTCAGAATACAAGGTGTGTCAAAAAGTACAAACAATCTCGATACTTTTTTGACACACCTTGTATGCATGTATGTATTTCCGTATGTTTGTTTTGTACAACGACTGAGCCTACTTCCTTTTATAAAGACCAACGAAGACCAAAGTTCAATAAAATCCACACCCTATTGTTTTTTCGAGAGGGGGATAAAAATCTTACCCCCCTCATTTTCCATAAGAAAATCTCCATAAAAATATAATAAGAGTATAAATCAATGATATATTTTTAAAATTAATTGACAAAATCTTTAAAAATAAAACAAATTAATAAAGGATAAAACATAATAAAACACAAATAAAAGATAGATAAAAAGAAAAATACAAACAAGATGTATTCAAAATCAATTAATTAAAAACAATAATATAAAGAACAAAAGACAATTAAACAAATATATAAGAAAATATTCTATAATAATATCTATATAAAAATATAGATAAGAGATTTATTTTTAACTTTTTAAATACCAACAGGTACTATCATCCCGGTTCTAAGTGGACCTGGGAGTAATGGCAATGAAAAGGCACTCCACACATCCCAGTTCTCCAGGACTGGAGCCTTATCATCAGATATAGTTTAGTGCCATACCCAGGACTCCTCCCCCTTCTACTTGATAGGTCACATAAATGGGTTCCTAACATATATTACCACTCCGGGTCAGAGTGGACCTGTGAGTAATGGCAATGAAAGGGCACTTCCCACTTCTCAGATCTTTATGGCTGGAGCCTCATCATCACACGTTCCAAGGACTACGCCCCCTTTTTTGGGATGGGTGTATGCTCCTCTGCAGAGGATACATTCAGCGTATTCTATGCCTCGTCGACATGAGTGAATTGCAGAAAGACCGATTGGCATATTTCATCGATCATGAATTTCCCTTTACCCGACAGATGGTTAAAAAATATGGCCGAGCTATCAAGAATGGCAGACTTAGCCGATATTTTTGCAAAAACTGAATGAATCCTGTTTATCTCTGCAAGGGAAATAAAGGAATGGATATTTTTTTTAAGTTGAAGATAAAATGGTATCCTTATCACGTACATTGCAATATTGGGTCTCAGCTGTGGAACAAAATACTAAAAGGTTTCGCGTCAAAATAAAAAAGGGGGTACCGAGGCGAAATAAGTTTGAGGAAAACTGAACTGATGTCTTTAGTAATTAGAGTAATATGGTTCAATGAATATTTTTATTGTAGAAGAAAGCTCGTGTTCAAAACATATTGTACTAGCAAGACCTGTGGATATATCACAGTTGAATACTTTTTATCATGATGTGGATATATATATATAATTTAATTATTACGTAGTTTGCGACTATTAAAATGACATCTATTTTCTGAGTAATAAGTCTACACGTACATACCAAAACATACGCGACTCTATATATATATATATATATATATATATATATATATATATATATATATAAAATAATAAAATTCGAAGGCAATACAATGCGTAAAAATAAAGACAAAAAGACATATAAAACATTTTTTGTCTTTATTTTTTACGCATTGTATTGCCTTCGAATTTTATTATTTTATAACATACTTAACAATGCTTCAAGCAAATTACCAATTACTTTTATAATATATATATATATATATATATATATATATATATATATATATATATATATATATAGTAAATGAAAACTCTAAACTTGCTTCATTACAATAATTTATTTCAACCGTATTAATACGGCATCTTCAGGTAATCATAAGAACATGACTCTTATGGTAATAATCATGTTCTTGTGATTACCTGAATATGCCGTTTTAATACGGTTGAAATAAATTATTGTAATGAAGCAAGTTTAGAGTTTTTCTTCATTTACTAAATTTCTTGCTCTGTCCTGTTACTCACTGGTATTAGGCACACTGAGCTCTCCTTGTGGTCTACCTGCATCAGCTTGGTTAAACCACACATGGAAAGACCCTAACTACGGAAAATATATATATATATATATATATATATTATATATATATATATATATATATATATTTGCCTAGTTTTTTTTCTGACCGCAAGGGTTTACTAATAAGATTAATATATATAATATATTATATATATATATATATATATATATATAATATATATATATACCAACAAATGCCCTGAAGATGATCTAATTAATAGATCGAAACACTGCAGCGTCGGCCAATAAACTTAACTCTCAACTTATTTAAACCTGTGTTTTTACTTATTGGCACACCTTGTATTCGGAAAAAAAAAGTCATTAATTATTTTTTTAGAATACAAGGTGTGTCAAAAGGTACCAAGTTTAAACCAGTATTTTACCGAGATAGAAATGAAGAATGAATGGAACGTTATTTTATTTCCAGAATACGAGGTGTGTCAAAAAGTAGAAAAAATTTCGACACTTTTTGGACTTGTATATAATAATAATAATAATAATAATAATAATAATAATAATAATAATAAGAAGAAGAAGAAGAAGAAGAAGAAGAAGAAGAAGAAGAAGAAGAAGAATTGAAAAGAAGAAGAAGAAGAAGAAGAAGAAGAAGAAGAAGAATTGCAAGAAGAAGAAGAAGAAGAAGAAGAAGAAGAAGAAGAAGAAGAAGAAGAAAGAAGAAGAAGAAAATTGCAAGAAGAAGATGAAGAAGAAGAATTGCAAGAAGAAGAAGAAGAAGAAGAAGAAGAAGAAGAAGAAGAAGAAGATCACATGATGGATCAAGTAAGAATATAATTTTACTTGGCTTTAGATAAAATGTCTTTTATTAAGAATTTACAAATCTTTGTCTTTGAAGAGAATTTACTTTTTATAATAATTTTTTAATTGTTGGAGAATAAATTATAAATTCAAAATTGTCTAATATTGTACAAATCAACATTTTATCGACGTTGGGTGAGGGCAAACATACGCAATGAAAGGAGGGCCTCCAATTCTATTGGCCCCTTAAGACCTAAATTCGGCTCTGGCTACACCGCTTATATAAATTTATGCAATTTTATTTTTGGTTACAGAATTTTAATGCTGTAGAGTTTGGTATTGAATGATATTTATATTGTGCAAAGATAAATTATTATCTTTAGTGAAGAATCCTTTGGTTGTTCCTCGGTGTCCTTTAGTGTTGGGTAGAATCCTTTGGTAGAGCAAAGTCCTTGGTTGCAGATCCGTTCGTCAATGTCGAATATGTGCAAATGAACGGCTTTTAAAATCGGTGATTAAATAGTTAACTAACCACGTATTCGAGTTGTTGATTGGCTGGCTTTAATCCACGCGCCCACGCAGAGTCTATAGGTTTCAGTGGTGGACCTCAGCACACCTTGTATTACAAAAAAATTCAACACTGTGAGAACGGAAGTCTAGTTAGTTTGGCAGTTAAGCGGGAGACGACATGATGTAAGAAGCATCGTCTCTGCCTCACTCCAGCCGCGGTTGAAAAAGTCTGGTTCTAAATCAAAAAATGTGATCCCATAGAATATAAGCCTCGTGTTGTCTCTGCTATGCAACCTTTGTGAACCAGCTTCTACAGAACCAGAACAATTAGAAGAAATGAAGATAACAGAATTTAGAAGTACCAGCCGAGCTACTCAAATAAGTAAGATAAAGACTTAAATATATAGTAGACATACACGAATGCCGCTTCTCATAAGAACTCTCTCCAGTGTATATATACAGAACGAGGGGTATGCAACAATTGGTGTTGTTGTTGTTGTTGTGTAAAGCTTAGAGCTAGAAAAACTAAGCATCTTATTTCTCATCTTGATAGAGTTAACTTGCTGGTTGCATTGATTAGATGCCAAAGTGTATTTCTTTTTATTTTATTTTTTTTAGTTCTGAAGTGTTAAGTTACATCAAATAAACTAAACGACCTGCTTTTGTAAAATTGGAACCGGTCCAAGGAAGAAACAGTTTTAAAAATATTCTTTAATTTACACGCAAATAGGTACGCATACGTGCATACACATCCGCATGCACACACACACACACACACACACATACATACACACGCACACACACGCACACACACACACACGTATATATATATATATATATATATATATATATATGTGTGTGTGTGTGTGTGTGTGCCAATGTGTATGGTTAACGCTATCACACATGAAGAGACAGTAGTAAGCCAATATACAATATTATTAGGAGAGTGCTCAATATCTGTCATAGAGCGATATTAATAATAATGATGTTTTTTTGTATACATTCATTTGTAGGGAAACAAATCTGCCACCATATTGGTTTTATGCTATTTAAACAATCGTTTAAGTGGACCGATCTTCGGGCAGAGAAAGTTTTTGAAAATGTTCAAAGCGATTGTGTGATTGTGTAACTGTGTGCACGTGACATTTGGTTGCTTATATATATATATATATATATATATATATATATATATATATATATATATATATGTTCAAACAGCCTTGTCGAGGATTTGAACATATATATATATATATATATATATATATATATATATATATATATATGTTCAAATCCTCGACAAGGCTGTTTGAATTTCACATAGCGCTAATACCCTTCGGAAAGGTATTAATCCAATTATACTCCCTCCAGCTATGGGTAAATAGTTGGGCAGACAGGGCTCTTCAACCTTGGTTAGGTGACCTGTCTAGGAGAAGGAAAACTCTGAATTAAAACCTGTTAAACTCCGCTTAAGAAATTGACCTTGTGTCACATCCTGTTCGTGCGGAGGGGTTGGGAATATATATATATATATATATATATATATATATATATATATATATATATATATACCCCGTTGTGGGTGGAGGTTTACCTCTTGAAGAGGGTAAAGTCCGTGTTGCAGTTTTTTAAGGCGTGCTGGAATCCAAGATTTAAACTCGACACGGTCACGTAGATTAAACCACAGCCGATCGACAGCTCGAATACGTGGTTAGTTAACTATTTAATCGGAGATATGGACTGCTGTTCATTTGCACGTAATTCGACATTGACGAACGGACCTGCAACGAGGGACTTTGCTGAATACTGAGGGACACCAAGGAGCAACCAAAGGTTTCTTCACTAAGGATCGCGTTCTGCTGGTGAGTGCTCTTGCTTGAAGCCTATGGATGGCCACAAAAGTCATAAAAGTCAGTGTGTTATATGGACGGAAAGATGGTCGGAGAATGACGTCAGTAGTGGTAGTGGTAGTAATATGGTTACCTACGCATAATATATCTTAAATATCAATGACAAATATAATTATCATTTTAAGTTTGTGTTGAAAACGAGACAAATGGAGAAATTATTTTTAAAACTTGGTCGGTGAATGACCCAAGGCGACATTTCAAGTCACCTTAACATAATTTTAAAACAAGTGAATACCATTTTTTAATATGAGGACGAGTCAAAAAGTAATGCCATTTTGTTTAGGACAGCTATAATTACCATAACACAGGAACATGTATCATACATCAAAATGATGCTGGCCCTCTGTGGATTACATCTTTACTTCTCCAAATAGTCACCGTTTCTTTCAATAGCAATGTTCCACCTTCAAATGAGACCATGTATCCCTGCCCCGTAAAATTCTGTTGACTGTTCTTTGAGCTACTTCTTTACTTCGGGTTTCACTTCCTTGTCACTGGAATAATAATTTGCCTCTCAAACCCTCTTTCATGGAGCTGAAGAGATGATAGTCTGAAGGCGCTAAATCTGGTGAGTATGGAAGATGCGGTAAAGTTGTCCACCTGAATGAGGCGATTTTCTCCCTTGTTCTGATGCTTGTGTGGGGTCGAGAATTGATATGCAGAAGGGGGACATTGTCAAGTTAACAAGTTGGGTCTTACTCGTCGGATTCATGCTCTGAGCATCGTTTCGATCTCAATAAAGGCCTCTGAGTTTTAAAAACTTCATATGAAATAAGGAAAATGGTATTACTTTTTAACTGCCCCTCGTAGATTTGTAAAATCTTATTTCTTTTATCTGTCGACAGGGCTTAGAATACGTCAACTAAATCCGCTGCAAAGGGGTAAAACACGGCCCCTGAAAAAAGGAGTGTCTTGAGGTTGACACTAAACTGCATCTGACGAGGAGGCGTCAAGTCTGGAGATCTGGAAAATGTGGAATACCCCTTTATTGTCATTACTCCCAGGTTCACTTTGGCCCGGAATGGTAACACCTTAGGGTCCCATATAAACTGCATCTAACAATGAGCCACCAGATCGGGAGATCTGGAGAATTTGGAGTACTCCTTTATTACTATTATTCCCAGGTCCACTTTGGCCCGGAATAGTAGCACTTTAGGGTTCCATCTAAACTGCATCTAACGATGAGGCCCCAGATTGGGATATCTGGAGAATGTGGAATACTCCTTCATTGCTATTACTCCCAGGTTCACTTTGACCAGGAATGGTAGCATCTGTTAGCGTCCCATCTAAAATGCATCTGATAATGATGCTCCAGGTTGGGAGATCTGAAAAATATGGAATACCCCTTCATTGCCATTATTCTCAGAGTCACTATGACCCGGAGTGGTTATATCGGCTAGGGTCCCACCTATGAGTCAAATAGTCGTATTCGATAGGAACGTATGCACAAAAAAATGTAAATATGAACGTACAATGAAAGCGATTCCCTAACCTCTATCTAGAAAATGGTGAATACCATTTTAATAGATTTGTAAAATCATATTAAAAGACATCTTATGTCACGCAACCCAAGAATATTTTCAAGAAAACTTATATATTTACGTGATCTATTATCAATTTTTTCACTCACCACCTCTCTTACTCTTCTCTGTCCCTTTCTCTCAGACTCCCAAATGTTGATAGAACGGGTACTTCTGCTAGTACAGTTTTTAACGCGGAAACTTTCTTCTACAATAAAAAATATTCATACTGTGGTATGTTCCCAGGTCTTGCTAGTACAATATGTTTTGAACACGAACTTTCTTCTACAATAAAAAATATTCATAGAACCATATTACTCTAATTACTAAAGACATCAGTTCAGTTTTCCTCAAACTTATTTCGCCTCGGTACCCCTTTTTTATTTTGACGCGAAACCTTTTAGTATTTTGTTCCACAGCTGAGATCCAATATTGCAATTTACGTGATAAGGATACCATTTTATCTTCAACTTAAAAAAATATCCATTCCTTTATTTCCCTTGCAGAGATAAACAGGATTCATTCAGTTTTTGCAAAAATATCGGCCAAGTCTGCAATTCTTGATAGCTCGGCCATATTTTTTAACCATCTGTCGGGTAAAGGGAAATTCATGATCGATGAAATATACCAATCGGTCTTTCTGCAATTCACTCATGTCGACGAGGCCTAGAATACGGTGAATGTATCCTCTGCAGAGGAGCATACACCCATCCCAAAAAAGGGGAAGTAGTCCTTGGAACCTGTGATGATGAAGCTCCAGTCATGAAGATCTGAGAAGTGGGAAGTGCCCTTTTATTGCCATTACTCCCAGGTCTACTCTGACCCGGAGTGGTAATATATGTTAGGAACCCATTTATGAGACCTATCAAGTAGAAGGGGGGTCCTGGGTATGACATTAAACTATATCTGATGATAAGGCTCAAATCCTGGAGAACTGGGATGTGAGGAGTGCCTTTTCATTGCCATTACTCCCAGGTCCACTCAGAACCGGAGTGATAGTACCTGTTGGGACCCCAACTATTTTATGAATTTAATAATTATCAAATTGAATACCATCAAGAATAGATAAAACAAAACGTTTTCGGCATAAAATAACTCACCAAGAGTTGACATGCCGTAAAATCCAACCAACTAAACACTGGAAAGTATGCATTAAGTAAAGTTAGTAAAGTTGAAATAGTAGCCTATTTTCGGTATCAGCGAGGGAGTCTATCCCCTTTTCGGTATGCCAGTCTGCCATTCTTGATAGCGAGACCATATTTTATTTTGAATATGTCTTATAATTGGAATTTACGATTGACTAAATATGCTAATCGGTCTTTCTGAAATTCAAACACTGTCGGCGGGGCTTAGAATACGCTGACTGCATCCTCTGCAGAGGAACAATCCTCCATCCTGAAATAAGGGGGAGTAGTTCTTGGAACATGTAATGATGATGCTCCAGTCATGAAGATCTGGGAAGTGGGGAGTGCCCTTTCATTGCCATTACTCCCAGGTTCACTCTGACCCAGGGTGGTAGTATATGTTGGAAACCCATCTATGTGATACATCAAGTAGATTTATTTAAAAATTATTTGTATTAGGTTGTAATACTTGATATCATATCACTATTCTTAATTTAGATAATTTCCACGAAGCTGTAAGCTTTCAAGTATTCCTGTCTATCACAAATAATTCTATGGCTTAATTATTTCTATTTAATAATAGTCAATTATTTGCACACAATTATATATTATCAAACAGCTAATAATAATCCTTAATAAACAATTATAACTTTTAAGTAACTATTCTTAATACAAATAATCTGCACATAGATACATTAGATCATGTATTTCTATATAATACAAATAATTTTCAGACAATTGTATGGTTGCAAGCATTCCTATCTAATACTAATAACTACAAATAATTCACAGTTATGAAGTATTCAAATCGAATAGGAATAATTTTTAAACTGATCTATTGGCCCATATTTGATCCATAGATTGGATCCATATTTTGGCCCATATTTGATCCATAAAGTTTAACAGGTTTGAATTCAGAGTTTTCCTTCACCTAGACCGCTTGCTATACCAATATTAAAGAGCCCAATTTGCCCTATTATTTACCCCGAGGTGGAGGTAAAAGAGTTGGACGCACACCTTTCCCTAGCGCCCCAGTCGACTGGATCTGTAGAATACACCCACTGTATCTCTGCAGAGGGGTAGATACCCCTAATGGGGCCACCTGTTGGCTCTGGGTGGCGACCCGTAATGCTTAAGGGTGGAATTCTGGTGACTGAGCAGTCCATGGCATGCAACATTCCCTTTTGGCCCTTACTTAGGCTAAACGGGCGGTCTGAGAGGCCCCCCTGTGATCAATCAGCCGGTCACGCTAATCCCAAGCACCTATATGATTGTCCCAACCCTATTGCCCTCATGACAAATACCCAATCCTTTTTATCATATACTAACAAGAAGGTGGTGGCTGAAGGTCTTAGTATCCTGGGTATGACGTTAAACTGCATCTCATGGCGAAGTTCCAATTCTGGAGCTCTGGGGAATGTGGAGCACCAATGTATCGCCATTACTCCCGGGTCCACTTTAACCTGTTAGGGTATTATCTATGGGTTAAATAGAAAAAAATGAGTTTTAAAATTGTGTTTAAACAAAAATTGATTTTAAATAAAATTAGAAAATTGTATACCCATCAAGAATGAATAAAACAAAACGTCTTCGGCATAAAATAACTCAACAAGGGTTGATATGTCATACATCTAACAAACCAAAATTTACCCGAGGATATTAACGCCATGTGAAATGCAAACATGCTTGTCCAGGATTTGAACTCGTGTTGCCATGACCATTTCCTACGTCGATAAACAAATGCCAGTACAGCGGTTTTACAGCTGTACCCTAACGAGGTGAGTGCCACTCCGGGGCACATGCATTCAACTGGAAGCGACCCTCCACATCATTCTTTTTTTTGCCGTCCGTACCCAAACTACTTCTGCCGCCCTGTTGAACACTGTGCCCACTGAAGTGTATGCATTTGACTCAGGGCGACAGTTGACGTCACTTAAGATTATTTCGAAAATGGCGAATACCATTCTTTTAAATAGATTTTTTTTTAATCCTGTTAAAAGACACCTTATTTGACGCAGCTCTAGAATAATTTTCAAGAAACCCACTTTGGTAAGCGCTGTAACGATTAACTATTCACGTCTTGTGAGTTTCAATAAAGGCTAATAAGTACAAATAAAACATTTTATCGTATTTGTTATGCTGTAGGCGAAGTTCGTGTTAGAAAATGGCATCTTCCTCAACTACTCAAGTTTCTATAAGAAAAATGTTTTATTTTTAAGTTGCTTACTAAAAGTTCATTCAC
>CM042141.1:98721242-98781108 GCA_023376005.1 Doryteuthis pealeii
GGATTTCTCCTCTTTGTCACCAGCATCTACAGAAGTCGGACGAGAAAAAAAACGTCGTCCCATATATTCAGCAGAGAAACAGAGAGCCGTAGTTGGTACTCCGATAACTCACAAACCTCAAGGACTTCAGTTAAGTGGACTGTATTATATATTTATATAATTATGATTCCTGTAGACAAAACCTTCGTTTGCAAGTATTTCAAGTGTAATTTCTTGTTTGTGTGTATATCAATACAAGTTATTTAAAATTCCATGTATGGTTCATGTGTTTTCTGTTTTTAACTACACATGAAACAGCACAGATTTGATACTATTTTGTTTTGTTTAACTGGACATAAGAATATTAAATTGCTCCTGGAAGGTCTTCTGCATAGCAATCAGTAAATAATATTAATAATTATATATACATCACTGACCAGGTTGATTGTAGTTAACTTGTTATTTACTAAGCTTTGAATAAAATTCTATAATTTCTAAATATCTAGAAAAACTCAGTAACTTCCTTTACTCAAGATGAAATATTTTTAATTAAAGATTTATCTAATGTATTAAAAAAAAGTAAGTTTAATAATCATGTTGAATCAGACATGTTTTCCAAATATTTATATATTCATTTTTTTTTTTTTTTTTTTTTTTTACTAACGATTGTTGTCATATATTTACAGCAGACTATAAAAAATTACTGGCTTCAGGTTTCTTACAGTACTTAATATTAATAAGTATACACCTATCTATCTACTGACAAAGTTCATGCTAGCTTAACTATTTATTTGCTAAATTACGCTTAGATTTGACACCAGGTCATAGGTATTGGGTCCATAGTGAAGATCACACTCCTTACTCAGCACTAAATGATCTGCAAGATTAGCTAGTTAACCATTACACCACGATGATTTTCCAAAGAACTAAACAGTTATAATATAGTTATTCACTAGGCTTAACTTAGATGTGGCGCAAGACCAAGAGTATGGGGCGCCCAGTGTGAATCGAACTCACTAACAATTGTTGGTGAATCTAGCTTACTAACCATCACACCACGTGAGATGCCCTAAACTGTTATCATATTGTCTTCTATTATTTGTAGAATTACTTTCTTCTTTTCTCCTTTTCTTTATCTCTCCCTTTCCCTTCCTTCATTCCCTTCCTCCCTTCCTTACTTACTTACTTTTTTTCTTATCCACTTATTTTTTGTATTTTTGTGTCTGTCTGTCTGTCTGTCTGTCTGTCTGTCTGTCTGTCTGTCTCTCTCCTCTCTCTCTCTCTCTCTCTCTCTCTCTCTCTGCTTCCGCATTCCTTCCTTCCTTCCGTCCTTCTTATTACTTTTTATGTGCTTCTTTTATGCTTCCCTGTTTGTTTTATTTTATTTATTTTATTTTATTATTTTTGTTTTTTGTTTCTTGGTTTTTGTTTTTTTTTTAATTTTCCGCCCTTCGATTTATTTTTTACCTATTCCCAAATTAAATCTTCCTTTCTTTTGATTTTCCTTTCCTTTTATACCAGTTCCTCTTTTAATTGGCCGTTTTATTTATTCTACAACAAAAAACATAAACCCTCACTCTTTTATGGTAATAACCGACCTGGAAGCAAAGGACGACATCAAACATTCTTGGTATAAAAAGAAAATATCTGCGAATAAGTATTTCCTGTTGACTAGTCATTTTAAACTGTCATCAGAGCAACCAACCTTTTTAAATATCAACAAAGAAAATAAATCTATTTGTAAAACCAAAGAAATGGCTGTTAATTTAAAACGAGTCGACGTATAAAAGGAGATAAAGAACTAACATGGTAAATATGTAGGAACTCTTTTTACTGACTGCATAAAAGTCTTTAATCTACGTTCAATATGTTTTAGAGTGAGCTGATACTTTAGTTTAGCTGGACTTAAAATATTCAAATTGACTTCTCGTAAGAAGATAAAGATCACCAGTAATTGAAGAAACCACTATCTGATTTTTCCAAGACTTTCTTGTCCTTGGCCTACTTTCCAAATGTTTTAGTATGATCTTAGACTTTTTTGTTTAACTGGAATGTATGGGGTTCCAAGAGGTTTAACGTTTTAGGTTTAAAGGTGGCATGGTTATTCTTGGTGTGTGTTCTTAGGGTATGCTTTTCACCCTATCTTATTTGGTGGTCAAGCCGAACCGGAATTCAAAGAAAGAAAGAAAGGAATACACTTTTAAACAATTAAATTTGTCCCAAAAGGCGTTTTTACTGTTTAAGTTAATGACCCTAAAAAACTGTCGCACAATATTTTTTAAGAAAAATCATAGCTGAAGCCGACTCTTTTTATTTGCTTCCAGTATTTTTTTTTATAGTCTGTTGTAAATAAATGACAACAATCGTTTGTAAAAAAAAAAAATAAAAAAAATAAAAATTAAAAAAATTGAATATATAAATATTTGGAAAACATGTCTGATTTAACATGATTATTAAACTTAAATCTTTAATTAAAAATATTTCATGTTGAGTAAAGGTAGTTACTGAGTTTTTCTAGATATTTAGAAATTATAGAATTTTATTCAAATGAGCAAACGTTGACTCATCCCACCCTTTAAGTGAAAAAAGTTTTCGTTTCAAGCCATAGTTGTATTGTTGCTACTATACACTACTTGGACACTAACATAGCGCCTAGAGAATAAGTTAGATGGGAACTGCACAAGAATGCAGTATGTAATTTTAAACAAGTTGTGGAAGCAACACCCCACGAGAAAGCAGATGTATAGCCATGAGTAAGAGGAACATGCTGGACACTGCTAGGGATCAAGGACAAACTCGTAAGTGACATTTTTCTATGGAAACCAACACAAAGGCACGCCAGTGTGGACCGTTGAGCAAAGACGTACATTGACCAATTCTGCGCAGATACTGGATGCTGTGCAGAGAACATCCTGAGAGCAATGAATAATAGAGTAAGGTTGGCGAGAGATTGTTATGGATATCCATTATTAAAATCCTAATTACCTATAATTAGAAATTAACTAATCAAGTGACCCTTCTCTTGTTTTTGTTTTTCTTTGGTCAATGAAAATGTTTACTCCAGTTTAAATAAATTATTTGGACAGTTTGGGAAAACTTTAAATTAGCGAAATACTATTATCATGTGATTTTTCCAACAACTAACCCGGGCTCAATGGCTGACCCAACGGATCACGTTTTGTCTAATATATATATATATATATATATATATATATAAATGATGTTGTTGTGACTTGTTATGGTTCGTCTTTGTTCGAATAAGATTGGAATTTAATTGAATAAAAAGACATTAGGAAAATTGCGACATTTCTCTGTTATAACAAATCAAGAAAAAATTATTTAATTCTCCAAGTAACCGCCTTTATATTTTCATTCATGAAGTTTGAAATGCCATTAAACAGAAACCAAACCAAACCTTATTAATCTGTAGGGTGCGTCGCCGTGGGGTAGTGCTAAACATGCTGGACTGCGACAGCGTAGTAGGCAAGTTCGAACTCCAGTCCTGCCATTATATTTACTCTTGGACTAATATCCTTGGGAAAGGTATGAACCCCCTCATCCCCCCAGCTATGGGTTAAATAGTACCAAGACTGTTCTTCTACAGGGATGGATTTGACATTAAATAATTCACGAAGGTTGATATGCCATTAAAACAAAGAAACCAGACCTAATATATTGTCTCTTAAAACATTGATGTTGTGACTAAAGTATCGAGTGTTTACCTGTTTAAAATGATTGTGGAGATACATTTTTGTACTGTAGGCGCGCTTAGTGGCACAAATGTTATCGTCATAGAATCGGCGGTCCGAGTTCAAATCCTGAACGAAGCTGTTTGTGTTACACTTCGCGGAAATTCCCTTTGAGCAAGGGAAAAGGCAGTTTCGCCAACTCTAAACAAAATTTAAGCTCCTTAATTGTCCGGCGTCGAAGTGGAGCCGTAAAATAGAGTGCCGATTTCCCGGGAAATTTTGCTTCCTTTCTGGCTGTTAAATATGGTTCTCTATTATTTGTAGATTGACTTCTTTATCTCTCTCTCTCTCTCTCTCTCTCTCTCTCTCTCTCTCTCTCTCTCTCTCTCTCTCTCTCTCTCTCTCTCTCTCTCGATTCCGTCATTTCTTCCTTCCTTCCGTCCTTCTTTTCTTATTACTTTTATATGTGCTTTTTTATGCTTTCCCTGATCTGTTTTTTAATTTTTTTTCTATTTTTTTTTTGTTTTTTTTTTTTTGGGGGGTTGTTTTTTTTTGGGGGGGGGTATTCTTTTGGTTCTTGGTTTGTTTGTTTTTGTAATTTTCCGCCCTTCGATTTATTTTTTATCTATTCCCAAATTAAATCTTCCTTTCTTTTGATTTTACTTTCCTTTCATACCAGTTCCTCTTTTAATTGGCGGTTTTATTTATTCTACAACAAAAAAACATAAACCCTCACTCTTTTATGGTAATAACCAGACCTGGAAGCAAAGGACGACATCAAACATTCTCGGTATAAAAAGAAAATATCTGCGAATAAATATTTCCTGTTGACTAGTCATTTAAACTGTCATCAGAGCAACCAACCTTTTAAAATATCAACAAAGAAAATAAGTCTATTCGTAAAGCCAAAGAAATCGCTCTAAATCAAAAATGAGATACCAATCGAAGTGAAGAGAGAAATAACGAAGTGACATAGCAAATATCTAGAAACTCTAAATGCTGACTGTATAACAGTCATTATCCTACGTTCAAAATGCTTTAAAGTGATCTGATAATTTTTTTGTTTAGCTGGACTTAAAATATTTAAATTGACCGCTAGTAAGTAGACAAAAATCACTGCCAAGTGAAAAAAAAAACATGATTTGATTTGTCCAAGACTTTCCTGTCTTTGGTCTACTTTCCAAATGTTTTAGAGTGATCTAATGTTATATAACCCTCATACGATATCGGGTATATAATAGAGAGAGAGACAGACAATTAGATAGATGATGGTCTTACTAGGCAATTCTACTTCTACTGGTCCTACATCGGCCGCCATTTTCTCTGGGCCGATCTAGTGGGCTTCTGTTAATGGTTGATCTTCTTTCTGTTGATTCTTCTTCGTGCTGGGCTGGTTATTGTTTGTAATATTCAATTAACAAACAAGACTTGGTTGTTTTCTTGATCAAGTTTTATTTCGCAACCCTGCCCATTTGATTCCGCAGCGAGGAGATCAACTCAGAGCGACGACTTACACGTCCGTTCGTCTGAAATTTCTGCCGAATCTAACTTGAACTATCTCACGCGCCCAATCGCGCGTTTTCAAGGGTCAAGCAAAAGGTTAGTACCCGTCAACTACTGTTGGATAACTTTCCATGGACCCATCATTCTAAGTCTAACGGACTGTATTCAAAATTCTAACTACAGGTATGTTCATAATCTATAAGCTCTCATAAATTATGTAACACTAATACTTTTTGTTTAGCTGAACTTAAAACATAAAATTGACGGCTAGTAAGAAGACAATGTTCACCAGTAAGTGAATAAACCACTATTTGTCTGCCAAGACAAGAGAGTCTTGGACAAATCAGATAGTGTTTTCTATCAGATTTGCCCAACACTCATTTTATTATACTCTTTTTATAAAAGAACAGTGCTGGTATTGATATGATGCTGCAAGGGAATAGTTAGATGTTTATTAGTATAAAATTAGCGGAAGTACCCAATCCATGATTTAGGAACACCAGAGAATGGGGGAGAAATGAGGAAAAGACGAAAATAATTTATCAAATTCAATATCAAATTTTAAAAGTTTTAAGAATTCGTGTATTACAATGTTCATTTATTTTAGGATTTTTTCTTTATATCTAAAATATTTTTAAAAAACTGTAATCCTAATCTCGTGGATTTTAAAACGATTTTATTTTTCCAAAACCTTTTTTTTTTCTTTTTTTTTACATATGACAAAAAATTAAATTCAGTACTTAATTGCTTGTCGGGTTAAATGATAAAAATGTATTCGTTTAATTTATTTTCTTTTTTACCCTCGAACATCTAACAATAAAAAGAATCTGAGAATTGAATATTTGTACATATTTGTCGGTGGAAAATGAAAATTATTATTTTATTCTATGTATAGATTATTTTTGTATATTTATTTGTGAAGAACTATGAAAATTTGTTAAATGATTTTTAATTATTGAATTATTCATTTAATCATAAAAATCAAAAACTAAATTTTGTACTTTTCCTTATTATAAACATATTAAAGTGCATGCGTGATTTTAATGCTCAATGACATTTCTTTTCTGAGTCGACTCGTACATACCAAAATAGATGCGGCTATTTCATAAACATATATATATATATAATATATATATATATATATACCGACCCCTCCGCACGAGCAGTTTCTTAAGCGGAGTTTAACGGGTTTTTCAGAGTTTTCCTTCTCCTAGACCGGTTGCCTAACCAAGGTTAAAGAGCCAAGCCTGTCCTACTATTTACCCATAGCTGGAGAGATAGTAGAATCCATACCTTTCCCAGGGGTATTAGCGCTAAGTGAAATGCAATTACCACGTCCAGGATTTGAACTCGGGGCGACGAGTCCATTTCCTATGAATTTAGCCATTACACCACGCGTCTATATATATATATATATATATATAGAGAGAGAGAGAGAGAGACAGACAGACAGACAGACAGACAGACAGAGAGAGAGATGATTGCGGCTGTTTGCTGTTGATAATGTATATAAAAAAACATTGTTTACATCCATCCTTTTATTTGAAAACATATCGAGAGTTATCACGGTTTGTCTTTGTTCGAATAAGATTGGAATTTAATTGAATAGAAAGACATTAGGAAAATTGCGACATTTCTCTGTTATAACAAATCAAGAAAAAATTATTTAATTCTCCAAGTAACCGCCTTTATATTTTCATTCATACTGTTTGTCTGCTTCGCTCAATGAATGGCCCGACCTGTCGGCTGGGGCTCTAGAATACACCGACTGCTCCTCTGCAAATGAAGTAAAATTGGGCCACCTGTTGGCCGTGGGTGGTAAACTGTGTTACTTAAGGATGGAATCCTGGTGGCTGAGCAGTCCATCACATGCAAAACTCCTCTTAGGCCCTAACTTTGGCTAGTTGGCGGTCGGAATGCCCCCTTTGATCAATTAGCTGGTCATGTCAAGCCCTAGTACCTATATGACTGTCCCGACCCTATTGCCCTTCAGGAAAACCCCCAACCTTTTGTCATATATGTTGATGGTCTTAGTGTCCTGGGTATGACGTTAAACTGCATCTAATGGTGAAGTTCCAATTCTAGAGCTTTGGATAGTGTGGAGTACCATTACTCCCAGGTCCACTCAGACTAGGAAGTAGTACCTGTTAGGGTCCAATCTATGGGTTAAATAAATCAAAAACATGTTTAAAAGTAAAAATTGAGTTTTACAAAAATTGAATACCCCCAAAAATGAATAAAACCAAAAGTAATCAGCATAAATAAGCTAAGGGTTGACTTGCCGTAAATCCCAACCAACCAACCAACCAAGCATCAATGTATGGCACTAAATGACATCCGTTGGTGAAGCTACAGTTTTGGAGGTCTGAGGCGTGTGGGTCGCCTTCAATGCCATTACTCCCAGGTCTACTCTGTCCAGAGTGGTAATACTTTTTAAGGCCTGTTGGAATTAAACCTCTCGACTAATAGGGGACACGAGAGGTAATTACCCCCCGCTTCTGTCAGTAGGCGTTAGGTGACGTAGCGAGCAGAATTATAAAAGAAGAAGCGACAGACAAAACCCTCTTTTGTGTTCTGCTTGGAGAGAAGTCACAACGCAACACAGATTCCTGTCCATGGATAGGGGTCTTTCTGCCCCAGGAACCTCGTGTCCCATGAATGTGATAACACGAAAGTCTTTACAGTTTCCTTTTCTACCAGGTACATATCAATGACTTTCTCTCACTAAAAACTTCTTTTCATATTAGGTAATTTCGCACATACAAATCTGTATAAGCTCTTCCATGTGTCTCTTATCGTGTTTGCATTCTCTTCTGGTAAGTTTGCTTAGGCAATAAAATATTATTGTTGTTACTTCGCCGTGAATTGTGCTATAATACAACGGTGGGTACAAGAATGTGTGTGTGCATATAAATGATGCACACTTAGTTATATATATACATAATAGTTAGTTAAATTGAATTAATAAATAGTAAGTCAAGCCACATCTATGTATAAATATGTGTGTGTGTTCTAGTGTGGATAATGGGGGTATACATATGTATAGATAGATAGATACATATGTGTGCATGTATACATACATGTGTGTGTATGCATATATGTGTAAGTAGGCATATTGTTTGTGGGTGGCAATAGGCAACAAAAGCATAAAACTGAGGATAGATATAAAAGGATGATAATCTCTTCTTAGGAGACGAGGAGACTGGGTTTTGACCAATTTGAGGGTCAACGATAATTTAGACTAGCAATAAAAGATGACCTAGATTAAGACAAAGAACTTTTCAAAACACCCAGTTTTAGACACAAATCTCGGAGGATGAGATTTCGTACGAGAGTGAGATGAGATTTGGGGATTTCTGGGAAATTTGAAAAGTTTAGTCAGTTAGCTTTGGACAGCGGGGAGAGCAGATGAGCCTTGAACACTGAGGAAGTTAAGATGTTAGATGCCCACTAGAAACCAGCCTTAGCAGAGGTCTCCAAAAGGAATGGGGGTGATCCCCTCTCGACAGACATAGAAGCAGATGAATTAGAACCAGAGGAGAGACTGATGTGGATGAATACGTATTATATATCTCCCTGCCATTTCTGAAGTTCACCTGACATTGTCTTCTCTTCATCTCTCTTGCTGTTGTTTTGTTTCCCTTATGACACATGGGTGCGTTCCAGACACGGCGTTGGGGTTTTGTCAGACGATAGATACGGCCAGTGACAGAAGTGACAGAGATGATCCGGACAGACTGCTATTGATCATCAATATTCTCTTCGGACGTCCTGTACGTAACGATCCAGGTATCGATCTGGGAGACTGCTATTGGTTGTGATCGATATTCTCCCAGACGATTTGGACGAGACGGGAATGATGACGACTCGACCCCATGTTGTCATAGTGCACCACTCGACTAATAGGGGATACGAGAGGTAATTACCTCCTATTTCTGACAGTAGGCGCTAGGTGGCTTAGCAAGTAACATTATAAAAGAATAAGCGGAAAAGTAAAAAAAAACCTTTTAACTTCTGCCCCGAGAAAAGTAACGCACCAGATGCGTTACGGAATCGGAATCGGAATAAGAACAATAGACTCTCATGGATTAAATAAGGGTTCGGTTCGAAGTTCCATGAAGGATCCCGATTACGACATGAAGGCTCCTGTGTTTGACAAGAAGGTTCCTGAATTCGACAAGAAACACTGAAGAAGATCAGAAGGAAAACGGCCGAAACGTTGTGTGTATAACAATAAAGATGAGGACGACAGTCCGAAACATCTAAATAATACAAATTTTACTAATCAACACGATTTTTGGTGCCAAGAATTTTTTTTAAAATAGCTAATCTGGTGGTGCTAATTCCGTTTTTCATGGTTAGCTACCGTTTTTGCTGCTCTAAAATTGCTCATTTTTTGAAAAAATATCAATTTATGACCGCAAAATTTATTTAATAAAGATTGTAGAAATCCATCAATTTTCAGGTAGAAAGAGCAATTTGTTTCAGCCACCTGAAATAAATTATTTTTATGGAAAAAAAAAGTGTTTATGAGTCAAAGATTTTCAAATAGAAGTACCGAATTTTTCCAATTTATCGCCAAAATTTAAATTATTATAAGTGTTATCAAGCCTCATCCCCAAAATTCAGACAAAATAACCACAACAGTTTTCATGTCGTAAAACCAACTAGACAATATCAATTAATATGATTCTACAGCACTAGATGACTTCTATCAATTTGTTTATAGATACCTGCTTTATCTGACTAACATCGCAGTGCATTACATGCCGACAATTAGATAAATCATATACTAAAAAGAGGCACTAACTTTCTAGACAACCAACTATGAATATAATACAATCAAGTATACGAATATAACCAAATTATGAATATAACCAAATTATGAATACAACATAAATTTTATAAACTTCTTGGTGTCGTACTGAAACATCTGCTGTTCGATAATATTTCAAGTGAAAATTAATACGGAAGGATAAAAAGGCAATTAATGTACATAAAGCCATAGGGCATAATATACTGAAATGCATTAATAATTATGGAGCCTTATAAGTTGATTTTTGGTCTGATGTTTTCATTGTACAGAGAGATTCGAAAGTCTTGTCACCCATACATATTCATATCTCAGTTAGGGTAACGTAAACGTGAAGTCAACGGTGTTTGGTTACTGACAGTTTCTCGCCATTGCGATTTTCAAAGCTGGTTTAAAAATCGTATGGGCACGAAACCTTCAGTAACCGTTGATTTTATGTTCACGCTATCCTACCTTAGATATAAATGCTCTATCAACGGTATTAAGCACTATTTACTTATAAATATAGCACACTATTTTATCAATATATATATATATATATATATATATATATATATATATATATATATATAATGTCTTCCGTAATAGTCACGCGACTAATACATGGTTGATTAACTTGTTATGCCAACCATGTAATCGAGATGAGATTCATAATTTATTCAGTTTAATGAAATAGTCAAACGGTGTGTTTGAAAATGGCGAGGCCGACAATTTGTGGGAGACTATGTGCTCAATTAAAGTCATACCTAATTTTGTTAATTAATTAATTATAACTAAATGAATTAGGCGTGCATATCGGTTTAAATGTAAAGCGTAAACAAATCGAGAAAAAGTCCTCTCTGTATGTACATTTCAGCCCATTAGGCCTCATTACGATATGCACGCCTAATTCATTTAGTTATCATTAATTAATTAACAAAATTAGGTATGACTTTAATTGAGCACATAGTCTCCCACATTCAGTTGAATCTAACAGACATCAAACGTCTCGAATACTAAGGGTCGTGAGTTTTTATCCTGTTCTTATTATCTGCCTATTTTATATTTGAAAAATACTAGAATATCACTCTCCCTTCACAGTACATAGACCACTATAAAAATGTTACGGAGTAAAAACGCTTTTAGCTATGGTCACGCGACTGAAGGTTTAATATAGCCTCGTGTATATATATATGTATATATATATATGTTGTGTGTGTGTGCGCGCGTGTGCGTGTGTGTCTATATATACATATATATAAAGATGTTTACATCATTATATATACATATATTATGATGTTCATGGGTTATTTAATGCTAAAGTCATTCTTGTAGAAGAACAGTAGTCGTATTATTTAACTCATAGGTGGATATGTAAAATAATTAAGTATCTCAATTAATTATGTCACTAGTTAAGCATTGTTTTTTGCTTTAATATTTCCTTCTATCTTCCTCTGTTTGGCCGACTACTAGAGCGATCTACGGTGAGAATAGATTTCATACTGTCAAACGATAAAGCGGTTGGTGTTCGACTATTTTTTTTTCGCACAAGTTACCACGGACAACAACAAAAAAAGAACAGAAGAACCAAAAGGGATTATTAACGTTATAGGGATGCAGACTTTAAAGAGTTAATTCCCTTGTAAGTTAAGTGAAACAGAGATAACTTTTATTGAAAAAGATTTTTATCAACAGCTACGTAAGTATTCAGACTATGAATAATAAAACTATTTGTAATCAGACAAAATGTTGGCTTTCTTTTTAAAAAAATCTGTGTTTTTCAATTATTTGAACTGGTAAATAATTCAAAATCACTTATTTTGACACAAAGTTTTCAGAATAAATATATCGGTTAAATATCCGACAGAATTGAAGAGAAATCGGAGGGAGAAAAAGCGTTTATATATTCATTATCAAGTTTCTCTCTCTATGAGCATCATCATATGATCATTCGGAATCTTTTTGTTTATGTTAAGATATATATATATATATAATATATATACATATACATATATATATATATATATATATATATATATATATAAGTTAAGAGAAAGGAAATGAATCCGACTATATGAGTATAGATAAAAGGATATGAAAACAACACAATATGTTGTTAAAGTGAAAAGATTTTATATCATATTCATAGCTAATATTGAACAATATTTCAATTTATAAAAATCATGTTCAGAACTTGTTTATACTCCAGACTTTATTTTTTTATGTTCTGACTTTATTTTTTATTGGTTGGTTTAGTCTATGCTAATTTATTTACGGTGGAAGGTATTGTATATTGTGAGTTTGCTCCAAATCTCTTTAGTCAGATCTTAGCCCTGAAGAGCACTAAGCGAAACTTTGAGTAGGTCTATCTGACTCATTAGGTTTATATATATATATATATATATATATATAGGTATATATAAAAACAAATTTTTTTGTGATGAAACAAAGAATATATATATATATATATATATATATATATATATATATAATATATATAATATATATATATATATAAAGTGTTGTTGTGAGTCCAACGGGAGAAAATTAAATATTTATAAAAAAAAAGAAGATCCGCAAAATGGATTATGTTTTTAGAAAAAAAAACTTATTTTCATATACACTCGGCAAGGATTATTTTACAATCTTTGTTGTCAATCAAAATTAACATCAAATTATATTTTGTAATATTACCTCATGAAATTAGTGTTGTCCATGAGAAATTATGCAAAGTTTCGTAAAAATATTTTGTCATAGATGCAGTGCCACATCGGGATATTGATCTAGCTATGAAAAAATCAAAAAATCATCAATAACTTAAAACTGGTTAAGTTTAAGCCTTTTTTATAACATTTTGGGATTTCTTAGGCAAAAATGCTTTATATATATATATATATATATATCTCCCGATTAATCATCTCGATTCATCATTCACTGATGAATCGGGAGAGTTAGACACTTTGTCTAGCTCCCTGAAATAGACTATAATGCTAAATCTCTAAGTCTTTTGTTATTTCTTTACTCATATATTTGCTCTGTGACTCTAACATTAAGAGCACACATTGAGCTCTCAAACGGCGACAGGTTTTTTTAAAATAAAACTCTTGTGTCGTAAGGAAGATTTCTTCTCTGGACTTTTGGATTATATATACATAGGTTGTCTGAACCTCATACGTCGAAATCGACGGGAGAGTCCATCATATATATATATAATCAAACAGTACACTGTGTTTCGACGTATCACAGTGTGGCTAGACTTAACAGACTACTTCTGGTGCGAAATCCATCTGTCTGATTCCTTAACCCTTACGGTCACTTAGAGAGCTCATATCCTTAAATAACATAGAGTCTTGCTTACGCGAATATGGTGAACATCGGTTAAATTCCCGTCCAAAAAGATTTACCAGGTTTGGGAGCATATACTATAGTCGTCCACAGATACTGTGTTTCGCCGTATCCCATCTCCTCGTTGTGG
This sequence comes from Doryteuthis pealeii, assembly GCA_023376005.1. Classification (NCBI taxonomy): domain Eukaryota; kingdom Metazoa; phylum Mollusca; class Cephalopoda; order Myopsida; family Loliginidae; genus Doryteuthis; species Doryteuthis pealeii. Next base: position 98,734,681 of record CM042141.1, read on the forward strand.
CTAGACATAACAGACTACTTATAGCCAGAAGCGAAACCCATCAGTCGATTCCTTAAACATATATAAATGTTTGTGGTGTGTGTGGTGCGCGCGCGCGTGTGTGTGTGTGTGTTACATTGCAAATATGATTTATATATATATATATATATATATATATATATATATATGTGTGTGTGGTTGTGTGTGTGTGTGTGTTGTGTTGTGTGTGTGTGTGTATGTAGAATGTTTTGTAGAAAAAACAACAAGATGTTAAAAGTTTTGCTGACAGAAATCTGTTTCGACATTATGAAGATGTCTTTATCAAAGCAACATTGTAAACGGAAAGACGAAATAAATATATCATTAATCACGAGACACAGAACGCTCTCGATCAGTACCGGAATTTTCAAAAAAAAAAGAAGAGCGTTCTGTGCCTCGTGATTAATGATATATTTATTTCGTCTTTCCGTTTACAATGTTGCTTTGATAAAGATATCTTCATAATGTCGAAACAGATTTCTGTCAGCAAAACTTTTAACATCTTGTTGTTTTTTCTACAAAACTTTTTACACATATTGTCGGATTCAATATCCATTTTACCTTTCATATATATATATATATATATATATATATATATATATATATATATATTTAGGGAGATTATGTGCTTAATTACAGTCATACCTAATTTGTTAATTATTTATAATTAAATGAATTAGGCGTGCATATCGGTTTAAATGTAAAGCGTAAACAACTCGAGAAAAAGTCAATCTCTGTATGTACATTTCAGCCCATTAGGCCTCATCAGCAGAGCTATAGACAGGGCAGTGATATAGACAGGGCAGTGCTTTGTGCGTGATTCGAACCCTACCCGTCAGGCTGACAGGTGGACATTCTAACCACTACACTAGCTGGCTTCCCCAGAATCTCTCGTTATTTTAAACCTATATGTATATCGCACTTTTGGGTGATTTATGGCACGACAGTATGAAGTGGTCAAACGATGTATTTGAAATGGCGAAGGCCGACAAATTAACAAATTAGGTATGACTTTAATTAAGCACATAATCTCCCCAAAAATTGTCAGCCTTCGTCATTTGAAACACATTGTTTGTTCACTTTATATATATATATATATATATATATATATATATATATTATATATATATATATTCATATTTGCAACGTAATAGATAGATAAAAACAAGAAAAGTCTTGATTGATGAGTTCGAAAGTTTTTTTGTCGAAAAACAGTTTTTGATTGAAGACGAAAAAAAATTTAATTTTTTTTTTTTTTTTTCAAGCAGAATTTTTCAAAAAGTTTTATCAGCCGACTAAATAGCATTCAAGATTTATCAATCAATTACCATCACTCATTCATTCACTTAAGAAAATTTGACTACAAAGAAAACGCCGTAGGTGATTGAATTTGAAGCCATTACAAAGAGCCGCACCTTTTCCAATCCCCCCCCCTTCACCGGTGTTTCCAGTTAACCCTTCGTTGCCCAACGTTCTTCTCTCCATTGTATCGAAAGTTCATAGGAATCATCCAAAGAAGTTCTGATAATTGGATTTGGAAATGAAATAATCAGATTATATTAAGCAGATTTTCAATGGGTTATCTCTTCTCTCTCTCTCTCTCTCTCTCTCTCTCTCTCTCTCTCTCTCTCTCTCTCTCTTACACACGCAATCTCTCCCGCACACACACACAATCTCGTTCTCTCTCTCTCTCTCTCTCTCTCTCTCTCTCTCTCTCATTCTTTCTCTCTCTCATACACACACACTCTCTCTCTCTCTCTCTCTCTTACGCACCGCACACATATTCTCTCTCTTTCTCTCTCTCTCTCTCTCTTTTCGCACACGCACACATATTCTCTCTCTCTCTCTCTCTCTCTCTCTCTGTCTCTCTCTCTCTCTCTTACGCAATCTCTCCCGCACACACACACAATCTCGTTCTCTCTCTCTCTCTCTCTCTCTCTCTCTCTCTCTCTCTCATTCTTTCTCTCTCATACACACACTCTCTCTCTCTCTCTCTCTCTCTCTCAGTCTCTCTCTCCTCTCTCTCTCTCTCTCTCTCTCTTACGCAATCTCTCCCGCACACACACACAATCTCGTTCTCTCTCTCTCTCTCACTTCTTTCTCTCTCTCATACACACACACACACACTCTCTCTCTTCTCTCTCTCTCTCTCTCTCTCTCTTCTCTCTCTCTCTCTCTCTCTCTCTCTCTCTTACGCAATCTCTCCCGCACACACACACAATCTCTTCTCTCTCTCTCTCACATTCTCTCTCTCTTCATACACACACACACACTCTCTCTTCTCTCTCTCTCTCTCTCTCTCTCTCTCTCTCTTACGTCTCTCTCTCTCTCTCTCTCTCTCTCTCTCTCTCTTACGCAATCTCTCTCGCATACACACACAATCTCTCTCTCTCTCTCTCTCTCTCTCTCTCTCTCTTCTCTCTCTCTCTCTCTCTCTCTGAGAACAGCGCCTGATTAGTCAACCTCAAAAATGGTATCACTTTTGTGACAAGATTGTGACACACTTGAGCCTACAACACAAACCTCGTCTATGCAACATACCCCTCCAAAGATTAGGACTTCCCCCATCCTAGTGGCTGAGCTGTCAATGGCATGTAACACTCTGCTTTTGGTCCTTACTTGGGCTAGACGGACAGACGATCAATTAGCTAGTCACGTCAAGCCCCTTGCACCAATATGATTGTCCCAACCATTTTTTTTATCATATATCATATGTGTTTGAAAGCGATGACTGAGGGTCTCGGTGTCCTCGGTATGACGTTAAACTGCATCTGCTAGTGAAGTTCTAATTCTGGAACTCTGAGGAAAGTGGGGTACCCCTATAAGGATGGTGCAAAGTTATTAGATACTTTGCATACACAAAACTCCGACGAAGGTTAACGGACAAATCATTTAATATACACAGCACATGGATAACAGTAAATACAACGTACATAGTAAAAGAGTACATATAAAAAGGGGTACACAAACAAAGATAAAGACACATTCATGAATTGTACATTATAACATAAAAGAGTACAGACATGAGACTAGCGATAGTCCATGCTGTGAGGACTTACAGTAATGTAAGGGGGCGGAGCCCCAACGAGAGGGTTTAGATAAAATATACCCCATGTGTCTCGTAGTTGCTGAAACAGGAAAAAGAGGGTGAAAGGGTTTGAATCCGGCGCTTAAATACTATGGTACCCTAGCGGGCACCCAGCAAACTAAAAGGGGCAGACAACTCCACCAGGCGAATACAACTAACGCTACACCCCTTTATCGACATTACTCCCAGTTCCACCCGGAACCGGAGTGGTAGTACCAGTTAGGGTCCCATTTATATGTTAAATAGATTTTTTAAAATAGGTATTAAAAACGGATGGAAAAATAATTGAGTTTGACAAGAAACTGAATACCCAACAAGAATGAATAAAACAAAATATCTCGACATAGAATAACCCTGCTGCCACCCACCTACTAAATACCTTTGTAAGTTTGTCTCGCAGATCCATTACTACTGAATAGTGAGTTCAATTTTCGCTGGATGCTTCATTCTAGCGACTTTGTGTCACAACCAGCCTGTAGCCAACGGGTTGGGTAAAAGGGTGTCCCATCATGGTGTAATGGTTAGCAAGTTTGTCTCGCAGATACATTACTACTGAATACCCCATAGTTGGGACCTTGTGTCACAACCTTCCCGTGGCCAACGGGTTGGATAAATACCTACACCATCCAGAAATTAGATTTGAAGGTTGGTTATTTTTGTTTAATGGAATATCAATACTTGTGGGCTATTTGATATCAAAGCTTTAATTTCTTTGGTTTTATAAACTGGTAGAAATCATTTTCATTAACGTTATGTGGATCAATGAATTGGTAAAAATGTTTTTCAGTAGCTTCATGTGCATCAATAATTTGAAGAAATAACTTATAAAATGGCGATTGACCTTCATCGATTGCCTTCTAGCATTTATATGATAAAAAGAATTGGAAAAACTAAATGGACACGATGAGACGAGTTCAAATCCTGGACGAGGCTGTTTGCATTTCCAATTGTAATTCCATGTCAAATCATCCAGGCTATGTCACCCACCCCCTTCAATTTTGTCCAGGTTGACTGTGTTAAACTTAGACAATCCCCAAAATTTGTGCTTCCAATTCCAAAAATTGGTGAAGTTATGTCGATTTTTAGCTCTCCAAATTTGAGGGGGATCGCGAAAAATGGCGACTTTTTGTAATCTATTTTTGTCTGTAAGATGAGTTCTAGAGATTCCCTACTTTTAAAAAATGGTTTAGAAAAGAATGTTTGCCCACGGAATCCAAATATGCTGTCATATAAATCTTAAAGTTAACCAATTTTAAGTTATTGATGATTTTTTATTTTTTCATAGCAAGATCAATATCCCGATGTGGCACTGCATCTATGACAAAGATTTTTTCCATTAAAAACCAAACTATCTTTTTGGTACAAATAATGTTCAATATATGTGAAATAATAATGGAAAAAATGTTTGTCATAGTGCCACATTGGGATATTGATCTTGCTATGAAAAAAGAAAAAATCATCAATAACTTAAAACTGGTAAAGTTTAAACCTTTTTTATAACATTTATGGATTTCTTAGGCAAAAATGCTATATATATATATATATATATATATATATATATATATATAGTCATCCACAGACACCTTGTTTCGACTTATCACATCTCTTCAGTGTGGTTTCGGGTATGTCTCTCTGTGTGTCTGTGTGTGTGTGTTATAAATAAAATTACAATATTTAATGTGGGTATTATTTGGATTATTCGGACTATTGTCCTCATCTTCATGGTTATCTGTACAACGTTTCGGTCGATGTGCCCTCCAGCCTTCTTCAGGTATTTCTTGTCCAATTGGACACATAGCCTAGTAGATAAAGAAGTTAGGTTAAGACAGTTCTAAGTGACAGTTATCTCTAGACTGCAGGTTCAATTCTGGTCAGGGGCAGCAGTAACATAGAATAATAATCAACACAGCTTAACACCTGTACCCCAGCTATGGTTAGCGGAGTGAGAACAGGATACCCCCATGGATTGAAAAAAGGGTTAGGTTCAAAGTTCCGTGATGGCTCCCGATTACGACAAGAAGGTTCCCGAGTCCGAAAAGAAGGTTCCCGAGTCCGAAAATAAGATACCCGAGTCCGACAAGAAATGCCTGAAGAAGGCCGGAGGACACATCGGCCAAAACGTTGTACAGATAACAATAAATATGAGTACAATAGTCCGAATAATCCAAATAATACTAATTATCAAGCCTCATCGCAAAAATTCAGAGAAACAATTTAATGTGGGTTTTGGAGAAACAATTTTGTGAAGGAAGTATTCATAGTATTTTTTTAGAGTTTTATTTTTTTAGAGTTTTATTTTTTTTAGTGTTACACTAAAAAAGAAGCGACAAAAAAAATCTGGTGACATAACATATCCATTCAGTGAATGAAAATATTTGCTTGCTGTCCAAGTATCTTCAACTGACCTCTATATGATCTCTGTTATCGTAGACACATGACGCTAAGTTCTCCATTTGGAAGACATTTGTTAAGCATTGGCGGGATATGTTTCAAATTAACCATAAATATTTTGGATCAGATATTTAACCCTATTTGTTTTGTAAGTGTTTATAAACAACTCATGACTGTCCATCATATATATATATATATATTAGTTCAGATATTTAATGCCATTTGTTTTTTAAGTGTTTATGAGTCAACTCGCGGTTGCCAAGCTAGTCTCGCAGATCCATCTCTACAGAATAGTGAGTTCAATCCTCGCTGGATGCCCTAGACACGCAACGTTGTGTCACATCCTACCCATGGCGAACCGGTTGGAAAGAAGGGTGTCTAATCATGGTGTAATGATTTGCAAGCTAGTCACGCAGATCTATTACCAGTGAATATCGAATTCAATCCTCGCTGGATGCTCCATACTTGCGACCTTGTGTCACATCCTACCTGTGGCGAACCGGTTGGTCTCATCAGGGGGTAATTGTTTGCAAGTCTCGCAGATCCATTACCCCTAAATGACACATTCGATCCTCAATGGATGCCCCATACTTGCGACCTTGTGTTACATCCTACTCGAAGCGAACGGGTTGAGTAAATACAGATCCATTATTACTGAATATCAATTTTGATCCTCACAAGATGCTCCATACTTGTGACCTTGTGTCACATTCACATGGCGAACGGGTTGGGTTTTTTGTTTGTTTGTTTGTTTCGTTTTTTTGTTTTTGTTTTTATGCAATTTTTACACTGGCTATCACATGAGCTTCGGTTTGTGCGAGGCTCTCCCCGTTAAAAAGACCTTGTGTTAATCCGGTCTAGTGGAAGGTTTGAAAAATAATTACCCCGTCAGATTTAACTTGATTTGATCGAGTTAACCCTTTTTAGAAGATGCGAATTTTTCAACTTTCTCGTCCGTTGATTTAATTGGACAGAAGCAAAAATAAGATCTTTTATGATATTGTTTTATATTTTTTCTGTTTTTTTTTTTTTTTGTTTTTTTTTGTTTGTTTTTTTTTTGTTGAATATTCAAGTGAATTGTTATCAAAGATGTACTGAGCGGAAATAAACAGATTAATAGATTTCTCACCTTATAAACATCAAAGCCAAAAATTGTAACCTTATGTTGTTGTTTTTTGTTTTTGTTTGTTTGTTTTTTTAGTTTTTTTTTTGTTGTTGTTTTTTTGTTTTTTTGTTTGTTTTTATTTTTTTTTTGTTGTTTTTTTTGTTTTGTTGTTGTTGTTTGTTTGTTTGTTTTTTTTTTTGTTGTTGTTTTTTGTTTGTTTCTTTGTTTTTTTTAGTTAATAAAACTTTTGTTGTTTTTTTTGTTTTTTTTTTGTTTTTTGTATGTTTGTTTTTTTTTTTTTTTTTCTGTTGTTGTTTTTTCATTTGGGGGGGGTCTTTGTGAAATCCCCTTTTTTTAGTTTTGTTTTTTGTTGTTTTTTGTTTTTTTTTGTTTGTTTGGGTTTTTTTGTTTTGTTTTTTTTTGTTTTTGTTTTTTTTCTTTGTGAAATCCCCTTTTTTAGTTTTTTTTTTGTTGTTTTTTGTTTGTTTGGGTTTTTTGTTTTGTTTTGTTTTTTTTGTTTTTTGTTTTTTTTCTTTTTCTTTCTTTTGAAATCTTCTCCCCCTGAACTGGAAAAATCTTCATTATCTTTGGAGAAACAAAACAAAAATTAAAAAACAACTGAGATCAAAATCATCATAGTTCATTACACTACATACAATGCTTTTCTGTTAGGATTGAGTCAGTCTTTGCATAAATATTTCAAAATCCTCTGTTGAATCAAAATGAATCATATGAAAAGAAAGAAAAATCAGCTGAATATACTTTAAATATAATTTCAAAACAATTCACATCATTTCAGATGTACAGGGTGTTCAGTAAAATTGATATCATTTCGTAATTTCCTAACTTGGCAAATTCTCGTTCAAATGATCTGAACATTTTAACAGCGAAGAAACAACTCAATTGTTTTTGTTTGTTTTTGTTGGGATTCCTTTTTAACATTCACTGAAAGCAAAAAGGTGTTTAAATTTTGTTTAGTCATTTTTGGCCAATTATCAGTGAAATGGTTTTAAAATTTAACCGTATGTGTAGGAACAACGGAAAATTTCATGTTTGATTTTTTTTCTTTTCAAGTTTAGAAATGCCATTCATTGTAAAATAAAAGATGTCTAAGTTTTTTAATCCATTTTTGGCCAATTCTCGTTCAAATGATCTCAAATCTTAACAACATGAGTAGGAAAACTATATACTTAATGCTTAAATTTAGTTTTCTTTTTAGACACATATATGCTATTCACTGGAAATGAAGAGGTATTTAAGTTTTGTATATTTATTCTTGGCGAATTCTCTTTCAAATGATCTCAAATTTTAACAGCCTATGTAGTAACGACTCATAATTATATATTCAATGTTTAGTATTTAATTTCTTTTAACAATTACGGGAAAAGAAGAATTGTTGAAGTTTTGTTTATCCTTTCTTTGACAATTCTCGTTTAAATCATTCCAAATGTGTACAAACAATTCACAATTCTATGTTAAATACTCAAATTTTGTTTTCTTTTCATGTATAGAAATGCCATTCACTGGAAAACGAAAAGGTGTTTAAGTTTTGTTTATCCATTCAAAAGTATCAAACTAACTTTAAGATAAAATCTTTAGCATCGCAAATGCGCAACAAGCTGTCTCTTCAACGCTGAAATTACACAAATTCCAGACACTTTATTAAAGAAATAAATTAAAGAAATGGTGAATTTTGTAAAATTCAATTATACGAAAATGACAATGATTACAAAAAAAGCCACCAAAATTGCTCGACGTCAACGTCTCGCCTTTTAAATGACACTGAAATAATTTCAATGACAACAATCATAAAATCTAAAACGATAAAAGTAATTTTCAAAATTTCGGTAATAATGCGATTTTTCTACATCTCTTTAAAATGTCTTTGCAGCAATACATTTACTCATATTTACTCTTCATAAAGACGAGTAGTGTAATTGTTATTACTGCAGCACAGGGGAAATTATCATCATTAAATGGGAATTGTTACTTGAAAGCATATGATTATTTATGAATTAGTATTATAATTACTTGAAGCTATAATTGTTTATAAAGGATTTTGATGTAATGATTATTCTACTATTTGGATTATTCGGACTATTATCCTCATCTTTATAGGTATCTGTACAACGTTCCGGGCGATGTGCCCTCCGGCCTTCTTCAGATATTTCTTGTCGAACTACGATTGCACCTTTATTTAGTGCTTTTTAACGTAGCTCGTCTCTCACATCGGTGACGCCACTAAAATACATCTGATGGCACGGTTCCAGTTCTATAGCTCTGGTGAATAAGGAGTACATTACTCCCAGGTCCACTCTGACCCGGATTGGTAGTACTTCCCATTTTCGGGTCAAATACATATCTTTAAAAATATCCATGTTCGATAGGAATACTTAATGCAAATTAAAAAATAGTAAATAAAGTTGGCAGAGTTGCCTATTGTCGATAACAGCTTGACAGCGAGGAAGTCTATCCTCTTTTCGCTAGCGCTATACCAGGGCGATGTTTTTTGCTGAGGTGGGGCGCCACACCTATCTCAGCTCCCCACTTTACCGCACAGATCAGATTTTCAATCTGTGCTGTTCATGCGCTAAGTTGGTGGGGACCAGTATCGAACCAGGAACCTTGCGATTACCTAGGTGGGTGCTCTACCGACTGAGCTAAACCTTATGTAAATTATTTACATTAAGAATAGTAACTTGAAGCTATAATTGTTTACTAAGGATTATTATCAGTTACCTGAAACCATATAACTGTGCGCAAACAAATGACTATTATATATATATATATATATATATATATATATATATATATATATATATATATATATATAATGTGAATTCTATTAAGATATATGAGTTATTAAAGCTGTAGCCTGCACAAAAAGTTTATAGATACGGTATTTCGGCGTGTAATACGTGTACGAGCAGCGAAAGAGAAGGATCTAGCGAAAAAGAAACAGTGTTCTGAGAGAGAAGAAAAGTCTATGTGTGCAAGTGAGAGAAAAAAAGAGAGAAAGAGATTTTAAGAAAAACTGAGCGTGAAAGTGAAACTGAAAGTGAAAGTAAACATTGCAAAATCGAACGATGCCCATTCGAGCGGAATGACGAGCATCTCACACTGCAACGAGTTACGTTCTCTATTCAGGCTTCAACTAAAGCCGAAGTTCGTTTTAGCTCGATGATTTATTCATGCTTAAATTAAGTGAAGTTAAGCAAATTCAATGCGCCATCTTTTTACCGCAGAACGTTGTTGTTGTTGTTGTTGTTGTTGTTGTTTCTCAGGGGTCTGTTGTTGTTGTTGTTGTTTTTCCGTTATTTCTGAGACTTTAAAGATATGAGGTCAGACAATAATATCACGAAGATCAGATTTCTAAAGAATTAAGATTTATGAAATTTTTTCCAGAAAAACATGTTTACAGTATTAAAACGAATGCATTCCGACAAAAGGATTTGTTTCTTCAGCTTAAAGTATATTTTCCCTTGTACTTGTGTTTGGAGGCGCTCGTCGTGTAATGAGTACCGTCGTAGGAAAGTGGACCCGGCCACCCGAAACATGCTTGTTTGCATTTCACACAACTCCAATATCCTTGGGAAAGGTGTGAATCCAAATATTCCCACCCTACCCCTATGCTAGCTATGGGTAAATAGTAATGCAGACTGGCATCTTTAACTTTGGTATGGCAACCGCTCTAGGAGAAGAAAAACTGAATTTAAACCTGTTAAACTCAGCTTTAAAAAGGACCTTGTATCTCATCCTCTTCGGGTGAGGGTGTTGGTAAATACATATATTTGCTAAGGTTAGTTTCAAGCCAGTTATAGACCTGGATGGGGATGGCTGCACCAGGCTATCCCTCCCCCCCCCAAAAAAAAACAAGTTACATGAGTAACGCCCTCACGACCAAACCAGATTACGGGACCAATGAGCATGTGTAACGCTAATCGTCGTAAGAAGTTAACACGACTACTCGAAAGAAGCCTGTTTGCATATCACATAATGCTAATACCCTGAGGAAAGGTAGGTATTTACCCAACCCGTTTACCAGGGATAGGATGTGACACAGGATCGAACTCGCTATTCAGTAGTAATAGAATTTCAAGACAAGGGTGGATAGTTGGATGCATACCTTTCCCAAGAATATAAGTGCTATGTGAAATGCAAACAGCCTCGTCCCCGATTTGAACACAAGTCGACGATAACCATTACAAGAGAGCCTCCTTAACTCTTGATAAAGTATGATGTACGTATTTACTTAATTAAATGATAGTTTCCGGTCTTTCAGTATTAGACGGTCTTTCCAAGGTGACCCAAATTGGGTTTATCATTAGGGCAATAATCCGTGAGTTATATCTCTTAATCCAAATCCACCAGGTTGCTTTTGTTCCAATGGCCACCCTTTTTGCAGCTACTGTCGTACGAAATCTAAGCAAAGCTCCGCATAGTGATCTCCGCTGCAAACCCCGATAGCCCCCACTTCTGTTGGCTCACATTAGGCCCGCCAACCTTGTATTTTACTTTTATACCCAAGCTGTTTGCCACGTGCTGGATGGAACACATGGTCACAAGTATGGGACATCCAGCGAGTATAAAATTCACTATTCGGCTATCAAGGAGCGTAGACGTTGTCAGCTCCAAGGGTCCATCTCCCCCCCCCCCGCGGCGGAATCAAAATGGGCTGGGGAAATAAAGCTTTATTACTGTAAGAATATAAAGTCTTGTTGTATTAATTAAATGTTAAAACAAGCAATGTCCAGCCCTGTAAGAAGAATCAACGAAGAAGAAGGAACCCCAACAGAAGCCCACTGAACAAGAGAAGATGGCGGCCGAAGTAGAAGCAGTTAGCAAGAACCAACAAGTAGAAGCAGCAGTGTAATCAATTAAGACTAAGAACTATCATCTCTCTCTCTCTCTCTTCTCTCTCTCTCTCTCTCTCTCTCTCTCTCTCTCTCTCTCTCTCTCTCTCTCTCTCTCTCTCTCTCTCTCTCTCCATTATATACCCGAGATGACTCTCTCGATTATATACCCGAGTATGTTAGTAGGGTATGTAACAGTAGTGGCTCTGTGAGACTAACCTGCTAACCATTATACCAAGATGGGACACCCGCCCCTTGGGAAAGGTATGAATCCAACTATTCTAACCCACACTTGCTGTGGGTAAATAGTAGAACAGACTGACCTCTCTGACCGTGGATATGGCAACTGGTCTAGGAGAAGGAAAATTTGAATTCAAACCAGTTGTAGACCTGGAAAAGGATGGGCTCCGCCAAGATATTCCTCCCCAAGACACGCTACATGAGTAGCACCCACACGACCAAAACAGACCAGCGAGTAAGTGAAAGTGAGCATGTGTTTATTCAATTTATATTGTTTGACAGATTTGTTACGATTTTTGCGGCCATTTTTAGGCTTTAAGTGAGAGCACTTTACAGTGGAGATCCCTTGTGTTAAGCAGAGGCTGATCTTTAGTGAGTAATCCTTTGGTTGTTCCTCGGTGTCCTTTAGTGTTGGGTAGAATCCTTCGGTTGAGCAAAGTCCTTGGTTGCAGGTCCGTTCGGCAATGGCGAATACGTGCAAATGAACGGCTTTCCAAGAGAGAAACTGAATCGCTAATAATTTCTGCACAACACAATGTCATAAGAACAAATTATATCAAAGCAAAAATGATAAGACAACAAAACAGAGATCAGACCATAAACCCTTAATTAACCCTTCACCGTGGACATGGTGTGAAAAAAGGTAGTTTTAAGCGGAATAAAGCTGGTTTGAATTTAGAAAGACTGGTTGCCTAACCAAGACTAAAGAACCTAGTCTGACCTACTATTTACCCATATCTGGCGAGAGAAAATACGGATTCATGCCTTTCCCAACAGTCTAATAATAGTTCCCTAGAACCATATAATAAGTTGTAAAAAAGGCTGGCTTTGGCAGTCAACAAGGATTCACATACCTAAAACCAACCAACCAACCATATAATTGCTTGCAAATTAATAATCTAGAATAAGAATATTTGAAACCATATAACTGTGAGAAAATTATTTGTGTCAATAATAGTTACTTGAAGCTATAATTGTTTGCAATTGTGTGTCTGCGTGTCACATCCTACTCGTGAAGAGGTGTTGGCATATATACGCACGCATATATATATATATATATATATATATATGTGTGTGTGTGTGTGTGTGTGTGTGTGTGTGTGTGTGTAATTTGACTGCATTTCTTCATTCAGACATATTTATTAGCCAATTCTGACCGGATATTGTAACATACATTCGGTGACTTGAAGGGATTGAGAGTAGAATATGTAGACAAAATACATCTATATCATTTAACCATATATATATATATATATATATGTGTGTGTGTGTGTGTGTGTGTGTGTGTGTGTGCGTGTGTGTGTGTGGTTAAATAATATAGATGTATTTTGTCTACATATTCTACTCTCAATCCTTTCAAGTCACCGAATGTATGTTACAATATCCGGTCGGAATTGGCTAATAAATATGTCTGAATGAAGAAATGCTGTCAAATTACACACACACACACACACACACACACACATATATATATATATATATATATATATATATATATATATATATATTATATATATATTGCAACCCTCTGCATGAACAGGATATGGCACAAGGCGAATTTCTTAAGCGGAGTTTCAATTCAAAAGTGTTCTTTCTCCTAGACTGGTTGCTTAACCAAGGTTAAATAACCTAGTCCTCCCTAAGATTTACCCATATCTGCAGGGAGAATAATTGGATGCATACCTTTCCCAAGCGTAATAAATAGTGTTATGGGAAATGCAAACAACCTCATCCAGGTGACCTATATGTATAAATATGTTATACATACCGTTCTAATGATTTATATTGCGTGTACGCGCAAATATATACACGCACGCACACATACATACACACATACACACACACACACACACACACATATATATATATATATATATATATATATATATATATATATATATATGCACGTATCATAATAATATGATGGCCTATTCTGCTAGATTTTTGTCTTAGCAGGTGAGTTGTGTACATGTTAATATATTCATTTTTTTAAGGAAAGATTTCGTATATATGCATTCTCACGCGCGCACATATATTATCTTTAATGTGAAAAATATAAATGGAAAGGTAGATAAACTAACACGAACAATTGATTCAATTAATATTTCGCCTTTATCAAAAGACTTCCTCAGATTGAATTTAGTAATCAAATTCATTCTGAGGAAGTCTTTTAATGGATAAAGATGAACTTAATAATTGAATCAATTTTTTGTGTTGGTTTATCAACTATTTTGAGTCCTGCGTATGACGTTAAACTGTATGAGGTTAAACCGTAAAATTCTGTTGACTGTTCTTTGAGCCACTTCTTCACTACAGATTTCACTTCCTCGTCACTGGAATAATCTTTGCCTATCAAGCCCTCTTTCATGGAACTGAAGAGAGGCAAACATTATTCCAGTGACGAGGAAGTGAAATCTGTAGAGAAGAAGTGGGTCAAAGAACAGTCAACAGAATTTTACGGGGCAGGGATACATGCACTCATTCGAAGGTGAACATTGCTATTGAGAGAAACGGTGACTATGTGGAGAAGCAGGGATGTGATCCACAGAGGACCAGTTTCATTTTGATGTATGATACATTTTCCTGTGTTGGTAATTATACCTGTCCTAAACAAAAATGGCATTACTTTTTGACTCACCCTCGTACCTTAAATCGGCATTAAATCACCCAAAAGTGTTGATATGTCGTAAAACAAAACAACCAACAACCAACTCGATATTTGTAAACAAGTCGCTTCGTCTAGGATTTGAAACCGAATTGCCGATTTTATTTCCTACGTATTTCTTTTGTCGATGCCCTGTATACAAATTATTCAATACTTTATTTTCAAGAAAATAGCCAACAATCTTCGCTAGAATTGGTAGAATTTGTTTAAGCATTAATTTACATTAAGAAATGACTTCCTAATTTACGAGAAAATGTCGTTACTTATCGCTACGTTCTTGCTTGTCTCCGTCTATACCACTTATTCCTACAAAAAAATGTTATTTAACGATGTGAGGTCAGAAATGGGTTTGATTTTGGTTTGGTTTGTTTTGTTTTACGGCATATCAACCTCAGTGGGTCATTTAATGTCGGCAAAGTTTCGAAATAAATTCATTCTTCATGGAGACTCAATTTTTTTTATAAACACATTTTTCTATTTAACACATACATGGGACCCTAACAGGTAATACCACTTCGGGTCAAAGTAAACCAGGGAGCAATGGTGATGAAGGGGTCCTCCACATTCCCCAGACCTCCAAAACTGGAAGCTCACCATCAGATAGAGTTTAACGTCATTCCCTGACATGAAGACCCTCAGTCACCGCCTTCTAGCCCCATATGATAAAAAGGGTTGGGGCTTGCCATAAGGGTAATAGGATCGGTACAATCATATAGGTGCTAGGGCTTGACGTGACCAGTCGATTGATCGGAGGGGGGCCTCTCCGACTGCCCGTCTAGCCCAAGAAGGGCCAAAGTGGAGTGTTGCATGTCATGAACTGCTAAGCTACCTGGGTTCCATCCTTAAGCATCACGGGCCGCCACCCACGACCAACAGGTGGCCCCATTGGAGGAGTCTTACCCCTCTGCATCTCTGCAGAGGGGTATTCTAACGCCCCAGCCGACGGGCGGGTCAGAAATGGATATTACCATATGATGCATGTTCTTGTGTTGGTAATTAAACCTGTCCTAAACAAAATGGCATTAATTTTTTACTCACTCTCGTATTTCCTGATATTCCCAAGTTGAATCATCACTATACTCGGATAAACACTTGTAATGGATATTATTTATCTTTTATAAAAAATGATATTTCTAACTTTTTACAAAAATAATATTACTAACCTTTTACAAAATGATATCACTAACCTTTTATATAAAAAAAAATGATATTACTTACTTTCATTTTGCAAAAAAAATAATATTACTTACCTTTTACTTATTTTTTATAAAAATGATCTTACTAAGCTTTTAAAAAATATTACTTACCTTTTACTAACTTACCTTTATAAAAATATTAATATTACTTACCTTTTAAAAATAATATCAAATTTTACTTGACTTTTACAAAAATAATATTACTTCCCTTTTAAAAATAATATTACTTACCTTTTAAAAATAATATTACTTACTTTTTACCTACTGACGTTATTTAAAAAATTATATTATTTACCTTTTACTAAAAGAATATTACTTACCTTTAACAAAAATGATATTATTTACCTTTTATTTACTTACCTTCTAATAAGTTGAAATCCAGAATGAAGCTGTTTGTGTTTCACTTCAAACTAATACCCTTGAAAAAGGCATGAATCCATCTTTTCTCCTCCTAGCTATGGGTAAATAGTAGGGCAGACTGGATTCTTTATCCTTAGTTATGCAACCAGTCTAGTAGAAGGAAAACTCTTAACTCAAAACCAGCTTCTCTCCACTGAAAAATTGACCTTGTGTCACCTCCTATCCTAAATATATACTTATATGGTACTTATATTGAAAAATATTTTTTAAGTAGGTGACTCTTTAGATTGTGACATATCAGGTAACATCTATTTATCTATTATGTTACACACTTATATATAGGAATGTATCTACTTAACTCTTTGCCTACTAAATTTCCTTCACGGCTGGACCAAATTTTCTTGGCATTTTTTGTCTGTATTATGTGATAATCCTTCTGCTCAATTATAATGAATTAACCATCAGATTTTGTTCTTTGCTTGAGCGAGTTGGGAGAACCGCTGTGAACGGTTTAAATTTTTGCCTACCAAATTTCCCCCGTGGCTGTATTAAATTTTCTTGGTATTTTTTACCTGTATTATGGGATATGGACCGTGCAACCTGGTGCCTCCTCGTCAAACAAGGAACAAAAAGAAGTGAAGAAGAGAGGAAAAAAGCTGCCACAGAAAAGAGAGCTAAAAGAAAGGAGAAACAGCAGCACCCCCAACACCCACAGAAAGCATCACCTTTTGTTTGCAACCATTGCACCAGAGACTGCCATTCGAGGATCGGTCTGTTCAGCCACTCACGTAGCTTTAAGTGAGAGAGAGAGAGAAAAAAAAACTACGCCATCGTCTAAAATAGACGGAAGGTTGCCAACCATATGATTGGATATTTCAAAGTTTACTATCTTTTCATCTCAGAACTCATTATATTCAAATAAAGTCTCATTATTAGTGTAATCTGAGTCCTTCTACTCAATTATAATGAACTTGTTGAAATATTTTTTGTATATAAGGCGTGCTGTAATATACCACTTAAACATAGACAAAGCGAGGTCACGGGATTTAAACCCCAGTCGATCAACAGCCTCAATACGTGGTTAGTTAACTATTTAATCGCTGGTATTGACAGCCGTTCAGTTGCAATTTATTCGACATTGACGAACGGACCTACAACACTAAGGGACACCAAGGAACAACCAAAGGATCATACCCATCACTGAGGGATACCAAAGAGCAACCAAAGGTTTCTTCCCTAAGGATCGCGCTCTGCTTAACACAAGGGATCTCCGCTGGACAGTGTTCTTGCATAAAGCCTAAGGATGGCCACAAAAATCGTAACATCAGTTTTTGTATTTTGCCTACGGTAGGATTGCAGTGGTGGGAGAGCCGTTGAGAGCGGCTTAAAGTAGGCCAAGAGTTAAGAAATATTTCCCCTATTTTCTTTTCTATTTTATTTATCTATTTATTTATTTATTTTTACAAAATAAACATTTTTGAATAAATCAAATCCTTGCGTGACTCTGCCAACGCGACTGGGGGTTATTATCCTGCTGGAATATAAACTATGGGTCACCGATCTTAACTCTGTCAGCAAATAAATTTGCATTTCTCGGCCTAGTCACTTATCTTGACAAAGTGAAGGAGCATTCTTCCATCATATCCTACAGCATCTGAAATTAGGGCCTCATCATCTAGACTTGCCAACTTTAAAAGGATTCGCATGTTAATCGGGGGTCATGCCAGAAATACAGGAAGCCATACGTTCATGTGAGAATTCCTAATTTAGATTTATACATTCGCCCTATTTTCATTTACAATGTTGTGATTCGGTTAAGAAAGAATGAAAGAAAAAAAGAGAAAGTGGGACACGTTTAGAAAGAAAGAAAAAATGTGGTATATCTAAAGAAAGAAAGAAAAGAAGAAATAAAGAGAGAGAGGGGGGAGAGAAAGAAAGAAAGAAAGAAAGAAAGAAAGAAAGAAAGAAAGAAAGAAGAGAAAGTGTGGTATATCTAAAGAAAGAAAGGAAGAAATAAAGAAATTGTCGTATATTTAGAGAGAGAGAGAGAGACAGAGAGGGACAGAGAGAAAGAAAGAAAAAAGAAAAAAATAAAGAAATTGTGGTATATCTAAAGAAAGGAAGGAAGAAATAAAGAAATTGTCGTATATTTAGAGAGAGAGAGAGAGAGGAGAGAGAGAGAGAGAGAGAGAGAGAGAGAGAGAGAGAGAGAGAGTGTGTGTGTGTGTGTGTGTGTGTGTGTGTGTGTGTGTGTGTGTGTGTGAGTGTGAGGGAGAGAGAGACAAACAAACAAACAAACAAACAAGAGAAATCGTGGTTTATCTATTTAAAAAAAGGAGGGATGAAATAAAGAAATTATCGTATATTTAGCAAGAAAGAAATAAATAAGGGAAAGTGTATTATATTTAGAAAGAAAGAAAGGAAGAAAGAACATTTTTATACTTCTTAATACGAAACAATTACTGTGGTATATTTAAATAGATAGATAGATAGATAGATAGATAGATAGATCTAGATAGGAATAGAAAGCGGTAGAGAGAGAGATTGGAAGGGAGAAAAATGGAAAGAAATATTTTTATATAGTTTTCTTAATCTGTCACGACAGTTGTGCGACTCTTAGCCCAAATAGTCAAAGTAATCTAACACTTTCGTGAACTGGTCGCACTGGGATCGGGCAACTTTTGTCCGAGCCCACAGTTACGAGAGGACACTAAACTGCCTATATGTCATATACAAGAATAAATTGGGTATATTTACTAAGAAAGAAAGAAAGAAAGAAAGTTGTGCGAAACTTAGCCCAAAGAGTCGAAGTAATCTAACGCCTTCGTGAACTGGTCGCACAGGGACTTGAAAAGTTTTGTCCTTGTCCACAGTTACGTGTGTAAGCCTCCGCATTAAACGGACTATATGTCACATTCTATCCACGTGGAAATGGAGTCGGATAGCGTCTGCATCTGGGCCCCCTAAGAGACAAGGTTGAGAAGAAATAGTAAAAAAAACATTTTTTAAGTCGTAAAATGAGAGAAAAAGTAATGTGGTGACGTATGTACTGACGTTACTCGGATGAAGGTATTTCATTTTTAAATCCAAATAAATTAGATAGAGGACAGGGGATGAGGAAGAAATATGGAGATCTGTGCTGTCGGCACAACCTGCTACTGCTGCTGCTGCTGCTGCTGATGATGATGATGATGATGATGATGATTAGTAACCTAAGTCTTGATTCTTACCCGATGTAGAGAGGTAATTCAGCTAGTTACAGTAAAGAATGTGTAGAACAATAATTCTAAATGTTTTATAAATATGGGGTTTTATGGTCTTTTAGAAAATAATCAATTATCCTTGATCCTCTATATCAGGGTCACCAAACTACGGCCCGCGGACTGGATCCGGCCCGCGACGGCATTTTATCAGGTCCGCCGACGGTACTTGAATTTGTTTCTTAAAAGAGAACAACTTATGTATGTGAGCAAACCTTTTCAAAATTGAAATATGTGAAATCAACCCATTGAACAAAATTCACTGATAAACATTTTAAATCAATTCTCTTGATTGGATGTAGCAATCCAAACCAAACATTGACGATATCTTGAAAGGCAAACTTCAGTTTCACAAATCTCACTAAACCTTTCTGCTAATGATGTGTTCTTTAATAATGTTTTGAAATAAATAAAATTTGTTTTTCGTGCATCTTATGCACTCATCCATGAATATAACATGGAAAGATTAATTTTGTTTTACATCTTTTTCTCAGAGATTCGTTCTGGCTAGCAAGTATTGAATACAATAATAATGTGACCCCGCACTCGTTATTTTTAAATTATCCGGCCCACTGTGAAAAATAATTGGTGATCCCTGCTCTATATAAATAACCGGGAAGTATTTGTTCGTCTGTCTTCTATAATCGGCCAAAGTCTGATTTAGAACTACCAAATTTCACTCTTTGCTTACTTTAAACCGCTCACAGCGGCGCTCTCCCCACTGTAAGCAAAGTACAAGAACTGATGGTTACTTCATTATAATAGAGCAGAAGATTACGATAATAAAATGACTTTATCTGAATAGAATGAGTTCTTAGGTGAATAACTTTGAAATATACAGGTAAAAAATTCTAAGTAATTTGGTAAAGCCGTGGGGGAAATTTGGTAAGCGTTAATGAATATACTCACTGGACCATGGAAAATTTTAACTTAAAAAAAAAAAAATTGAATTGAATAAATTGTTCTTTATGGGGGGAGTCTCTCATAGGGAGAGGGCGTGTCTTAGCAAAAAGACATTCTGCTTCAGCAAGTCTTTTTGCTAAGACACAGGATTTAAATTTACAAAGTGTTAAAAAATATACAAAAATACCTACTAAAATAATTATTCACATTTAATTAAACTTTACTAGTTAAGTTTGTTAGTTTCTCTTCAAGCTGTAGATGTAAAAGGATTGGTTTGGTTCCTTTGTTTAATGACATATCAACCTTCGTGGGTTATTTAATGTCAAAACCATCCTTGAAGAATAACAATAGTTGTATTATTTAACCCATAACTGGGAGGGTGATGAGTGTTCATACCTTTCCCAACGATATTAGTCCGAAAGTGAATATAATAGCGTGAGTGAAGTTCGAACTCACTCACCACCATGTCGGAGTCCAGCACATTAGGCCACTGCCACAAGTAAAATAAGTACATAGAATTATTGCTTAGTTGGGACTAACAGTCTGGACAAAAAACAAAAAAATATTTGAATCGATAAGTCTCCTAAGTGCCAGTGGTTTCGCCTAACTTAACCTGTCGGCTGGGGCGGAAGAATACACCGACTGCACCTCTGCAGAGGGGTAAAATCTTCCCAATGGAGCCACCTATTGGTCGTAGGTGGCGACGTGATGTTTAAGGATGGAACCCTGGTGGCTGGCTAGTCCATGACATGTAACACTCCCTTTGGCCCTTAGACTAGACTGGCGGTCGGAGAGACCCATCCGATCAATCGGCTGGTCATGTCAAGCCCTAGCACATATATACTTGTCTCGACCCTATTGCCCTCATGGTAAAACCCCAATCCTGTTTTATCATATATGTGCTAGAAGGCGGTGACTGAGGATTTTAGTGTCTTGTGTATGACGTTAAACTGCATCTAGTGGTGAAGTTCCAATTCTGGAGCTCTGGGAATGTGGAGTATCCATTAATTGCCATTACTCCCAGTCTACTCCGACCCGGAGTGGTAATAGTGTCCATTCTATTGGTTAAATAGAAAAAATGAATTTTTAAAAAAAGAGACCTAAAAAAATTGAGTTTAAGTTTGTTTGTTTTTTAATGAATACCCATCAAGCATGAATAAAACAAAACGTCTTCGGCATAAAATAACCTTAGAACGGGTTTACGTGCCGTAAAATCTAACCAACCAAACTTAACTCTGACGGAAACAGCACTGCGAACACTAAGAAATCATTTTACTATAATTATAAGAAAGTTGCGACCCAAGTCTTGTCCTCTTACCCACCGTAGACGAGTACTTCAGCTACTTATAATATATTAATAATGCGTCGAAAAATAATTCTAAATGTTTTATGAATATATGGTTTTTATGGTCTTTTTTTTAACTGGGATGTATTTGTTCGTCTGTCTTTTATAATCGGCCAAGACTGATTTAGAACTACCAAATTTCATTCTTTGCCTACTTTAAACCGCTCACAGTGGCTCTCTCCCCAACTGTGATCCTACCATAAGCAAAGTACAAAAACTGAAGGTTAGTTTATTATAATTGAGCAGAAGGACTCAGATTACAATAATAAAAGTTGCGACCCAAGTCTTGTCCTCTTACCCACCGTAGACGAGTACTTCAGCTACTTACAGTATAAAAATGCGTCGAAAAATAATTCTAAATGTTTTATAGATATATAGTTTTTAAGGTCTTTTTTGAAAATAATCAATCATCCTTGAAATTTTAATTTTTTATGTATTTTGAACGATGAATTTAATTTGTCCGAAGGCCATTGTCACTTCTAATACAACTTTTTTGTTGATTATATTTGCATCCAAATAAATTAAACTATAACCGTTATGAATAATTACTTACATTCAGTGCTGTCATGGTATAATGATGTAAAATCAGTGATAGGATTAATGTTTACTAGACGATCCGTGAAACAGTTGGGTTCTTGTTGTAACAGTGATCCATGATGATATTGCTGCTTTTGTATATAAAATTATAGGGCCGGTTTAGTCCAGTCGGTTCGATACCGGCCCTCGCCAACTCAGCGTATGAGTAGCACAGGGATCTTATGGTAGTGTGGCACTGCGCCTCAGACGCTTAAAAAAACAATCTCCCTGGTCTAACGCTAGTGAAAAGGGGATAGACTCCCTCGCTGTCTGGCTGAAATCGACTTTATCTATTTAAAAAAGTGAAGGATACTAATCAGCATTTCATTGTTATGTGCATTCTATCGAGTATTCAAATGATTAAAAATGATTGATTGATTGATTTTAACGGCATTTCAACCCATCTAGGGTTATTTTATGCCTAGAGGTTAGGGAATCACGTTCATTGTACGTTCATATTCATATCTTTTCTGTAGTTGTTCCTTAAGAGAGTTTTTTTCGTCTATTTGTTTTATTTTGTTTTGTTTGGCTTTTTTGGCCTTTTTGCACACGGTCCTATAGAATACGAATAATTTTTAAACAGATCTATTTTACTCATAGATGGGACTACCACTCCGGGTCAGCGTAATTGCAAAGAAAGGGGTAGTCCACACTCTACAGAACTGGTGCTTCACTATCAGATCCAGTTTAGTGTCATACACAGGATACACCTTTGGAGAGGGAGAGGTTTTACTCCTCTGTAAGGGTATACAGTAAGCGTATACTGTCCTGCTAGGTCTCAAGCCAAAATTAAAGAGCCCACTTTGCCCTAATATTTACTCCCAGTTAACTCATGTTTCTGTTTGGTTGTTTGGTTTAACTCCGGGCGTAAGTATTTAAGTTTCAATGTAATGAAATATATCAAAGTAGAAAGACTAATGAAATTAGATTTTTTAGTGATATATTAGACACATTGCACGGTTAAACGCACTAATAACATGGTCTGTTTGAGGCAAATCTCAGATTTTCATAGAGACATCGTTAATAAATAAGATTTATTCTATGTATTAAGAATTTTGACTATAAATTAGATACTCATTGATAAATTTACGAAATTCCTGATGGTATTGTGACGTAAGCAGTGACGTAGATTAGCTTGCAGTCAGACATCAAATCTCCATTTTAATATGATACGAGCAGGGTGCACGTCGTGTAATGGTTATCGTGGTAGAAAATGGACACAGTGACCCGAGTTCAAATCCTGGACTGTTTGCATTTCACATAGGGAAAATACATTTGGGAAAAGTATGAATCGAACTGTGGATAAAATAGTAGGACAGATTGGGCCCTTTAACCATGGTATGGCAACCTGTCTAGGAGAAGGAAATTTCTGAATTCAAAACCTATTAAACACTCTTCTTGAGCTTGTGTCACATCCTGTTTGCATTTCACATAATACCTTAGGAAAGGTTTTGGCATCCCATCGTGGTGTAATGGTTTGCAAGTTAGACTCGCAGATCCATTATTGCCGAATAGCACGTTCTATCCTCGCTGGATGCCCCATACTTGCGACCTTGTGAAATACCCTCTCCGTGGTAAATACATACCCTTGGAAAAGGCATGAATCCATCTATTCTCTAATAAGTATACCCCTAATATTTTTTTAATAAAAAATTATTTTTTTCTAAACCAAACATACCAGGAATTTTATTTCTGGTAGAACATTATACAATCAAAATGATTGTTGAATGGAACATTATACAATAGAAATGGATATTATTAGGTATCACTTGTTACTCTACAGCAGGGGTCACCAAACTACAACCCGCAGTTCGTACTTGTTTCTCCGGCAATGTCCGGCATGTCTTGTTCGTTTTACTTGGATATAGGTAATAGTATATGTTTTGTATGTAAAATGAACTACTGTAAATAGTAGAATCTTAATGTTAGGTTTTAAAGAAAATTAACTTTTATAAAGAAAAAATATTAGGGGTATATTTATTTTTGAGTAATGCTGTATTTTTCTCAACAATTCTCCACACATAGTAGCCTAGTGGATTGAGATCTGGAGAGTGAGGGTTCCAAATGTTAGGGGGTGATGTGATCATACAGATTGTTAACCATCCATTCTTATGTTCTTTGAGTCTTGTGGGATGCAGCAAAGTTCTGTTAGAAGATGTAAATCCTTCCATTGCATAAAATGTTGTTCCAAGACTTGATAACTGAAACATGGGCACATATTTATCGGTGATACTATTATTAGTATTAGATAGGAATATTTTAAACCAGCTGTGTGTCATATCGTGTTTCAATGGTTTGCAAGCTAGTCTCGCAGATCTATTACTAGTGAATAGCGAATTTGATCCTTGCTGGATGCTCAGATCTTGCGACCTTGTGTCACATCCTGCAAGCTTGGTTAAATACTTACAACTGTGTGAAAATTATTTGCATTTGATAGGAATAGTTGATATCATATACATATTTAACAACCCCTCCGCATGAGCAGGTTTGAATTCAGAATTTTTCTTTTGACCATAGCTGGAGGAAGAATAGTTGGATTCATAATGTAGGAGATTATCTTCCCTTTGCCTGGAAGAGTTATCTTCTCGCTGCGTTGCCGTTGGTTCCCACTGGGGGACCTCTGGTATTTAAGCGCCTTATTTGAACTTGTCTTCCTCTTTTAGCTGGATCTTCTCACCGAATTGCTATGGGCTAGAGTCTATCTACCCCCTTCTCGGTGGGGCTTTTGCCCCCCCCCTTACATTACTGTAAGTCCTTTATACAGCATGGACTATCCTTTAGTTCCATGTCTGTAACATTTATATGTTAGGTACATTTGGGTATCTAGTTTATACCTAAATATTGTATATGTATTTACATGTTCTATTCTCCTGTACATTATGTATCTGATCGTTTCCATGTGCTGTTATATATATTAAATGTTTTGTCTCACAACGTGTTGGAACTGTATGTTCATTAATTAACTTTGAATCTTACAATACCTTTCCCAAGATTATAAGGACAATGTGAAATGAAAACAACCTCGCCCGGGATTTGAACTCGGGTAGCCGTGTTCATTTCCTACGACGATAACCGTTACATTATGAGGATGGCTTTGGCACTTAATAACCTACGAAGGTTGATATGCCATTAAACAAAGAAACCAAAGAAACATAATACGAGAGTTAAAAGTAATGCCATTTTCTATATTTCGTATAAAGTTTTTTTTTATAAAACTAATGCCTACATTGAGACTCTAACGACGCTCAGAGTAAGACCCGACTTGCCAATTGACAATGTCCTCCTTCTGCATGATAATGCTCGACCACACACAAGCATCAGGGTAAGGAGAAAATAGCCTCATTCGAGTGAACAACTTTACTGTACTCCATACTCACAAGATTTAGCCCCTTCAGACTATCATCTCTTCGGTTTGAGAGGCAAACATTATTCCAGTGGCGAGGAAGTGAAATCTGTTGTAAAGAAGTGGCTCAAAGAACAGTCAACATAATTTTACGGGACAGGGATACATGCTCTCATTCCAAGGTGGAACATTGCTATTGAGAGAAACGGTGACTATGCGGAGAAGTAGGGATGTGATCCAAAGAGGACCAGCTTCATTTTGATGTATGATACATGTTCCTGTGTTGGTAATTATACCTGTCCTAAACAAAATGACATTACTTTTTTACTCCTCTGCGTACTGTAAATAAACTTTACGGTTATGTAATTTTATGACATTTATCCATCGGGTGTATTCAAAACTTTGGCGGTTCGAGTCAAAATAAATAATTTGTTTGGTTATGTAATTTTATGAGGGAGACGCTCGTTGGGCAACGGTTAATCTTCGCTGGAAATGTGTTTTAAATGTTAACCGTAAAGTGTAATTGCCATGGCAACAACAAAAGCATAGTTTATAAATGGGAATAATCCGTTCCGCTTTCCTTTCCCCACCCCCGCCCCTACATCACGGCACACCAACGACAACAAATGGCTGCCGTGCGGCATCTGTTTATAGATCATTCCGGCCATGTGACTCAGCCAGTACATTGTGATTGGCCCTCTGCGTTGTGACGTCATGAATCAAGATAGCCATACCCATTACTGTCATTTGATAACAACGCTCTCTTATTTTCTCTTTATTCTTCAATTTCGCAGCGGTTCAAAATAGTTTCCGGAGGGTTCAAAGGTTTGCACTTGAATTACCGACGCAAATGTGAAGGAGATATCAATCAAGCCTTCAAATAATATATATATATATATATATATATATATATATTATATATATATATATATATATGTGTGTGTGTGTGTGTGTTGAGTTTTACCAACTAAAATAGTTCCTTCAGCATATGAGGCTACTGCCTATGTCGCGTTAAGAGAACCACGTGGTAGAATTACTACGCGACGACCACTGGCGCCATGAGAATTGGCGCTCATTTCTTTGTTTCTTGTATCATGCTGTTTCGTGAAGTAAACCAACGTTTAAGCACGTCCATTTTACTAACACTATGAGTCTAACCCACACCATTTTAAGTAGCTATAGGCCTTCATATTTAACAATATATATATATATATATATATATATATATATTATATATATATATATATATATATATATATATATATATACATATGAGTATGTCGGATTCATTTCCTTCTTTTTAATATATATATATATATATATATATATATATATAGAGAGAGAGAGAGAGAGGGGGGAGGGAGAGAGTGTGGATGGTATTTGAGGACAGATTTCAGGTTTTAAAAAAAACTGCTATATAACAAACGACACACACTATATTATATATATATATATATATTTGTGTGTGTGTGTTTGTGTGTGTAGTTACCGGGTCTAGTCACACTGAAGAGACATGAAACATCGAAACACGGTGTCTGTGAATGACTATTATATGCTGCCAAAACCTCGTAGAACTTTATACGAGCGACTTTAATTAACTTTCACCGCTATCGTAAAAAAAGCAAGGCCCGTCTGTTGTTTACGGATTTGAACTCTCTGGTGACTGTAAAATGTATACACTGATGGAGGTATTTATCAATTAAAACTCCGCTCCTTACTGGCAGCTGCCGACGGCCAATGGGTTAAGAAACCGAAGTGATGAAAAGTCAGTCGGGTTTCGCTCCAGGCTCGAAATAGTTGCTGGGTCTAGCCACATTGAATAGACGTGAAACGTCGAAACACGGTGTCTGTATATATATATATATATATATATATATATATATATATATATACGATATCTGTATATATATATATATATATATATATATATACTAGCTAAAGTACCCGGTCCATGACCGGACTAAAATGAAATTTGGATCACCAGGGAGTGAGAGAGAAAGTGGAAGACAGTAGTTAGAGAGGGGGTAAGAGGAAAATAATTCTTGAAACTAAAATCATTGAGAATTTGTATATTTCAGGATTTGTATTTTCTGTTTTATAGTTTAAAATTATTTCATATTATTATACAACAAATTGAAAGTATTCGTTTATATATTTGTTTGTTATTGTTTTAAATTTTTTGTACATGACAACAATTCACATTTAGTTCTTAATTGCATGTTGAGTTTAAAAAGAAGCTGAGAATCGAAAATTTAGATTCTTCGTATTGCAATATCTATTTTTGCTAAAACCTAAGATAGTATTATAGGGACCACCAATTGATCAGTTTAGGCCATCTTGAATAAAACGGAAATATTTTGTTATTATTTATAATTAATTGATTTTTCATAGAATTTAAAAAACTCTTATCGTAACTTGTTTTTAGCTACGTTAATTTTCAGTTGATTTAACAGTGCAAAAATGAAAACGTTGTTTTTCAATCATAATTTTCATTATTTCCGTAAGCTGAAAAAAAGTTAAAAAATCATTAGGTGTTTATTTAATGTTTTTTCTTTCAAATGGAAAAAAATTTTTCAAGAAAATATTAATTTTTCTGCAAGTTTCATAGTGTTAAATATAGGGGGGGGGGTAAATTTCACAGGGTAAAATTGGTGGTACCTAGTATTTTAAAAACATTGTTTAAAAACGTTTTGGTGGACCTGATTATCTGGACTCCCCTCCCCCCATCTATTTTTTTCCTTCAGTTGATTATTATCGATTACACACCAATCTATCAGATTGAAAAAAAAATTCTTAAAAGTTCTTTATTATTTGAGTATTCACGGGTGCTTATTTCCTCGTATAAGTTTATAGTAAATTGATCCCCCATATCGGAACCGCTTGAACGGAACCCAAATTATTTATTTATTTTCCCATTAAACTAACCCTAACCCCTAACCCCCCCCCCCAAGTTAAAATTAAGTTTTATTACAAAATTTGTATTAATTACAAAACATCAATTTTCATAAAAGTTCAAATGTCACCTATGAAATCTCTATGTAAACATGTCAATTTTTCAGAACTGAAAAGTTGCACTATAAACTCAGCGATGTTTATTGACTTCACAATAAAGAGTAAAATCATAAAACTTAAAATTTAATTTGTAAGGCAAATTCTGAGGAATATTTTAAATTGTATTTTGAATAATAATTTAAATGTTGGTTGTTAGTTGTTTTGTTTTATCAACTTTTCGGGTAATTTACTAACGAATCATGTCATTTTGATAAACAAAGCGCTTACAATTTTTCGTACTTACATATAAAAAATTTTTGAAATGTTCCAATAACTGGATATTGTCGGATAAACTTGAAATAAATTTCGTCTTACAAATAATTGACTTCTTATCTCCAGTCGGGCCTTCGACTAAAGATAAAACACCGGATTTTGTCCGTATTAGTAACCTTTGTTTTTTGTTTTTTTTATCGTGGTTTGAGAAAATAATTAGTTAACGAACCAAAAGAAAAACAGTTTCTAAGGAAATTCGTCAATCTTATTGTTATTTTTAACCCTTTAAAACTCTAACAATAAAAATTAATAAATAAATTAAAGAATTAAAAGTCATTTTATTCGAATGAAAATCTTAGTTTAATTTATACAAATATGTAACCGTACTTACGACGTAAACTGATTTTCATGATACTGTTATTTACGATTAAAAATTTTTTTTAATAATGTAACTGTAAAGCGTACATTTTGATTTTCTACAATTTTTATGCATTACAAAAATTAAAATGAGTGTACTGTACAATTTAAGAATATGGACAAACTCGCTGTAAAAAATAATTTAATCTATAAAAACACATACAAATTACATATTCAGAAAGACTAAGAGATTCCTAGCTGTCTTATTCGTATTATCGCCTATACGAAGTATTTTTTTTTTTAACTCGCTGTAAAAAACAAATTAATCTATAAAAACACATACAAATTACATATTCAGAAAGACTATTTCATCTTATTACTAAAGATATAAATATTTTAAAGATTAAAATCCTAAATAGGTAAGAGATTCCGATCTGACTGTTATAGACTGCACTGCTTGTATCGCAATAATCATAGGCAGCGTGGCTATCCGAAGCCATTTTTAAATTTTTTAACTCGCTGTAAAAAAATGATTCAATTAATAAAAACTCACACAAATTACATATTTTGAAAGAGTATTTTCTTATCTTTCTAACGATATAAAAATTATTAAAGACTGGACCATAAATAGGCCATAAATTCGGAGCTGAACAGCTTAGACTGCAAAATTAATTCATTAAAATCAAAACTTCGCTGCTGTTATCGCTTTAACAATAAGCAGGCAGAGACAATATTTTATTATCAGGAGGGGCTGATATACGGACAGTTCCGCAAATTGGGTGATTTTGGATTAATTAATCGATTAAATCCCTTAATCAGTAAAAATCAATAACCAAATTTGGAATTTTTCTTAGTTAGAACGATATCAATGTGTATGCAAGATTTTGAATCCGAGTGACCTCCCGTTTTTTTGTTATACGTCGACACGTACATACCAAAATCTCTGTTTTATATATATATATATATATATATATATATATATATACGGTATCTGTATATATATATATATATATATATATATAATATATATATATATATATATATATATATACGGGGGTGTATTACAACTGAATAGTGAGTTTGGTCCTCGCTAGGTGCCCCATATGACTCTGTCACATCCTACCCGTTGCAAACGGGTTGGCTAAATACCTACAACATATATATATATATATATATATATATATATATATATATATATATATAATATGCAATATAGAATGAATAGAGAATGAATGAGAAAAGTATTGGCATATAAAGGTACTCAATGCATTATGGATTTAATATCTCCTTACTGTTAGTTTCATGCTTACTGCAATCATCAGACGAGACTGTCAAAATGTTAAGATTTTGATATTTAAAAAAACGCTGCTTTGTTTAGCGTTTATGTAAACGGGAAGCGTGTTCACGCGATGGAAAGTGGCAATCACCATATGCAGACACTATTAAACAGGACAGACATCCCCTGTCTGATGAGTTTTTTTCTTTTTTTTTTTCTCGATCCTTTCAAAGTTTTTGAGCCAATTTTTAACATACATTAATAAGTGCACCAAAGTTTTCTTCCCTGTTACTTTCGGCATTACGAAATGCCATCTTCGGGGGTGGATGTTTAATAAACTCTGTGTAGATTCTGGATGCTGTACTAAAGACCTGTCTAGGTGTGATACCGATAGGAACGGTTGGTGAGAGAGAGAAGAAGAGTCATGTGTACCCATGCCGTCAGAGCGACCTGATGATGATGATGATGATGATAATGATGATGATTACTGAGCTACAGTATTTCTTACTCTGAGACAAATGTCTGCTTCAACAATATCGGTTAAAGGCTAGAATTTCGACTGCAGCGGTCAATCTAAGAATCGATCAGACCCAATCTTGGTAGCCATAACATTTTCCATCGACGCCACTAACTAATATAACATAGCCACCTTGAGATCATTCCGGCTTTTAAATTACCAAATTATGCAACGTGGAAGAATTCAGTTCTATCGTCCAAGGAATAATACTTTAACCTGATCTCACTTATGTCTTATTTCATTTGTCTATGTAAAAACTCAATAGAATTTTCAAGAATCGTTAATACAAGCAATCTTACTGTGCGCCCCTTCCGACAAAATCGTCATTACTCCCAGGTCCACTCTGACCCTGTGTTACAATTTTAGTGGCCATCCTTTAGGCTTCAAGCAAGAGCGCTTGTCCAGCGGAGATCCTTTGTGTTAAACAGAGTTCGATCCGTGGTAAAGAATCCTTTGGTTGTTCCTTGGTGTTCCTCAGTCTTGCAAGTCCTTCGTCAGTGATTGCAAATGGACGTCTCAGTATCAGCGATTAAGTAGTTAACAAGCCACGTATTAAGCACCACGAGTCACAACCCACGGCCAGCAGGTCGCCCCATTGGGGTGGGGGATCTTACCTTCTCTATAGGTACAATCAGTGTATTCTACAACCATAACCAACAGACGTTGACAACTCCAAGGACGAGACAACTCGCCGTTAACGATAACAAATATAATTTTTTTTATTACAAACAATAAACTTCATACAATGACTGCTCTTTACATAGTAGCATTGCAACCATCAAAGTTTCGGGCCCGAAGCATCATTACCACTAACCCAGGGCGCCCCAGACTTTGTTGGTTTGATGTCACACTGTAGGATTGCCATATCCACGCAATATGATTACGCAACTATATGCAATAATAAGATAAAAGTTCTTCTAATTAGGCCCGTAGGTTATAAGGTAAGAGAGTTCTGTACAGTCGGTGGGAGAGAAAGGACACGGTGAGGAACTTGGGCGGCGATTTTGCTTTAAGCTAATTGACATAGAGTTTGTTTCGTCGGAAAAGACGATGTTGGTACTAATCGAAGAACTTTGGTTGTCTGGAACTTTGTTACTTCGTTCGTCGGAATTTTCTTCTGGTGGCACAGTTTTCCATAGTTATTTACAGTACGCCTCATCTCTCTCTCTCTCTCTCTCTCTCTCTCTCTCTCTCTCTCTCTCTCTCTCTCTCTCTCTCTCTGGCCATGTGTCACACCAAGCTCATGGTGGAGGAGAAATACATACGCTATTTATAATTTCTATTTAAAAAAAATTAATCTGTCTTTGTTTTGTAACTACTCGAGCTGAGTTGTATGTATTTTTTTCAATCACTCTACCATGAGCAATGTGTGGCACAAGGTCAATTTTAAGTCGTTTAAAGTTGGTTTGAATTCAGAATTATCTTCGCCTAGACCAGCTGCCATAGCAAGGCTAACGATCTGTTGTGGACTTGCTTATTTTACCTTTTCTTAAAGTAAATGAACTGGTCCAAGACTACTTGTTTACTACTGTTTAGAGTAGTCGGGGAAGCTTAAGTAGATCTATGGTTTCCGGTTTAGAGGCAATGGCCTCTGAACAAATAAATCCCGTGATCCAAGGGGCCGTCTCCCCAGCAACACCTGCCTCTTGATTTAAAGAGACAGGGCTCGGTTTATTGCCCGGTGTCTGAGGCGCCCGAAAAGGGGAATGCCGACGGGGTCCATTTTTTGCTCTAGCCATCGCCTGAGTTTCGGTTTGTGCGTGGCATCCCACGTTAAAAAAGACCTTGTGTCGCATCCTGACCTGCTGGAAAGTTAAGGTAAATACCAACCTTACGGAGATCATTACGAGAACCGTCTAATTACCTTTTGTGTCCCTAGCGTCGTAATCCCTACATTGCCTTCCTAGAAAAGGCAGCGGCTACACAGTTTAGACACTCGCATACTCAGAGTTGACTTGGAAAGGGAGACAGTCACTTTTAATCGCTGTTTGAAGAAAGAGAGTTTAGAGATATATGTTTAATCCTTGAATAAACTTAAATAGCTGGTGTGGAGGAGAAAAGATGGATACCTACGTTTCACAATGTTATAACGCCAAGTAAAATGCAAACAACTTCGTCCGGGATTTGAACTCGGGTCACCGATTCCGTTTTCTACGACGATAACCATTACGCGTGGCGCCTCCTCGAGCTCAATTATCAGTTATCCACTCCTTTTATTTATTTTTCTCGAACTGTTTCTCTTCCCTTATTAATCAAATTTTAGATTTTCAGCTGCACATTTGAAATCTGCATATCAGTTCAAGATATTTAGGTGTGCCCTTTTTCTCTTTTAGCAAAATTGGATTTCTTCCAAAAACTGATTAGCTGTAAATATATATATATATATATATATATATATATATATGTGTGTGTGTGTGTGTGTGTGTGTGTGTGGTTACGTTAGGAATGTCTTTCCACTACACCACAAGACAAAACTATCCTTCTATGCTTAACTTTATCAAAAATGTTGGTCGGTTGGTTGGTTGGATTTTACAAGCCTCGAGGTATTTTATACCGAAGACCTTTTGTTTTATTCCTTGTTGTTGGATATTCCTTTTTTTTTTCAAACACATTTTTAAAACTCTTTTTTATCTATTTTATCTAACAAGTACCACTACACCAGATTAAGGTGGACCTGGGAGTAATGTCAATGATGGAGTACTCTACACTCCCCAAAGCTCCAGAATTGGAACTTTACTACTAGATGCATTTTAACGTCATACCCAGGACACATCAACAAGTTGTTTCACATTAATGCTGATACAGTAGAGTGTGGAGTACCCCTTCATCGCCATTACTCCCATGTCCACCCTGACTCGGAGTGGTAGCACCTGGTTAAGTCCCATCTATGGGTTAAATAGCAGAAAATGGGTTAATAAAAATGTGTTTTAAAAAATTGAGTTCAAGAAATTTTTCAGTAACCATCAAGAATGAATAAAACAAAACGTCTTCGGTATAAAATAACCCAACAAAGGTTGATATGCTGTAAAATCCAACCAACTGACCTAATAAGGTAGTGCGCAAAAATATTCGACTTCTGAGTTATTTCCCTTGATTTTTCAAATTAATCATCACGAATTTCATTTGATGACATTTATCTATTTAATTAGTGTTAGTAAAACAGTGTACTACGTTAATTAATCATCATCATCATCCTCATCATCAAGACGTACTGACAGCATGGATTCACTTCATCTCTCTCTCTCTCTCTCTCTCTCTCTCTCTCTCTCTCTCTCTCACACACACACACACACACACCACACACACACAAACACACACAATCTCTCTCATACATACACACATACACACTCAACAAACACACACTCTCTCTCTCTCTCTCTCTCTCTCTCTCTCTCTCTCCACACACACACACACACACACACACACAATCTCTCTCTTTCATACATACACACACACACTCACACAAACACACTCTCTCTCTCTCTCTCTCTCTCAATCTCTCTCATACATCACATACACACTCACTCTCTCTCTCTCTCTCTCTCTCTCTCTCTCTCTCTCTCTCTCTTTCGTTCCTAACGACCATCACTCTGGGCAAGGCCTCTAGACGGTACCTAGTGTCCGCACAGATCTGATGAATGTAAGTTTTTGCAAGGCAATACTGGTGTATTTATGTGCAAGAGTCCAAAGAAGATTGTTTCTTTTGAATTCGTCCTTACTTCTTCAGCAATGCCCAATATATCTTATTCGTCTTACTTGGCTAGTTTGCGAGATGGGGGCGATAAATGGCCGTACAACTATTGTTTTTAAGGTGCTACTTCCGAGATTTATTCAAAACAGCCCGCATCATCCTTTTGTAGTTTCCATCTATTTCTCCAAGCGTTTCGTTAGACTCCAGATGGTGCCACCGTATTCTTTTTTTCGTTCAATCTTATTTTTCTCGTAAATATTACGTTAAATCTTATTTTTCTCGTAAATATTTCATTCAATCTTAGTTTTCTTGTAAATATTCCATTCTTATTTGTCTGGTAAATAAAGCATTCTATGTTATTTTTCTCATAAATATTCCGATCTATCTTATTTTTCTTGTAAATATTGCATGCATCAAGAGACAAATTAGAAAGAAATCAATATTTACGAGACAAATAGGCAATCATTACGAGACAAATGAGCAAACTTTACGAGACAAGCAATAATTACGAGACAAATAAGAAATATTTACGGTACAAATAATTACTATTTAAGAGACAAATCAGAATGAACGTAATATTCACAAGAGAAATAAGAATATTTAAAAGAGAAATAAGAAATATTTAGTCGACAAATTAATGAAGGTGCGGTTGATTATCATTTCCGTGTAAACTCAACAGAACAAAACTGGATAGAAAAATATAAAAGAATATGTGTATAGAATAGATGTCCTAATAGGATAAGAGTCTTTGTAGATAGTCTTGAAGCTATTAATTAGAGAATAAAAGTAGTCACTTACTGGTTTGGAAAGGCCCTCGTGTATAATGTACATGGAATTCATGTGGGAGGCGAAGCCCCCTTGTCAAAATTGTCAGCAGACACAACTGGTGGGTTACCTCAAACGATTGGAGAGTCTAAGAGAAAAGTGAGTTTGATTTTCGTGGCACTGCCTTTTATACTACCAGTCGTAATGACATCTAGCTGCCTAATGGATAAACCGTGGCTAGTAAGGGAAATAACCCAACAAAATTATATTTACCGCACAAATAAGCAATATTTACAAGCAAACTAATATCTAAGAGATAAATTAGAAAATATCGTAATATTTACAAGACAAATAAGCAATATTACTTGTCTCGTAAATATTACGTTCTTTCTGATTTTATGATAAAGCGCTGGTCCTGGTACAAACATACATTCTATATATATGTGAGCAGCATATTTCACAAACTTTGTATTGGTAGTCAATGGTAAAATTAAAGTAACTGTGTGGTTTATTAAATGATTGGAGAAATAGTAACCAGGAGGATGGACAAATAAGAAATCTTCACGGGATAAATAATTACCATTTAAGAGATAAATTTGAAATAATATAATATTCACAAGACAAATAAGCAATATTTAAAAGAGAAATACGTAATCTTTAGGAGACAAATAAACTGTTGATGAAGGTTCAATTGACTATCATTTCCTCAAACGGTATAAATATTTATAGAACAAATTCCGACGAAACTGATAACGAGTAAACTTCCATGCGCAAACTCAACAAAAACAATACAAAACAGAATAGAAGAATACAAAGAATATATGTGCATCCAATGTCCTAATAGGATGCGAGGTTTTTGTAGATAGTCTTGAGGCTGCTCAAAAGAGAATAAAAGTCGTCACTTATTGGTTTGGAAATACCCTTGTGTATCAGGTACAGGGAATGTCTGTGTGAGTCGAAGCCCTCTATCATAATGGACAAGAGACACAGTTGGTGTGTTACCTCTGACGACTGGAGAGTCAAAGAGAAAGAGAGAATTTGGCTTTCACGGCACTGCCTTTTATACCACCGGTCGCAACGACATCTAGCTGCCTAACGGACAAACCGTGACTAGTAAGGGAAATAACCCCAACAAAACTATATTTACGAGACAAATGAGTAATCTTTACAAGACAACCAATATTTAATAGACAAATTAGAAAAGACCGTAATATTTACGAGACAAATAAGCAATTGTCGTCTAGTCCACTTATTGCTTCTTCTAAGGACTTCTTCTAAGGGCTAACTTTTTAGTCGTGCAATTAATTAAACCACAAGAGATTTTTTTTATCAAGATTTATTTAACCCATTCTTATTCGCCGCGCGGGTGAGATTAAACCTCAGCAGTAGCACGTCTACTCTGCTTCAATTCTCAGGTTTAAACTGAAATCTAAACTAAATCACGTGACACGCGAGATTCGCGCCTCTAGGGTTAGGGAGCTATAACCGTTCTGGTAGTTTTCCATTTCCCTGATGTGAAAACCAATGGCCCCTTATTCAGCTACAGGGTTTGTCAACAATTCATGACACCATGAAATGTAACAGAACTCGGTAACCTTCTCTTTGAACTCGGGAACCTTCACGTCGAACTTGGGAACCTTCATGTCGTAATCGGGAGCCTTCACGGAACTTCAAACCTAACCCTTTATTTAAACCATGGAGGTAGACTGTTCTCATTCCGCTAACCATGACTGGGCACATGTGTTAAGCTGTGTTGATGATAAAGAATAGTCCGAATAATACAAATTATCAAGCCTCATCTCAAAAATTCAGAGAAATAGAGTATTTGTATTGGTAGTCAATGGTAAGATTAAAGTAACTATCTGTTTTATTGAATAATTTGAGAAATAGTAGCCAGCAGGATGGATCGAGAATCGAGAATCGAACTCATAAAATTAAATGTGAATAATCGATCCCAAATTATACGTTTTAAAGTTTGGTGGAAATGAAGGGTTAAAAGCTTTTCTCACGAAAATTTTGTTTCAAATTTGAAGCAGATCGAATTAATGAGTTCAATAAAATGGACAGTAACGAAAAATTCAGTTAAGATCTTTTAACCTTTGTTGATAGATATATGACGTTATGATTTCGGGCGGAGAAAGCTAGCTGTAAGAGGTCACTGACCCTTTTTTGGCGAGAGGTGAATATAGCCACAACCGTGGGAAATTAGTTTCTGTTTGTCCCAGAATTCCGTCGAGGGAACTCTAGAACTCCGTCTGGTATGTTCGCTTGAAGGAATTACAGAAATTGGCTTTACTCAAGTCCGCTCTGGAAGAGTTCCATGACACACACGTGCATGGAACACATTAGGGGAATAGAAGAAAGTGGGGGGGGACATTCTGTGGTCACTGCCATCATCATCATCATCATCAGGTCATACTGACATGTCCATGACTCTCTCTCTCTCTCTTTGTGGGAGTCCGCGTGGTAAAGTGGATAACGTATTTAGCCCATGACTGTGCTAAACTAAACTAAGCTTATTAAATAATTGCATCTACTGGTTACAAGGCTACAAAGAAGTTATGTAGTTTAAATACAGGTTATTAAAAAGACAGCTGTACCCTTTTTTCATGTCATATATATATATATATATATATATATATATATATATATGTGTGTGTGTGTGTGTGTGTGTGTGTGTGTGTGTGTGTGTGGTTTTTTAATCGTTGTTGAGTAAGGGAGGTAAGATAGCCATCCCGCCAGATCACCAAAGTTAAGCAGCGATGAGCCTATTAAATACTCAATTGGGTGACCACAACAGCAGAAACTATACGCAACAAAAGTCCTTTGTTTATCTAAAATGACTTGATTCGTCATTAAATGATCCGAAAAGGGTTGATATACTGTAAAACAAACCAACCAACCAACACTAAGATAGCCATGTGGCTTTACAGTTCACTGGCTGGGGTCACATACAACATATCAACTTTTCAAAGAACAGGGGCAAACAGAGGTCGAGAATGGGTTTCTAAGACTGTCGTGTGACACCCTACGGGTCCCTGCTGAGCATGCAAATCAAATAAGGGAAATAATCATTTATTGTTTCCCTACAACAATATGTAAATGAACCACTTAAAAATAACAGGTACAATTAGCAACCAGAGACCTGTATGCTATACAAAAAAATACAATCTCTCTCTCTCTCTCTCTCTCTCTCTCTCTCTCTCTCTCTCTCTCTCTCTCTCTCTCTCTCTGCGTATGTTATGGGTAAAACTTAACGAACCGTCATTTGGCTATAATAAATTTATTTCGACCAGAGACTCAACATCAGTCTAGTCTCATCAGATAGCATTTACAAAATGCTGAGAAAACCGAATAGAGAATTTTTTTCCTTTTCTTTTCTTTCTTCATAAGACCAATGAAAATCTCTTTTCTCATACGTCCACTTTTTAAAAAAAGCCTTATTTATGATAATAATAACAACAATCAAATATATATTTTTTAGATCTAAAAAACCGCGACAGAAAATGAACAATATATATATATATATATATATATATATATATATATATATATATATATAGTCATCCACAGACACCGTGTTTCGAGGTTTCACGTCTCTTCAGTGTGGCTAGACCCTGCAACTACTTCTTATATATATATATATATATATATATATATATATATATATACTAGCAAATATATGCACCCTCCGGGTGCAAGTATTTAAGTTTTGATAAAATAAAATATCATATTAAATTAGAAAGGCTAATGAAACTGACTAAGAATGCAGATAAAAAGATCTGCAACAGAGGGGGTATAATCGAAAAATAGAACAACTTTGAAAATAACTATTCCATCATTTTTCATTACTCCCCTCTTTCATTGGTAAATTTTCCTAATTTAACTATTTAGTTAAAATAGGAAGTAAAGGATAATATTACAGTTATTTCTTCTTGTAAATAAATTTCTTTTAAGATTTATCCACGAGATTTTTGTTTATATTTCTTAAGATAAAACCAAACAATTAGAAATCAATAATACCAAACACATATTTATTAAAATAAAATTTTAAATATCAATATGCAAATTAGCCTTTTCTTTCAAACTGTAAACCGCTATTTTGTTGTATATATAAATACAATTGCATGTTATTAGTACGTAGATATGGTCAACAGTATTGATAATGTAAAACAATTTTTATTAATAACTGAAGGTTTAAAAGAATGAAATCATAGAGAATTTGAGGTAAATAATTGAGGGAATTGTGACTTGAGTAGTAATATAGTTTCGGTTACAGACAGAAAAACACACAATCTCCATTATAATAAGATATATATATATATATTAGCCCGAAGTGAAGTAGAAACAAGTTTGTCCAAGATTTGAACTCGCACCATCGATTCCATTTCATACGACGATAACCATTAGACAATTGCGCCTCCTATAGCTTCGTACCTGTTAAGTCACGAGCACTGTTATATCGTGTTGAACAATATACCAAACAATTCTACCAAATTCCTCATGCTCTTGTTATTAAACTCAACTCCGTTATCTATGAGAAATTATCTCGACGCGCCAAAAAAATATTTTTAGCGAACAAACAGTAACATGTGTCATTGTATTTTTCATCTTTTTGTTTTATTCTTCATCTTTTTGTTTTATTCTTCATCCCTGCTGTTGTGCAACAGTGTGTTGCCAAATTAACCAGAACCGGGATATAGACATCATGCCAAGACACCTGTCTGCCGCCTCAAATTAGTTGAACAAAGACATCAGTGACAAAC
The DNA here is from genome assembly GCA_023376005.1 of Doryteuthis pealeii. Classification (NCBI taxonomy): domain Eukaryota; kingdom Metazoa; phylum Mollusca; class Cephalopoda; order Myopsida; family Loliginidae; genus Doryteuthis; species Doryteuthis pealeii. The sequence goes on from CM042141.1 coordinate 98,774,660, forward strand.
AATACTTCAGATCGAGGCTGTGTCTGTCTACATCATAAGCTTTACAGTTACTATTTATTCTTCCGCACATTTTGCATGAGTTAGGACCAGTTTGGCTCAGTCGGTAGAGCACTTGCCTAGGAATTGCAAGGTTACTGGTTCGATACCGGTCTTAGCTAATTCAGCATATGAGTAGCACAGTGATATGTGTGGTAAAGTGAGGATTTGATAGTAGGTGTGGCGCTCCACTTCAGGCGCCAAATCAATCTCCTTGGTCTAGTGCAACGTGGACTAATACAAACATACAAGGCCGAACGTGGTGGATTCCCGTTAATCCGGCATCCATGCAAATTCTTAGCAGGAATTGGTTACATTATATCCCATCAACATGGACTAATACAAACATACAAGGCCGAACGTGGTGGATTCCCGTTAATCCGGCACCCGTGCAAATTCTTAGCAGGGGTTGGTTACATTATATCCCATCAACATGGACTAATACAAACATACAAGGCCGAACGTGGTGGATTCCCGTTAATCCGGCACCCGTGCAAATTCTTAGCAGGAATTGGTTACATTATATCCCATCAACGTGGACTAATACAAACATACAAGGCCGAACGTGGTGGATTCCCGTTAATCCGGCACCCGTGCAAATTCTTAGCAGGGGTTGGTTACATTATATCCCATCAACATGGACTAATACAAACATACAAGGCCGAACGTGGTGGATTCCCGTTAATCCGGCACCCGTGCAAATTCTTAGCAGGAATTGGTTACATTATATCCCATCAACGTGGACTAATACAAACATACAAGGCCGAACGTGGTGGATTCCCGTTAATCCGGCACCCGTGCAAATTCTTAGCAGGGGTTGGTTACATTATATCCCATCAACATGGACTAATACAAACATACAAGGCCGAACGTGGTGGATTCCCGTTAATCCGGCACCCGTGCAAATTCTTAGCAGGGGTTGGTTACATTATATCCCATCAACGTGGACTAATACAAACATACAAGGCCGAACGTGGTGGATTCCCGTTAATCCGGCACCCGTGCAAATTCTTAGCAGGGGTTGGTTACATTATATCCCATCAACATGGACTAATACAAACATACAAGGCCGAACGTGGTGGATTCCCGTTAATCCGGCACCCGTGCAAATTCTTAGCAGGGGTTGGTTACATTATATCCCATCAACGTGGACTAATACAAACATACAAGGCCGAACGTGGTGGATTCCCGTTAATCCGGCACCCGTGCAAATTCTTAGCAGGGGTTGGTTACATTATATCCCATCAACGTGGACTAATACAAACATACAAGGCCGAACGTGGTGGATTCCCGTTAATCCGGCACCCGTGCAAATTCTTAGCAGGTTGGTTACATTATATCCCATCAACATGGACTAATACAAACATACAAGGCCGAACGTGGTGGATTCCCGTTAATCCGGCACCCGTGCAAATTCTTAGCAGGGGTTGGTTACATTATATCCCATCAACGTGGACTAATACAAACATACAAGGCCGAACGTGGTGGATTCCCGTTAATCCGGCACCCGTGCAAATTCTTAGCAGGGGTTGGTTACATTATATCCCATCAACATGGACTAATACAAACATACAAGGCCGAACGTGGTGGATTCCCGTTAATCCGGCACCCGTGCAAATTCTTAGCAGGGGTTGGTTACATTATATCCCATCAACGTGGACTAATACAAACATACAAGGCCGAACGTGGTGGATTCCCGTTAATCCGGCACCCGTGCAAATTCTTAGCAGGGGTTGGTTACATTATATCCCATCAACGTGGACTAATACAAACATACAAGGCCGAACGTGGTGGATTCCCGTTAATCCGGCACCCGTGCAAATTCTTAGCAGGGGTTGGTTACATTATATCCCATCAACGTGGACTAATACAAACATACAAGGCCGAACGTGGTGGATTCCCGTTAATCCGGCACCCGTGCAAATTCTTAGCAGGGGTTGGTTACATTATATCCCATCAACGTGGACTAATACAAACATACAAGGCCGAACGTGGTGGATTCCCGTTAATCCGGCACCCGTGCAAATTCTTAGCAGGGGTTGGTTACATTATATCCCATCAACGTGGACTAATACAAACATACAAGGCCGAACGTGGTGGATTCCCGTTAATCCGGCACCCGTGCAAATTCTTAGCAGGGTTGGTTACATTATATCCCATCAACGTGGACTAATACAAACATACAAGGCCGAACGTGGTGGATTCCCGTTAATCCGGCACCCGTGCAAATTCTTAGCAGGGGTTGGTTACATTATATCCCATCAACGTGGACTAATACAAACATACAAGGCCGAACGTGGTGGATTCCCGTTAATCCGGCACCCGTGCAAATTCTTAGCAGGGGTTGGTTACATTATATCCCATCAACGTGGACTAATACAAACATACAAGGCCGAACGTGGTGGATTCCCGTTAATCCGGCACCCGTGCAAATTCTTAGCAGGGGTTGGTTACATTATATCCCATCAACGTGGACTAATACAAACATACAAGGCCGAACGTGGTGGATTCCCGTTAATCCGGCACCCGTGCAAATTCTTAGCAGGGGTTGGTTACATTATATCCCATCAACGTGGACTAATACAAACATACAAGGCCGAACGTGGTGGATTCCCGTTAATCCGGCACCCGTGCAAATTCTTAGCAGGGGTTGGTTACATTATATCCCATCAACGTGGACTAATACAAACATACAAGGCCGAACGTGGTGGATTCCCGTTAATCCGGCACCCGTGCAAATTCTTAGCAGGGTTGGTTACATTATATCCCATCAACGTGGACTAATACAAACATACAAGGCCGAACGTGGTGGATTCCCGTTAATCCGGCACCCGTGCAAATTCTTAGCAGGGGTTGGTTACATTATATCCCATCAACGTGGACTAATACAAACATACAAGGCCGAACGTGGTGGATTCCCGTTAATCCGGCACCCGTGCAAATTCTTAGCAGGAATTGGTTACATTATATCCCATCAACGTGGACTAATACAAACATACAAGGCCGAACGTGGTGGATTCCCGTTAATCCGGCACCCGTGCAAATTCTTAGCAGGTTGGTTACATTATATCCCATCAACGTGGACTAATACAAACATACAAGGCCGAACGTGGTGGATTCCCGTTAATCCGGCACCCGTGCAAATTCTTAGCAGGAATTGGTTACATTATATCCCATCAACGTGGACTAATACAAACATACAAGGCCGAACGTGGTGGATTCCCGTTAATCCGGCACCCGTGCAAATTCTTAGCAGGTTGGTTACATTATATCCCATCAACGTGGACTAATACAAACATACAAGGCCGAACGTGGTGGATTCCCGTTAATCCGGCACCCGTGCAAATTCTTAGCAGGGTTGGTTACATTATATCCCATCAACGTGGACTAATACAAACATACAAGGCCGAACGTGGTGGATTCCCGTTAATCCGGCACCCGTGCAAATTCTTAGCAGGAATTGGTTACATTATATCCCATCAACGTGGACTAATACAAACATACAAGGCCGAACGTGGTGGATTCCCGTTAATCCGGCACCCGTGCAAATTCTTAGCAGGAATTGGTTACATTATATCCCATCAACGTGGACTAATACAAACATACAAGGCCGAACGTGGTGGATTCCCGTTAATCCGGCACCCGTGCAAATTCTTAGCAGGTTGGTTACATTATATCCCATCAACGTGGACTACAAACATACAAGGCCGAACGTGGTGGATTCCCGTTAATCCGGCACCCGTGCAAATTCTTAGCAGGTTGGTTACATTATATCCCATCAACGTGGACTAATACAAACATACAAGGCCGAACGTGGTGGATTCCCGTTAATCCGGCACCCGTGCAAATTCTTAGCAGGTTGGTTACATTATATCCCATCAACATGGACTAATACAAACATACAAGGCCGAACGTGGTGGATTCCCGTTAATCCGGCACCCGTGCAAATTCTTAGCAGGTTGGTTACATTATATCCCATCAACGTGGACTAATACAAACATACAAGGCCGAACGTGGTGGATTCCCGTTAATCCGGCACCCGTGCAAATTCTTAGCAGGTTGGTTACATTATATCCCATCAACGTGGACTAATACAAACATACAAGGCCGAACGTGGTGGATTCCCGTTAATCCGGCACCCGTGCAAATTCTTAGCAGGTTGGTTACATTATATCCCATCAACGTGGACTAATACAAACATACAAGGCCGAACGTGGTGGATTCCCGTTAATCCGGCACCCGTGCAAATTCTTAGCAGGGGTTGGTTACATTATATCCCATCAACGTGGACTAATACAAACATACAAGGCCGAACGTGGTGGATTCCCGTTAATCCGGCACCCGTGCAAATTCTTAGCAGGGGTTGGTTACATTATATCCCATCAACGTGGACTAATACAAACATACAAGGCCGAACGTGGTGGATTCCCGTTAATCCGGCACCCGTGCAAATTCTTAGCAGGTTGGTTACATTATATCCATCAACGTGGACTAATACAAACATACAAGGCCGAACGTGGTGGATTCCCGTTAATCCGGCACCCGTGCAAATTCTTAGCAGGGGTTGGTTACATTATATCCCATCAACGTGGACTAATACAAACATACAAGGCCGAACGTGGTGGATTCCCGTTAATCCGGCACCCGTGCAAATTCTTAGCAGGAATTGGTTACATTATATCCCATCAACGTGGACTAATACAAACATACAAGGCCGAACGTGGTGGATTCCCGTTAATCCGGCACCCGTGCAAATTCTTAGCAGGTTGGTTACATTATATCCCATCAACGTGGACTAATACAAACATACAAGGCCGAACGTGGTGGATTCCCGTTAATCCGGCACCCGTGCAAATTCTTAGCAGGAATTGGTTACATTATATCCCATCAACGTGGACTAATACAAACATACAAGGCCGAACGTGGTGGATTCCCGTTAATCCGGCACCCGTGCAAATTCTTAGCAGGTTGGTTACATTATATCCCATCAACGTGGACTAATACAAACATACAAGGCCGAACGTGGTGGATTCCCGTTAATCCGGCACCCGTGCAAATTCTTAGCAGGAATTGGTTACATTATATCCCATCAACATGGACTAATACAAACATACAAGGCCGAACGTGGTGGATTCCCGTTAATCCGGCACCCGTGCAAATTCTTAGCAGGAATTGGTTACATTATATCCCATCAACGTGGACTAATACAAACATACAAGGCCGAACGTGGTGGATTCCCGTTAATCCGGCACCCGTGCAAATTCTTAGCAGGAATTGGTTACATTATATCCCATCAACGTGGACTAATACAAACATACAAGGCCGAACGTGGTGGATTCCCGTTAATCCGGCACCCGTGCAAATTCTTAGCAGGAATTGGTTACATTATATCCCATCAACATGGACTAATACAAACATACAAGGCCGAACGTGGTGGATTCCCGTTAATCCGGCACCCGTGCAAATTCTTAGCAGGAATTGGTTACATTATATCCCATCAACGTGGACTAATACAAACATACAAGGCCGAACGTGGTGGATTCCCGTTAATCCGGCACCCGTGCAAATTCTTAGCAGGAATTGGTTACATTATATCCCATCAACGTGGACTAATACAAACATACAAGGCCGAACGTGGTGGATTCCCGTTAATCCGGCACCCGTGCAAATTCTTAGCAGGAATTGGTTACATTATATCCATCAACGTGGACTAATACAAACATACAAGGCCGAACGTGGTGGATTCCCGTTAATCCGGCACCCGTGCAAATTCTTAGCAGGAATTGGTTACATTATATCCCATCAACGTGGACTAATACAAACATACAAGGCCGAACGTGGTGGATTCCCGTTAATCCGGCACCCGTGCAAATTCTTAGCAGGAATTGGTTACATTATATCCCATCAACATGGACTAATACAAACATACAAGGCCGAACGTGGTGGATTCCCGTTAATCCGGCACCCGTGCAAATTCTTAGCAGGGTTGGTTACATTATATCCCATCAACGTGGACTAATACAAACATACAAGGCCGAACGTGGTGGATTCCCGTTAATCCGGCACCCGTGCAAATTCTTAGCAGGAATTGGTTACATTATATCCCATCAACGTGGACTAATACAAACATACAAGGCCGAACGTGGTGGATTCCCGTTAATCCGGCACCCGTGCAAATTCTTAGCAGGAATTGGTTACATTATATCCCATCAACGTGGACTAATACAAACATACAAGGCCGAACGTGGTGGATTCCCGTTAATCCGGCACCCGTGCAAATTCTTAGCAGGAATTGGTTACATTATATCCATCAACGTGGACAAATACAAACATACAAGGCCGAACGTGGTGGATTCCCGTTAATCCGGCACCGTGCAAATTCTTAGCAGGGGTTTGGTTAACATTATATCCAT
>CM042141.1:98781208-98821208 GCA_023376005.1 Doryteuthis pealeii
GCAGTCTAGTACCATAAAATTGCAGTCGGGGTCCGGATCGAAAAACATCGTTTTGGTCACGAGGCCACGGGAAATGCTGAATGAAAATTGCCATAGATAGAAATAGACTTTGGTCGTAAGAAAAATTAGGATAAAGAATCACTCAACAAGTAAACAACACGCAAACAAGCCCTCATCATGTCTTTTCTATCGAACTATGTGCACAACATACTATGCAATATAGACTGAATAAAACTGTATTGTTGTTAAGTGTGTTATGTATTTGCTCTATATTTCTCAAACGGGCCGGTCCAAAGGAGCACTCACGCGACAAATTACATGCGAGTCCCTTTCTGTGTCGAATTGGCTATGAATCCACGCTGCCACGCGAGGGTCTATATTTAAGTGTGGCTCCCATGAACTATATTACAAAATTATTCCAGCAGCATAGTTTATCAAAAAGATAACGCAACAGAGAATAGTTTGGTAGCGGAAAGAGACAAGGTCATTTATGCAGATAAAACATTTAGATGAAATCAGCATACGAGAATAAGCATGTGGGTGCAGTTTCAAACAACCAAGTTGTTTCATAGAACGCATGGATGTAAGCAGATAAGGGGGAAATGCGACCTACTGATTCCTTTAGTTTGGGAGCTTGGGAACAAAGCGGGCTAATGTGCTTAGTCATACAGAACGAGAGACTTCTGTTTCGTTCGATTCTTCATCAAAGAAAAAAGGTTAAGGGAATTGCATTGTCAAGTAACAACGGACACATGAGTGCGAAGCTCCGCTACAATTCAAAAGGTAGACAAGTCTTTTTGTATGCCCGAACAGGGGTAGCTGAGACTTTTGATATCTTCTGTCCAAAGTCGTATATACGATTCTGTTTTGTATTTCTTTGTTCTTTTTGGCGAAGTTACAGCCAGCTTTAGGTCGAATAATGCCTTTCCAGCAATTTGTGATACATTTTCTCCCCGGAGAGCTAGCGCTCCAAATCCTTATTACTGCTTATGAAACAGATAATATTAGATGCAAATTATTTATTTGAAACTAGAAAAAAGCCCACCGGCGGTGTAAAATTAAATTTTTGAAAGATATTTTCGGGAAGGGGGAATTAAATAAAATAGAAGATAAAAACTTATATTTTGTAAGGATTAATTAACTTACGTAGAAAAGCATCATATTCACTTCACTCCACTGAGATATTTGTTTTGTTTACTCCAAAAGTTTCTAAAGATTTCTGATTTAATATTCGTGATCTTATTTTAGAGAAAATTTTAAAGATCGTACGAGTGAAAGTATATTTTTTTGGATTTCAGAAATTAGAATAAGGTGGGGTGGACCGGTAATAGAAACAGTATGTTTCTATTACTTTATGAAAAAGGATTATTTCAAAGCATAAAAATCATCTATAAGTTGAATAAGCATGCGGAATTCTCAACATGAAAATCTGCAATTAACTTGATTTTTTCATGAAATTTTAATATTTTTAGTAGTATAGATATGGAATAAATTAAATATTCATTAGATGGAAACTATACTTAATTCCTGAAATGACTGTGTACGTAACCATTTTTGTAGTTGGTTACAGACAAATTGAGATGGAATCTCCATTATTAATAGATATTTGATCATTCGACACTTACATTCGGTAAATAGTGTACTATATTAACTTTTTAAATAAGAGGGATCTCAGCGAATTATATCTAATCTACAAAATTAGTTTGGTCTCTGTTTTAAATTGGGTAGTATTTCTAAAAATATTGATTATGATAGTTATTGCAATTTTTGAGAAGTTACTGTATAATCCAAACTATATCACGTAATTGTTAACTCGCGAGAGAGGAGCCACCACATTTTATTGATGAAATAATAATTGGCGGAATATGATTTCGGTTATTTCTTACACAAATGGCGGACTGGTATTCCGGTTTCTTTAAAGTTCAAGTACTAAATTAAAACATTCGATAAATAACCACATATTCCATATCATAAAATGCGAAAATAACAATGATTCTTTTCGTCTGTCCATAAAGTGGTGTCATTATATTAGACCGACATAACAGTCTGTGTTTTGATATAGAGGGCAATAAGATGACACTTTTGTAAGGGCCAATTGTCTAAATGGCAACATTTAGATTCAAAAAGGTTCAATGACTTATCATTTAAATAAGATTTGATATTTAATTTTCAATGAAAAAGCAGTTTTACTATTAATCTAATTGATAATACGAAGCTTTTGCTTGTCTAAGCCACAAGTTCAGGTTGCTTAAAGTGACCGTTTATAAATAAGTGACACCCAGGGAACTGAACACGTTCTTTCACTGCTCAACTTGCGTGAATCTGGGGAGGGTGTTTATAGTGGTGACTGTGACCGTATGTCATCCAACTGAGAGGTTGGCTCAAGATAAGCGAGTGGTTCGGTATTTCTTAATAATATGGTAATACTGCAAAGACAATCTCATGCCAAAGGAACGTAACGTGGTGTGTGTGGTAGAATCAGAGAAAAGGTGTTGTCGGTTTACGAAGCTTGCTTAGTCTCTTGCACAAAGGTTCGAAGCTGCTTAGTACGTTATTATCAACTGATTATTAATCTGAGACTGGACACAGCTCATTGGTGTTTAATTTCGCTCGGATTGGCCAGGAGGATAGGAGACAACATTTTATTGTCTCCTACACTGTCAAGGTTATCAAAAGTTTGAGGTTAATTGAACTTTTCGTTCTATGCGAACATAGCTGGGTAATGGCTTTGCACTTGCGAACATGGTGGGATCGAAAAAAATGGTGTTTGCGCGTGTCGAAGTTGGGATTGGGTGGACTGTGGCGTTCCGTGCTACACAATATGAAAGTTAGCCTCTTCAACTTTCTTGGCTCTTTGTGTCTTTACTGTTTCTTTAGATAAAGATTAAGATGTTATGCATCTCTGGATAAGTTCGTAGCAAGAAGACTAACGTGATATAATCTCGTGTTGGGGAGGTCTCATACTAGACTGGATAGAGAATTCTTCACAACACGATTCTCTTTCAACAGACAACATAACGTCCACAAGGCGCTTCACGGATTCGAACAAATCTGATGTTTTACATCTCGGAAACGTTCACTACTGTCAAAGGTATATGGAATTTAAGTAAATTCTATCATTTTCTGATTTAGATGGAACCTACCAGAGTGGTAGCAAAAATTCAGTAGAACTTGGTCAATGGGATGAGGAGAAACAGATTTAAGATCGTTGGCTGTGAGGATCACTCACAGGACACAAAGGATCTTCTCCAAGAGAACAGCTGAGTTATTTTCGTGATTGGGAAGTACTCCGCTAGTGATGGATTGAGACCAGAGATGTAAACATTCAACAGACAATAGCTTACGGAGTTCATACAAATCAGTGTTCTAGATTGGCCGTCGACTGGTGTTCAGGCAACACAACTAAAAATGTTGATGAAATTGTCTTGTCATTTTCATCTATTAGAAAAATTTTACAGACTCCAGTGATTTTGTCATTGCGTGCTTAAGGCGACAGACACATTCTCAGAGTCGTCCATAGGAATGCTTGTAATTAGATGTGAACAATTAAAATTGTAGATAATGTGCTTTGCCGAAACGGCGACCAATGTTTTTTGTTAAATAAATGTAAACGAACGGTTCTAGCCAAACTAAAATATAGACTAGACTTGAGCTATAGCTAGATGAGTATTGCTCCTTGGAGATGGTAAGTATTGCGGGCAGCATCTTTTACATAAAAGATGAAAAGTATAAAGTGGATAATGAAAATAAACAAAATTGATGCCATAATATCTTGAATTATAAAATAAAGCTGTTTGTTCGCTGTCTTTTTCTTAAAAAGTGACAATTTGGGGTTTGTCATTCTATAGATGGTCATAGTATGAAAAAATAATTATGGGTATCGTCAACCAAACGTTAAAAGACGATTCCCGTGAGAATGGGTATGATAAAAAGCAGGCGGAGTACAAAAGGGGAGGGGGTGAGCAGTAGATCCGATAAACCTACTAGATGCAGGCTGTCAGAGTGAGAAAGCGGAGAAGCAGCAGCGAAATACTGATAATGTTCCTATTAGGAATAAGGATGGACATTTGAGTGAGGAAGCGTTAAGCTTTGTATATTGTGTGAAACAGCACACGCAGAGTTGAACGAGATAAATTGACACGACAAAGTGAATGATGTTTCTTATGAATTGATTTGTCCATTATAAGAATCTAAGTAAAAGAATAGGTTTTAGCATATCGTAGCACTCTATATAAACTTGGTTTAATCTAGTTCATCGTCCTTGTCATTTTCTTTCTTAAGCTTTCTATTGGGAAGGTTGAATATTTCCATACATAACAGCCTGTAGTCTTTTCAATACAGACAAATGAACAGATTTTTCTGTACGGCCCAAGAGGAATTAAGAACGGGTTTAAGGGGGGGGGGGTGCGCCTTTTAAATCTCCCAGTTGTAGGCAGATTGTTGGACGAAAGACGCAAACAGATCGAGGTACACAATGGACAATTAATACATGTATTGACAAATGAATACAAGAAGTCTTGTTTGGAATAATTTTATTGGCATTGTGCTACCAGACTATTTTGAGGTGTAAATGGCTGTTCGTTGGAGAAGTGGCTAATAAACAAGGGATATACTGTCTGCTGGTGGTTGTAGAGTTAAGTGTAGAGGGTACGGGCGTCGGTTTGTGTTCTCGTCGATAAGTAAAGTAGGGGATGCTATTTAGAAGCTTCCGCCTGGTAAAGATAGTATCTTTAACATGAATAGCTTGGATGGGGCCCTGTTCAAAGTGGATATTTAGGCTCAGCCTTCTGATAATAATGCTGTCGAAACGACTTCAGAAGTATGCTGTTAAATAAGTGCTCCGTCTAGGTCGACGGCTACAGACGAAGTTCAGCCCTTCTTTGGGGCAGGTGGTGAGAGGCGCTTATTTTGCGTGTCTGCGCTATATTATGTTGTATTAAGGTCGTGTTGAGAGGCGTGGTGCGCTGCCATAATATCACGCTATGGGTGCTGGGGCATGTCTATGGCGCCCTGATCGGCAGGGAGTGATAATAAATTCTCTTTGCGATACTCCGAATGCTTCCGATGACTGAGATCAGACATAAAGCATGACAAGCTGTGTTAAGGGAAGATTCAAAGGATAGCGCGTATAAGGTTGGAAAGACAAGGGTGGCCGTAATGGGGGTGATCGTATGCGGACGTGTTTGAATAAGCAAGGAGCGAACTCGTAGAAATGACGTTCTCCGGTGAAGGAAACGCTAAACATGGATAGCACATTGTAGGCGGACGAGGCGAGAATAATCCTAACCTTATAATTCCAGCTGTCGCGGTTTTTGGGATGCTAGTGCGGAAAGAAGCTACCGAGGGTCACTAATAATGTGTTAGAATAACGCGGATGTTTATTGAATGATCAAAGAAGAAGTCATAGATGAGTACTGGCTATGAATTGAAGATCTTACGATTAATTAATTTCGTAATAAAATGCAATTATAGATATATAATCTTTGGACAGTTTTGGATTTATCGAAGATTTTTGTTTCAATGTAAAGCTATATAAGTGACCACCATCTAAGGACTGGAACAGCTCATTGTTGCTCAAGCTTCGGGATCAGACGGGATGGGTCTATAGTGTCATTGAGACCGTAAGTCATATCATGTATGATATTTATAGAGTTGCCTTTGGGTGGATGTAGTAACGTCATACCATGACTATTTAGCGTTAATAAATGGCATAGTAGATTGCATTACAGGCTATATAGGACAAGTGTTATAGTTGGCCTTGGGTGAGTGTAGTTTAACTCATACCAGGAAGTAAATCATCTAACTGGAGAGTTGGTAAATAAGTGAGATAGCGATATTTGAAATTAAAGTCTGGTAATCATACCCAAAGAAATTTCATCCAAAGAAGTAGGACTATGGTGTTGGAAGAATCGAAAAGTATTGTCAATTTATCGAAGCTTTATTAGTCTGTCAACAGCTTCAGGTTGCTTATAGTACCGAGATATTATTAAGTGACACCCATTTAAGGACTGAACATGTCTGCATCGTAGCTTACTTATGATCAGACGGGATAGCAATCGTGTGACTTGACCGTATGCATCCAACTGGAGAGTGGTCATAAGGGAATGATCGATATTTTAAAAATTAAAGTCGTGGAAAATATTTGTATATATCCTTAGTGTCAGTAATTATAATGAAACTTTCGTTCTTGTGCAGAGAGGGGGTCGGCAATTCGCGCCGGGGGAGTTGATTCGTCGCCAGAGCAGGGGGGCTGGCAATTCCCGGGGGGGGAGTTGATTCGACAGGGGGGCTGGCAATTCGCACGGGGGGGAGTTGATTTCGCCAGAGCAGGGAGCTCGGCAATTGCCCCGGGGGGAACTGATTCGCGCAGGAGGGGGGCTCGGCAATTCGCTGGCCGGGGGGAGTTATATTGCCAGATCAGGGGAGCTGGCAATTTGCCCGGGGGGAGTCGATCAGCCAACTCTTAATCGATAAGCTGTAAGAAGCATTTTAATTTTAAATGCAATTAGGTGATCTCGCCAAACGATTGGTGGTCTGGTTATTGGTTGGTTGGGTTGCTTGCTTGCTTTTACGGAAGCAACCTTTGTTGGGTTAATTTAACCGAATTTTCAAGCGTAGCCATGTTGAGTGTATTAGTATGGCTACCACTTGATCTAAAGAAACGCTTCGATTAAAAAGGCTAGATGGGAAAACATAAGGATCTGCGTACTGTCTTTAAAAATCAAGGAAGCAGCACCAAAAACCGTGTAGCGGCCACTTCTACGTCTAATCACATAAACATCCAAGTAAGAAGATCAAGACATGCTGTTAACTGCTTGATAACAGCGACTACTCATGAAATGAGTTCTCGGTGGAAACTACACATGGACACAGTCAGTATAGCTGGCAGCAAAAACTCATCAAATGCAGTTAGTGCGGTCCGTCTGGATGCCGGTAGAGGAAGACTAGCACGGACGATGATGAATGGGGACGAGTGGCGAGAAAGTCAGGAAATCCCGTGCTTTCCGAGCACGCTGATAATGATGAAATGATTATATGGTTTCAAGTAACTATGAAGATATCGTTTGTAGATATTAGAGTTTAAGTAACTATTCCTAATTTAATAATAATAATATATAATAATAATAATATATAAATAATAATAATAATCAGCGAATTGCTGGAGAATGAGACGCACAAAATTCTCTGGGACTTTGGAGGTCAGACGGAACACTTTCAGCCAGGAGACCAGACCTGGTGTTGATCAAATAAGAAGTAAAACTTGTCATCTCGTAGATTTTGCCGTCTCCGCCCGATCACGATGAGAAGTGAAAGAAGCGAAAGATAGTCAAATATTGGACTAGCGAGAACTAATGAAAACTGGGAATAAAGGGGGTGAGAGATGCGTGCAATTGTAGATGTGATCGTCCCTAGAACGGTTGCTAGTGTCCTGAGAAAAAAATGTCTGATGAACTGGAAATAGAGAAGGAATGTGAATCCGATGCCAGAATACAGGCATTATTGAGAGTTCGGGCTGGGAAGTACCAAAGGAGTCCTGGAGACCTGGAAGACTTGCTGCTGCTGGAACGCACGGCTAAGGGGGGGTGAAAAACTCTAATGGAGTAAAATAATAATAATGAATGATATAATAATGATTGAGGTCAAGTTTCCGAGCTAACTAGAATTCACTGAGGATTCATTTTAGTGTACAGATGTCGGTTTGTTATGCAGAAAACAAATGGATACCTCACAACGAATGTCTTGTGAGAGGAGTCTACTGTTGCAAGATAAATACAGTCGGTGTATTTCAATGGGAAATGGAGCTCGACAGGAATGCTCATTCGGAGGAGTCTTACCCCCTTGGAATAATATATTCGTTGAATTCTAGCAAAATAGACGACATATGATGATGATTAGATGATGATGATCTAAGCCGTGAATTGGCGTCAACGGATCTATTGGAAAATAAGTGCACCGAAAGAGCATTGAATAAAATATAGTCATTGTAATTTAATTTGAATCCATTGACTCCAACGGCTGACGAGTGACGGAGAACATGTATGAGTTGAGCGTGGAGTAAATAGGAATTGACAGATGCAAGAATTTGGCAAACGGAAAGAACATTACGGCTTGCGATTGGCACTCGAGAGCAAAGATGGCGCGAGAAGAGGAAAAAGATGGGCGAACATTGAAGAGAAAGAAAGAAAGAAAGAAAAAGAGATAAAAAGATTGGTGAACATTGAAGAAGAAGAAAGAAGAAAGAAAGAAAAAGAAAGAAAGAAAGAAGGAAAAAAGATTGGCGAACATTGGAGAAGAAGAAAGAAGAAGAAGAAGCAGAGAGAGAAGAAGAGAAGAAAAGAAAAGAAGAAAAGAAAGGTTTCCTCGGACCAAATTTGGCTTTAAAAAAAAATAATAATAATGCACATGCTTGTAGACGAGATAACTAATTAAAGTTATTGACTTTCAAGATCGAATGTCAAGTGTTTTCACCACCGATCTTTGACACGTCACGTCCGATGATTCGACGTCCTAAATTCTAACACTCCATTCTTTCTTTGTGTCCTGTTTTAACTATCATTTTCAGCGGTGAATATTCAAAAGAAAGAAGGGGAAAAAAAGAGTGCTCGTTTCTTTGTCTAGCATTGTGTAATGTATGGACTTCTGGTCGTGGTTAGATGGTATGGTATTGTAGGGTTGTCCAGCCATAATTTTTAATTTATTTTGTTTTTGGGGGGTGGGGCTTTCCTGAAACGAAACATCTAAACAAAAGAAAGCTGGGAAGACTCGTCTCTCTCTCTCTCTCTCTCTCTCGTCTCTCTCTCTCTCTCTCTCGTCTCTATCTATCTATCTATCTATCTATTCATCATCCCTATCGGACATTGCTCTCGGTAAGACATCGAACGACATCCAATGTTCACTGAGCTTGATAAATGTCATTTTGCTGGTCGAGCCAGAACTGGTGTGTCCATGGTGTAGGATTCCATAAGAGAACGTCACTTATGGGATCGTCTACTAATAAAGTTATTGACTTGCAAGGTGAATGTCAGTGTTTCACCACTGACTCTTTGCACAATCCGTTCTCAAACATTTTCTAAGATTTTCAATCTGTTTATGTTGTCTTCCATTTCATCTACATCTTCACAACATCTTCCCCATGTCAATAAGATTGGCAAATCTATTTCTTCTATTCAAACAAAACGAAATTTCCTCATTTTCTATTGTGCGTGTTAGTTGTCCGTTATCTGAAAAACACACACCATGCCAATATGAGTTATACAAGTTCACTTTCTATAATCTCAGTCAACCTCCACCATAACAAATCTTTAAAAACAAGCAGATGTATTATTTCTCTGAATGTTTGAGATGAGGCTTGATGATTAGTATTATCTGTGTTATTCGGACTATTGTTCTCATCTTTATTGTTATTTGTAAACGTTTCGGCCGATATGCCTCGGCCTTCTTCAGGTATTTCTTGTCGGACTCAGGAACCTTCTCATCGGACTCAGGAACCTTCTTTCAAAGTTCTGTGATGGTTCCCGATTACGTCAAGAAAGTTCCGAGTTCGAGAAAGAAGGTTCCCGAGTCCAACAAGAAATACCCGAAGAAGACCGGAGGATATCAGCCGAAACGTTGTACAAATAATAATGAAGATGGGGACAATAGTCCGAATAACGCAGATAATACTAAGCAGATGTATATTCAATAACGTTCTTATTAACAATGTTTTTCAAATGTAAATAAAATTGAATTATTTCTATTTTTCAGATTTTGAAGTGAAGCGACTGAGATATTAAATCATATTTATGGGATGCAAGTGTGTTTAAATGTTTTAGGTTTAAAATGTGGTTATTCTTGGTGCGTGTTCTAGGGTTTGCTTTGACGGCGAAAAGAAAAGGAATTCAAGGAACAAAAAGAAAGAGACAAAGACAGAAGTGGTTTTATGATTTAGGCTTTATTCACGGGTCATAGCCACCACGTGCCAAGGAAATATCTCCCTGGCCAGTAGTAGTATGTCCGAGTTAAGGCCTAAATCAGAATGCCCGAGAGATTATTGGGTCGGATATGGGTTTTTTCCTGCATGC
Organism: Doryteuthis pealeii; assembly: GCA_023376005.1. Lineage (NCBI taxonomy): Eukaryota > Metazoa > Mollusca > Cephalopoda > Myopsida > Loliginidae > Doryteuthis > Doryteuthis pealeii. The sequence goes on from CM042141.1 coordinate 98,791,270, forward strand.
TTGGGGGGGTTCTTTCGGGTGAAGCTCATGGGAGATTGTTATTTTTTATTTGAATTTTATTTTAATCCCCCATATTCTACCCTTCTCTGGGGTGGGACATGGTCAAGGGTAGGGGAGATATTAACAAGTTTTAGGAAAATATTAGTCATGAGAAATTGTTTGCCACAGAAAGGATGCAACACAAGGTCAATTTCTAAGGCAAATTTTAACAGGTCTTATGGATATATTATTATTATTATTATTATTATTATTATTATTATTGTTGTGTTGTTGTTGTTGTTGTTATTATTATTTCAACCTTTGAAAGTTTTTAACTCTAGTTTTAACTGGTTTCTTTCACTGGAGTCTGAGTGACAACAAGTCTTCTCAGGTTTCAGGACTCTTGAGTATTCTAGCCGATCTTAACAATGCTTTTGGTCTAGCTGGCTCAATTCTTCCTCCAATATCCAATTCCTGTAGTTTTTCTTTTGTTTTTTTTTTTGTTTTTTTTGGGGGGGGTTAATTCTTGGTATTACCATCACCCGCCTGTTCCACAGTTTTTTAGTTCTCTTGCAAGGTCCAAGTATTATCTTTTCCCTTTCTTTCAATTTAACCTGGAACGGCAACTTTACTAGATGACAAGTATTCTTTCTTCTTAATTAAACTACGTGTGGTCTTCTTGTCAGGATTAGGTGATCCCTTTGTATCTCAAAATTCCAGAGGATTTTATGTGACTCATTTTCTAGGACGGAGTCTGGTTTGTGCAACTGCCATTTGTTATATGGTTAAATTTTAATCTCTTGCACATTCCGGTTGATCATCTTCCCCCTACAGGTGCCTAGCCTTTTTTAAATTTTGTGCTTCCAGAATTTTCAGAGTTTTCCTTCTAGACCATTGTTGTACCAAGATTAAAGTCTGCCCTACTATTACCCATAGTTGGGAGAGAATAGATGGATGCATACCTTCCTAAGGTGTCCATTATTTAATGATATAGAACCAGTTTTTATGTAGAAAATTATTTTGCATTTAGTTTTAATATCGCTGTAACTGAGTACCAGAGTTAACAGCAAAATAAGGAAGAAACACAGTAAGTATTAAGGATAGGGAAAGGGTTTCCTAGGCAAAGATAAAAGGTGAACAGATTTATTTAGCAATTGCTAGGTTGAATTAACAAGTCCCATCAGATTTTTTTGTTTCTCTCTTCAAGGTTTTCATCAGACATTATCTATAGGAAAAACAGACGATTCCATTTTCATTATTTAGGTACTATATGACATCATTAAATTCAAAAATTACATAGACTTGATTTTTTTAAATTCAAAAAATAATCTTGATGTGTGGTTGATGTTTAATGCATAACTATCCCTTGTGGGTTATTTAATACCAAATCTTGTTTTATTCTTATATATATTATTCAACTTCATTGTATCAAATTGGTAGAAATTATTTTCATTAATCTGCAAACAGATCTAGTTGGCAACGATAACCATTACATAACGAGCACCTCAAATTTGTGATGAGCATATATATATATATATATATATATATATATCATCATGTCGCGCCAGTAGCACGGATATGTGTGACAATCTCTTGCAAACCCTCCCTATTGCTCATTGACCCGGGAAGTCCTCTGCACAGCATGCTGCATCCACACATAGCTGGTCTATGTAGGTTTTTCTGGACATCCCCGCACTAGTATGTCCATGTGCCAGTTTCCACAGAAGGACATCACTTATTAGCTCATCCTTACTTCTCAGCAGTGTCCGGCATGTCTTGTTCACCTTATCGATGGTTTTGTGTAACAGGGGGATATGTGGCCATATAGCTGCTTTCTTGTGGGATGTTGCTTACACGATAATATATGTACATTATATATGAGGAAAATGAGTAAAGAAAAGAATGTAGATGGATAAATTTAATTTAATCAATATCACATTAATCGATATCACTTACACATGTCGGTCAGTTATGCGTGTGAAAATATTTCGCACACATAGAAGAATCAACCTTCATCAAGTGAACAATTTATTTTGAATGAAAAAAATTGATTCTTTATGTGTGCGAAATATTTTCACACACATAAACTGACCGAAACACATGTGTAAGTGATATCGATTAATGTGATATCGATTAAATTCATTTTATCCATCTACATTTCTTTTCTTTACTCATTTTTCCTCATATTGTCGGATTCAATTCCTTTTCCATTTTCGCACATTATATATATATACACATTATATATATATATATATATATATATATTAAACGTGTGCCTTTCTGACTGCTTGCCATATAAAGGGGGTGATGACAGCAGTGAAAAATATAACCCCCTAGTCCTCAGGGGTTTGGTGGCAAGAGTGGGATGGTGTATTGGTTTATGTGCCAGCAACACTGGCCAGGCCCGAACCCCAATTCATTTGTCACTTCTCTCATTATGGGTTTCGGGATGTTGAGGTTCGCCAAACAAACCCCGACTCCCTAGTTTAAGTCGCAACAATGAACTGTATAACTACAGCAGAGATGCGGACTGCCGTCGGCATGCTGGATTTCCATTTGCTGAGGGGATAACGATAGTGGCGGGGTAATATTTGTAATATGGGATACTGGTATAATTTGGGGTATACATTAGAACTAAAGTAGTAAGATTTAAATTTACTTATAAAATTAAAAAATAAATAAAATATAAAATAATAGATTTAAATGGTGTTCTGTGTTTTGTTTTTTTTATTGGTTAGTTTAGTTTATGCTAATTTATTTGAATCACGGTGAAAGGTATTGTTAATAATGCATTGCTTCAAGTCTCTTTAAATCAGAGCTTAACCCTGAAGAGCACTAAGCAAAACTTTTACTAGGTATAGTAACTCATCAGGTTTATCTTTATTATTTGCTCTACTTAGGTATTGAGCACTCTTAACTTATTAGCTTTATGTAATCCTAGTGGTTTTTGTATGAATATATATTTTTCATATATTTATACATATAAATTGTTTTTTTTTTTTGGCCAAGTATTATAGTATCAACCGATTATTTTCGGTTGGTATGACTATCTTCGTCTTTTCTTTTTTTTCAAAATTTTTTTTTTTCTCCCCAGGTGATGTTTGGTAGTATATTTTTACAATCAAACTATTTGCCGGGTTTTTTCTTACCGAAGGGTTTTACCAACAAGTTTGCTATATTATATATATAATATATATTATATATATATATATATATATATATATATATGGGAATAAATATGGAAATAAATCTGACAATATTAAGAAATTTGAAAAAACAAGTGTTCCAAAAATAAGATAAATTTATTTATCAACGTTTAAACGTTTCGGTTTCTTTAAAACATCCATCAATTTCTTCACCCCCTAATACATCCTGATGAAAGTTTTAAAGAAACCGAAACGTTTAAGCATTGATAAATAAATTTTTCTCATTTTTGGAACACTTGTTTTTTCAAATTTCTTAATATATATATAATGAACATATACCACAAAAAGTAAAATCCTTTATCATGGTATGAAAATAAAGAAAGACATTGAATTTGTATAAAAAAAATTTATTAACAAAAATGTTTATATGAAATGGATAAAAAAAATGTTTATATTTCATTTGTCTTTCATGTGTCACAGTTCTGATTGGTTGGATGGTTGGTTGGTTGGTTGTTTGGTTGTATGTTAAACTTGCCAGTCAGTCTTTTTTTACAAACAATTATATTATATGCTTTCAAGTAATAATAATAATAATCCTTAGTAGACAATTATAGCTTTAAGTAACTATTCTTAATACATAATATTTGCATAGCAGTTATTATGGTTTTAAGTATTCCTATCAATCTGTTATTGGTCAATAGATTATCAAGTAATTATTTCTATTTATAATAGAAATTGTTTTCACAGCACAGTTACGATGGTTTCAAGTAATCTTCAAGTAACTGATTTTAATAGCAATAAATTTACAAGTTATAATGTATCAAAGTTTCTATGAATTTCAGATAAATTTCAAACAGATTATTTGACCCCATGAAATATACCAATTGTTTGGGAGTGGATCCTGGGAGTAATGGCAATGAAGTGGGTAATCCTATACTCTCCAGAGCTGCAAGAATTGAGGCTTCGCTATGCAGATGCAATTTAGTGCATACTAAGAACTTTCTTTTTTCTTTTTTGCCAGAGGGGGTGGTGTGTCTTACGCCTCTCTTGGAGGGATGCTGTTGGTATATTCTAGACCCTACAACAGAGTAAAACCATTTCAACTGTTTCCGGAAGAATTGCCAGCAATTGGCAATTTCTGATCATGTCTTCTGCCAAAATGAAGAATTGGAACATCTTATTAAAATACAATGGATAACATCTATTGGAAATGTTCCTTGTATTTTTTTTACAATGAAAAAATTAAAAAACCCTTTTTATTATTAACTTTATAAAAATTTGTCGTCGCAATTCCAGTTCTATTTTTATTAATAATATTTCCATATCGAAATGCGAGGTTAATAAAATAACAAATCGTTTAATATGAAATTTCTTTCTGTACAGAATTTTAAAACAAATAATGTTTTATTCGTCTGAATTTTTGCAAGGAGCTTGATAATTGTATTAATTTAGATTTTTCAAACTGTTGTACACTTTTATGTGTATACTGAACAAACGTTTCGGGCATATGCTGCTTCGTCGGCTTTCTTCAGGATTTTCGTTGGTCAAACCAGGAAATACATGGTGCATACAAATATACATGGGTTGAGTTTAATCAGTTCTGAAGTGACAATCATTTGGAGGTTGCAGGTTCATCTAACTGCAGGCAAAAGATTAGAAGTACTTAAGCATAACTTGAACCTTTGTATCTGGTCATGAATTGGAATGAGAACGAATCTTCCCAATGGATTGATAATGTGTTCAAGTTTGAAGTTCCATGGAGGTTCCGATTAACAATATGAAAACTCGAGAGTTCAAGTAAGCAGGTTCCCGATTTTTGGGAACAAGAGAAATAAACCACTGAAAAAGTGACATCATCTGACCGTGGCGTTATGAAATAAAAATGACACTCACGAAAAAAAATTGATATGAATTTGATTATCAAGCCCAATCTAAAAAAATCAGACAAAAAATATTGTTATTTTACTTTGATAAAAAGTAAAATCCGTTTGTATCATTATTTAAATTAAATTAGATTACAATCATAAAAAAAAATTGGATGATAAAGTTGCCGGGTTTAATTAAACAACACACGCTCTGAGATTCATGATTGGTATCATCGTTTGTGCCTGATTTCCTTGTTTCAAGAAAACTATAAACAAGAATATAGAGAGGACTGAAATAAAAAGAGAGAAAAAAATGTTTTATTCATATCTATAATTCATGGAATATATTTATGGACAAGGGTAATACCCAAAGGTAAGGTCTAAAAATATGAATGTTTATTGTTTACTAAAAGTGGCTCACTAGCATGCTGGGTAGAAGTGGGGGGAAACCCTTTGGTATAATTGATTATTTACTTTGGACATTTAACATAAGGCTGGACATTTATGAATGAGAATTCACTGCTATTTATATGTTATATCTTAATTTTTTAAATATCTTCTAAATAAAATCAAATCTTCATAATTTTGCAACAAAAAGCAAAACCGATGATATTAATTGTGTTATATAGTTTACTTAGTTTTTATTGTTTTTAATTTTCAGTTTCATCTGGAATACATATATACTACATATAGCACCAACTGCCTTTATATGTTAGAATTGATTGTAATGATGTTCCAAACCATTTAAAGTTTGAATTTGTATCTATTTTCTACATAATCCGTATTCGGTTGTGGTGCATTTTTTTAGGCAGCTGTGACGTTTTTGTATGTCTCCATGTCATAGCTACTACCCAACAAGTATTAAAGAAGTGTTGAACCTTCATTGTATTGCAAACTCCTAAAACACAATTGTGAACGTTTTTGACATCCATGCACGAACTCGCCATACACTTCTGTAATTGGCAATGAGTTGTATGTGGTTTATTGCCTTTGCATTCAAAAATAAATAACTACATGAACTTCATACTTGCAGTTGGTATTACCAGGTAGCTACATCAGAAAATATGGCCAAACCAAAGACTGAGCATGCTCAAAGGGCATGTGCAGGAGCAGCATAGGTGCATGCACAACAATCACAAGACTGTTTTGCCAATGCATATGATAGTTCCCTGGCATCACCAGCATTTTGGAGACATATTTGGGATTACCCACATACATATAAAAAGACTAGTGAAAATTTTATAATGTCAAATAATGAAAGTATTAAACATATATTCAGTTAAAAAGATATAATTATGATTTCATTTATTGACAATTATAAGATTATCATAGTCTTTTTTATTATGTGGTAATCCAAAGTAATGTCTCAAAATGCTGGTGATGCAGGGGAACTATTCATATGGTATTGGCAACAGTCTTGTGATGTGTTTGTGCATGCCCTGCCTGCTCCTGCACATTGCTTGGCTGCCCTGCTCTGTCTTGGTTTGGCATATTTTCTGAAGTAGCTCTGGTTAATAGCAAGCTGGTCAGTATGAAGTCATGTAGTTATTTTAGTTTTTGGAATGCAAAAGGCATTAAAAGCCAATTACAACTCTTGCCAATTAACAGAAAGTGTTGGCGAGTTGTGCGATGGATGTCAAAAACGTTCAACAAGTTGTGTGACGGGAGTTTGTCCAATACAATGAGGTTCAACACTTCTTTAAATTTTGTTGGGGATGCTAGTATACATGGGCGATACAAAAACTGTCACAGTGCCCTAAAAAAATGCACGAACGCTGATATAGGGATGATGTAGCTAAAATAGATACAAATTCAAACTTTAAAAATGATGGAAACATCATTGACAATCAATTCTAACATATAAGGGCAGTTGGTGTGTATGTATGTAATACTATGTATTGTCCAGATGACTGAAATAAAACAATAAAACTAGTATAAATAAATACACATTAAATATATCGGTTTTTTGCTTTTGTGGGGCAAAAATTAATGAAGATTGATTATATTTAGAAGATATTAATAAGATATAAATATAATAGCATTGAAATTCTATTCAGAAATGTCGCAGCATTTGTAAATGTTCAAAAGTAATAATATATACAAGGTTTCCTCCCCTCTAACTCAGGGATCTGTTAGCCACTTTTAGGTAAACAATAAACATTTCATATTTTTAGACCTACCTTTGGGATTACCTTGTAAGTAAATATATTCTATGAATTATAAGATATGAAATAAAAATTTTTTCTCTCTTAATTCGAGTCCTCTTCTTATTACTTGGTTAATGTTTTCCTGAACAGGAGCAGGCAGCAAACATGAACCAATTATTGAATTAACTTTTTTAATTAAACTGGGAACATTTTAATTCATCACAATTTTTTTAGATGTAATCTAATTATATTTAAATGCGAATTGATACAAACGAGACTTTATTTTTTATCAAAGTAAAGACAATATTTTTGTCTGATTTTTTTAGATGAGGCTTGATAATTTATATATATAGATTTTTTTTAGTGTAGTTGTCCTTTTTATTGTCAATATACGCAACGTTTCAATGATGTGTCCTTTTTCAGGTGTTTTTGTTCCAAACTCGGGAACCTGCTATTGACTCTGGAGTTTTGCATATTGTAATCGAAGCTCCTGGACGTTCAAATGAACACATTATTCAATCGCAGTGGATAGATTGTTCTCTATCCATTATCATTGAGCAGATACAAATGTTAATTATGTTAAAGGTATTCTATTCATTTTGCCTGCAGTTAGGATGAAACCTGCAACCTCAAATGATGTTCAATTAGAATGTAGTTAATCAACCCTTAATTTGTTGCACCATGTATTCCTGAGTTTGACAAAAAATCCTGAGAAGCGGAGAAGCATATTGGCTGATAACGTTGTTATATAACAATAAAGATGTGTACAACATTTTGAAAAATCTAAATATACAAATATAGCTCTTGCAAAAATAAGCTCGAATAAAACTTAATTTTGTTTAAAATTTTAACAGAAAGAAATTTTCAATAATAACGATTGTTATTTTATAAACTCGATTTGATTAATGGAAATATTATTAATAAAAATGAACTGTGAATGCGAGAAACTGTTTTATAACAGTTACTAAAAAGGCATATTTTATCATTGGAAAAAATGATAAAGACATCCATTAGATTGTTATCCTGTATTTTAAAGAAGTGTTCCAATCTTCATTTTGGAAGAATAATGATCAGAAATTGGCCATTGCTGCATGTGGTCGGAACAGTTGAGATTGGTTATCTGTTGCTAGGGTCTAGAATATACCAACTTGCATCTAAGAGAGGGTAAGACCCACCACCTCTGGCAAAACAAAAGAAGTGTTCTTAGTATGGCACTAAATTGCATCTGAAGCGAGCCTCCAATTCTGCAGCTCTGGAGGTAAGATTATCCCCTTCATTGCCATTACTCCGCGATACACTCCAAACAGATTGTATACTTGGTTATGGGTCAAATAGATTGTTTGCAAATTATATGAATTCAATAGGAAACTTGATATATATAACGTATTGATTTGGTATAAAAATATTTACTTGAAAGTTTATTGAAACCATGTAACGGTGTGTGACAACAATTTCATATTATTAAGTAGAAAATTATTACTTGATAGATCTATTTGACATAATCAGTATTGGATGGAATACTAACCATATAGACTTATGCAAATTATTTGTATTAAGAATAGTTACTTAAGCTATAATTGTCATACTAGGATTATTATTATTAGTTACTGAAAGCTATAATATAATTGGGGTTGTGTAAAAGAAAGGACTGACTGGCAAGGTTATAACAGAGGCCAACCAACCAGCCAGCCACAACCGATGGCCGAACAGATCAGAACTGTGACAATGAAAGACAAATGAAATAGCGGAGAGTTGTATTGTGAGCCAGGTTGCAGAGGTAGGGCAGTTGTGGTGGGATAGAGAGTTGGGTGGGGTTATACGAAGGAGTTCGAAGTGTGTTGTGTCGCGGGTGGTGTGGTCGAGGAGAGGCGAGTGGGAGGAAAGGAGGGGTGTTTAGGGTGGTGTTGGGGGATGGTGGTGTCATGGTATAGAGGGGGGGAGGAGGAAAGGTGTGAGAGAAAGAGGGTGTGTGGTGGAAAGTGAGGAAAGTTAGTGGTAGAGGTGTAGGGAGCGGTTTGGGTGTTGTAAGGGTGGCAGGCAGGGAGGGGTGTGGAGGGGGGGAGAGGAAGTTGGGAGGCTGGGGTGGAGACGAAGGGAGGCGGGGAGGACGGTTGGAGAGGCGTTGATGGAGGAATAGATGGGAGGCTAGGAGTGGGGGGTGTGGGAACAGCGTTGTGTGGTGGTGGAGATGTTGTGAGTGGGGCGATTTATTCCGTATGGGTATGCCGCATGGTGGATAGGGGAGTGGTAGGGGTAAGGGAGGGGTGAGGGGGGGAGGGTGGGGGTAGGGCGGGGGTGGAGGGGTAGGAGGGGGGGTGAGTGAGGAGGGAGGGGTAGGCAAACTGTGGAGCCGCTTGGTAAGAAGAAGAGACCCGCGAAGGAGTAGGTGATTGTGTGAGAGATGGGTGAACTGGACGCGAGAAGCGCGAGTGGGAGAAGAAGGAAAAAGGATGTGTGAGAGAGAGAAAGGGGGGGGGGGGGGGGGGGGGGGGGGGGGGGGGGGGGGGGGGGGGGGGGGGGGGGGGGGGGGGGGGTGGGGGGGGGGGGGGGGGGGGGGGGGGGGGGGGGGGGGGGGGGGGGGGGGGGGGGGGGGGGGGGGGGGGGGGGGGGGGGGGGGGGGGGGGGGGGGGGGGGGGGGGGGGGGGGGGGGGGGGGGGGGGGGGGAGGGGGAAGGGAGGAGGTAGGGGTGCGGAGTAGGGGGGGGGCGCGAGGGAAAGTGATGGTGTGAGTGAGCGATGAGGGGGGGAGTAGGGGGGGGGGAGAGAGGGAAAGGAGAGAGAATGATGTGGTGTAGAGGGTATAGTGGAAAGAGATGGAGTAGTGGCATGAGGAGGGACAGATAGACTAGAGGTGGAATAGAGGAGGGGGGAGTGCTGAAGAGGGGCGGCGGCGGAGAGTGGAGGGAATGAAGGAGAAGGAAAGGGGGCGGATGAGGGTGTGAGTAGGAGGCGATAAGGAGTGTGCGTAGTGTGCTTGAGGTTAGGCGCGAGTTAGAGACGTGAAGAGATGTGCGATGAGGAGGGAGGAGCGTCGGGTCGCCGTGATGGAATAAAGTGTGATAAAGACTAACAATAAAGAAACAGAGGGCAGGGAGACGAGTTTATATTTTTTTCTATTTTTTTTTATTTTATTTTTATTTTTTTTTATTTTTATTTATGTTTTTTTTTTTTTATTTTTTTTTTTTTGTTATTTATCTTTTTTCCTTATTATATTCTTTATTTCCTATTCCCATATTACAAATATTTAGTTTGAACTATCGTTATCTCTCAGCTTTTTAAATGGAAATTCCTGAGCATTCCTGATATTTGTATTGTTGTTTTTTTTTTTTTTTTTATTTTATTTCTTTTTTTTTCTATTTTTTTTACTTTATATTATTTCTATTTGTTTTTATTTTTCTTCGTTGTGTTGTTTTTGTTGTTTGTATATTTTCTATTTCTTATTTCTCTGATTATCTTCTATTTATATTTTTTTTTGTATGATGTATAGTGTATCTTTTAAAATGATTGGGGTTCGGCCTGGCCAGTGTTGCTGGCACATAAACAAATACACGATTCCACTCTTGCCACAAACCCTGAGGACTAGGGGGTTATATTTTTCACTGCTGTCATCACCCCCTTTATATGGAAGCAGTCAGAAAGGCACACGTTTAATATATATATAATATTATATATATATATAATGTTTATATATATAAATGTGCGAAAATGGAAAAGGAATTGAATCCGAAATATGAGGAAAAATGAGTAAAGAAAAGAAATGTAGATGGATAAAATGAATTTAATGATATCAATTAATCGATATCACTTACACATGTGTTTCGGTCAGTTTATGTGTGTGAAAATATTTCGCACACATAGAAGAATCAAATTTTTTCATTCAAAATAAATGTTCACTCTGATGAAGGTTGATTCTTCTATGTGTGCGAAATATTTTCACACGCATAAACTGACCGAAATACATGTGTAAGTGATATCGATTAATGTGATATTGATTAAATTAATTTTATCCATCTACATTTCTTTTCTTTACTCATTTTTCCTCATATATAATGTACATATATATATCGTGTAAGCAACATCCCACAAGAAAGCAGCTATATGGCCACATATCCCCCTGTTACACAAACCATCCGAGTAAGGTGAACAAGACATGCCGGACACTGCTGGAGAAGTAAGGATGAGCTAATAAGTGATGTCCTTCTGTGGAAACTGGCACATGGACATACTAGTGCGGGATGTCCAGAAAAGACCTACATAGACCAGCTATGTGTGGATGCAGCATGCTGTGCAGAGGACTTCCCGGGGTCAATGAGCAATAGGGAGGGTTTGCAAGAGATTGTCACACATATCCGTGCTACTGGCGCGACATGATGATATATATATATATATATATATATATATATATGCTCATCACAAATTGAGGTGCTCGTTATGTAATGGTTATCGTTGCCAACTAGATCTGTTTGCAGATTAATGAAAATAATTTCTACCAATTTGATACACATGAAGTTGAATAATATATATAAGAATAAAACAAGATTTGGTATTAAATAACCCACAAGGGATAGTATGCCATTAAACATCAACCAACACCATCAAAGATTATTTTTTGAATTTAAAAAAATCAGTCTATGTAATTTTGTAATTTAATGAGTGTCATATAGTACCTAAATAATGAAAATGGAATCGTCTGTTTTTCCTATAGATAATGTCTGATGAAACCTTGGAAGAGAGAAACAAAAAAATCTGATGGGACTTGTTAATTCAACCTAGCAATTGCTAAATAATCTGTTCACCTTTTATCTTTGCCTAGGAAACCCTTTTCCCTATCCTTAATACTTACTGTGTTTCTTCCTATTATTTTGCTGTTAACTCTGGTACTCAAGTTACAGCAATGATATAAAAACTAAATGCAAAATAATTTTCTACCATAAGAAACTGGTTCTATATCCATTAAATAATGGACACCCTTAGGAAAGGTATGCATCCATCTATTCTCTCCCAACTATGGGTAAATAGTAGGGCAGACTTTAATCTTGGTACAACAACTGGTCTAGAAGGAAAACTCTGAAAATTCTGGAAGCACAAATTTAAAAAAGGCTAGGCACACCTGGGTGGGGAAGATGATCAACCGGGAATTGTGCAAGAGATTAAAATTTAACCATACTAACAAATGGCAGTTGCACAAACCAGACTCCGTCCTAGAAAATGAGTCACATAAAATCCTCTGGAATTTTGAGATACAAAGGGATCACCTAATCCTGACAAGAAGACCACACGTAGTGTTAATTAAGAAGAAAGAAATACTTGTCATCTAGTAAAGTTTGCCGTTCCAGTGTTAAATTGAAAGAAAGGGAAAAGATAAATACTTGGACCTTGCAAGAGAACTAAAAAAAACTGTGGAACAGGCGGGTGATGGTAATACCCAAGAATTAACCCCCCCAAAAAAAACAAAAAAAAAAACAAAAGAAAAACTACAGGAATTGGATATTGGAGGAAGAATTGAGACCAGCTAGACCAAAGCATTGTTAAGATCGGCTAGAATACTCATAAGAGTCCTGGAAACCTGAGAAGACTTGTTGTCACTCAGACTCCAGTGAAAGAAAACCAGTTAAAACTAGAGTTAAAAACTTTCAAAGGTTGAAATAATAATAACAACAACAACAACAACAACAACAATAATAATAATAATAATAATAATAATAATAATAATAATAATACCATAAAGACCTGTTAAAATTTGCTTAGAAATTGACCTTGTGTTGCATCCTTTCTGTGGCAGAACAATTTTCATGACTAATATTTTCCTAAAACTTGTTAATATCTCCCCTACCCTTGACCATGTCCCACCCCAGAGAAGGGTAGAATATGGGGGGATTAAAATAAAATTCAAATAAAAAAATAACAATCTCCCATGAGCCTTCACCGAAAGAACCCCCCAAGCATGCACAGGAAAAAGGACCCATATCCGACTCCCAAGATAAATCTCGGGCATTCTGATTTAGGCCTTAACTCGGACAATATACTACTACTGGCCAGGGAGATATTCCTTGGCACGTGGTGGCTATGACCCGTGAATAAAGCCTAAATATAAAACACTTCTGTCTTTGTCTCTTTTTTGTTCCTTGAATTCCTTTCTTTTCGCCGCTCAAAGCAAACCCTAGAAACACGCACCAAGAATAACCACATTTTAAACCTAAAACATTAAACCACTTGCAATCCCATAAATATGATTTAATATCTCAGTCGCTTTCACTTCAAAATCTGAAAAATAGAAATAATTCAATTTTATTTACATTTGAAAAACATTGTTAATAAGAACGTTATTGAAATATACATCTGCTTAGTATTATCTGCGTTATTCGGACTATTGTCCCCATCTTCATTATTATTTGTACAACGTTTCGGCTGATATGCCCCTCCGGTCTTCTTCGGGTATTTCTTGTTGGACTCGGGAACCTTCTTTTCGAACTCGGGAACTTTCTTGACGTAATCGGGAACCATCACAGAACTTTGAAAAGAAGGTTCCTGAGTCCGATGAGAAGGTTCCTGAGTCCGACAAGAAATACCTGAAGAAGGCCGGAGGGCATATCGGCCGAAACGTTGTACAAATAACAATAAAGATGAGAACAATAGTCCGAATAACACAGATAATACTAATCATCAAGCCTCATCTCAAACATTCAGAGAAATAATACATCTGCTTGTTTTAAAGATTTGTTATGGTGGAGGGTTGACTGAGATTATAGAAAGTGAACTTGTATAACTCATATTGGCATGGTGTGTGTTTTTCAGATAACGGACAACTAACACGCACAATAGAAAATGAGGAAATTTCGTTTTGTTTGAATAAGAAGAAATAGATTTGCCAATTCTTATTGACATGGGGAAGATGTTTGTGAAGATGTAGATGAAATGGAAGACAACATAAACAGATTGAAAATCTTAGAAAATGTTTGAGAACGGATTGTGCAAAGAGTCAGTGGTGAAACACTTGACATTCTACCTTGCAAGTCAATAACTTTATTAGGTAGACGAACCCATAAGTGACGTTCTCTTATGGAATCCTACACATGGACACACCAGTTCTGGCCGACCAGCAAAAATGACATTTATCAAGCTCAGTGGGAACATTGGATGTCGTGTCGAGGTCTTACCGAGAGCAATGTCCGATAGGGATGGATGAAGAGATAGATAGATAGATAGATAGAGAGAGAGAGAGAGAGAGAGAGAGAGAGAGAGAGAGAAGAGAGAGAGAGACGAGTCTTCCCAGCTTTCTTTTGTTTGATGGTTTCGTTTCAGGAAAGCCCCCACCCCCCAAAAATAAACAAAATAAAATAAAAGTTATGGGCTGGACAACTCCCTACAATACCATACCATCTAACCACGAACCAGAAGTCCATACATTACACAATGTCGTAGACAAAGAAAACGAGCACTCTTTTTTTCCCCTTCTTTCTTTTGAATTTATTTCACCGCTGAAAATGATAGTTTAAAGACAGGACACAAAGAAAGAATGGGAGTGTTAGAATTTAGGACGTCGAATCAGTCGGACGTGACGTGTCCAAAGAATCGGTGGTGAAAACACTTGACATTCGATCTTGAAAGTCAATAACTTTAATTAGTTATCTCGTCTACAAGGCATGTGGCATTATTATTATTTTTTTTTTAAAGCCAAATGTTGGCTCCGAGGAAACCTTTCTTCTTCTTCTTCTTCTTCTTCTTCTTCTTTCTTCTTCTTCTTCTTCTTCTTCTTCTTCTTCTTCTTCAATGTTCGCCAATCTTTCTTTCTTTTCTTTCTTTCTTTCTTTCTTCTTCTTCTTCAATGTTCACCAATCTTTTTATCTTCTTTCTTTCTTTCTTTTCTTCTTTTCAATGTTCGCCATCTTTTTTTCCCTCTTCTCGCCATCTTTTTGCTTCGAGTGTCCAATCGCAATGCAGTGACATGTTCTTTCCGTTTGCAAATCTTCGCATCTGTCAATTCTATTTAGCTTCCAGCTCAACTCGATACATGTTCTCCGTCAACTCCGTCAGCCGTTGGGAGTCAATTGGATTCAAATTTAAATTCAAATGACTGATATTTTTTCAATGCTCTTTCGGTGCAGCTTTATTTTCCCAAAATAGGCATCCGGTGGTGAGGCACCATTTCACGGCTTAGAATCATCATCATCATCATCATCATCATCATGTCGTGCTATTTTGGCTTAGAATTCAACGAATATATTATTTTCAGAGGGGGGTAAGACTCCTCCCGAAATGAGCATCCGGTGGTGAGGCTCCATTTCCCAGTTTAAAATACACCGACTGTATTATCTGCAGACAAGTAAGACTCCTCTCAAAAGGGACATTCGGTTGTGAGGTTCCATTTATGGTTTGTGCATAACAAACCAGAATCTGTACACTAAAAATGAGATGCCTCAGTGAATTCTAGTTAGCCTCGAACTTGACTCAATACATTATTATTATCATTATTATTATTATTTTCACTCCATTAGAGTTTTTCACACCCGCCTTAGCCGGTGGTTCAGCAGCAGCAAGTCTTCTCAGGTCTCCAGGACTCTTCTGGGTATTCCAGCCGATCTCAATAATGCTGTAGTCTGGATGGATTCGATTCTTCCTCTAATTTCCAGTTCATCTAGACTTTTTTTTCTAGACACCTAGAGACCGTTCCTAGGCATCAATTACAATTGGCACGATCTTCACCTTCATGTTCACAGTTTTCTTAGTTCTCTGGCAAGGTCCAAGTATTTGTCTATCTTTTCGCTTTCTTTCACTTTCACTCGGTGATCGGCGGGACGGCAAAATCTACGAGATGACAAGTTTTCTTCTTATTGATCAACACCAGGTCTGGTCTCCTGGCTGGGATTAGGTGTTCCGTCTGTACCTCAAAGTCCCAGAGAATTTTGTGCGTCTCATTCTCCAAGCAGATTCAGGCTTGATTATTATTATTATTATTATTATTATTATTATTATTATTATTATTATTATTAAATAGGAATAGTTACTTGAAACTATAATTATCTACAAACGATATCTTCATTAGTTACTTGAAACCATATAATCATTATCATCATTATCAGGTTGCTCTGAAAGCACGGATTTCCATGACTTTCTCGCCACTCGTCCCTATCAGTCATCGTCCCTGCTAGGTCTTCCTTACGGCATCCAGAGACCGCACATAACTGATTGATGTGAGTTTTTGCTGGCCAGCCTATACTGGTGTGTCCATGTGTAGGTGTCCACCGGAGAACGTCATTTATGAGTTCGTCGCTGCTTATCAAGCAGTGTACAGCATGTCTTGATCTTCTTACTTGGATGGTTTATGTGATAGGAGGTAAGTGGCCGTACAGCGGTTTTTGTGGGGTGCTGCTTCCTTGATTTTTAAAGACAGTACGCAGCATCCTTATGTAGTTCCCATCTAGCCTTTAATCGGAGCGTTTCTTTAGAGTCAAAGTGGTGCAGCCATACAATAGCACTCACATGGCTACAGCTTGGAAGAATTCGGCGTTAAATAACCCAACAAAGGTTGGCGTGCCGTAAAAGCAAGCAAGCAACCAACCAACCAAATAACCAGCTAACCCAATCGTTGGGGGGAGATCAACTAAATTGGATTAAAATTAAACTGGTTCTTACAGCTTTCGATTAAGAGGTTGGCGAATCGACTCCCCGGGCGAATTGCCGAGCTCCCCTGATCTGGCGAATTAACTCCTCCTTGCCGAGCCGCCTCCCCCGGGCGAATTGCCGAGCTCCCTGCTCTGGCGAATCAACTCCCCCGGGGCGAATTGCCGAGCCCCTGCTCTGGCGAATCAACTCCCCCCCGGCGAATTGCGAGCCCCTGCTCTGGCGATCAACTCCCCCCGGGCGAATTGCCGAACCCCTGCTCTGCACAAGAACGAAAGTTTGCATTATAATTACTTGACACTAAGGAGTTATATACAAATATTTTCCACGACTTTAATTTTAAAATATCGATCATTCCCTTATGTGACCCACTCTCCAGTTGGATGACATACGGTCAAGTCACACGGATGTGCTATCCCGTCTGATCACTGAAGTTAAGCTACGATGAGCATGTTCAGTCCTTAAATGGGTGGTCACTTAATAATATCTGGTACTATAAGCAACCTGAAGCTTGTGTGACAGACTAAATAAAGCTTCGTAAATTGACAATACTTTTTCTGATTCTTCAACACGCATAGTCCTACGTTCTTTGGATGAAGATTGTCTTTGGGTATGATTACCAGATTTAATTTCAAAATATCGACTATTCACTTATTTTACCAACTCTCCAGTTAGATGATTTACTAGTCCTGGGTATGACGTTAAACTACACCCACCCAAAGGCCAACTATTAATGCCATCTTGTCCTATATAAGCCTGTAAACTGCATCTACTATAGGCCATTTATTAACGCTAAATAGTCATGGGTATGACGTTAAACTACATCCACCCAAAGGCAACTTATAAATATCGTACATGATATGACTTACGGTCAAGTGACACTTATAGACCCATTCCCGTCTGATCCCCGAAGTTGAGCAACAATGAGCGTGTTCAGTCCTTAGATGGGTGGTCACTTAATATTAGCTTGTACTATTGAAACAAATCTTCGTAAATCCCAACTGTCCAATTAGATTAATAATAAATTGCGATTTTATTTAGAAATAATTAATCAGTATTCAATTCAAGCCATATCATTTGACTCTTTTGATCTAATATGGTGTTATTTAGACAATTAGGTGCCTGGTAGGTCTTTCGTACGGCATCCAAAAACCGCACAGAGCTGATTAAGGTAGGTTTTTGCTGGTCGGCCTACAATGGTGTGTCCATGTGTAGGTGTCCACCGGAGAACGTCATTTATGAGTTCGTCCTTGCTTATCAAACAGTGTACAGCATGTCTTGATCTTCTTACTTGGATGGTTTATGTGATAGTATCGGAAATTCGATAGAGAATTATCTTCCCCTGCCGCTAGGGGGCGAATTGCCAACATACGATGTTGGCGCCAGAATCAAAACACTTATCAGGGAGCAGTTATCGAGGAGACACGCAAAAATAAGCGCTCTCACCACCTTGCCCCAAGAAGGGCTGAACTTGTCTGTAGGCCGTCGACCTGGACGGAGGCTTTTTAACAGCATACTTTCTGAAGGTCGTTTCGACAGCATTACTTATCAGAAGGCTGAGGACCTAAATAGTCAACTTGAAGAGGGCCCCATCCACCGTCATTTAAAGGAACAGTTACCCAGGCGAGAAGCTTCTAAAATAGCATCCCCTACTTTACTTATCGGACGAGAACCGACAAAACGGACGCGTCTCTACATAACTCTACAACCACAGCGACCAGAATACCCTTGTTAGTGCCACTTCTCCAACGAACAGCATTTAACCTCACAGATAAGTCTGGTAGCAAATGCCAATAAAATTTGCAACAACTTCTTGTATTATTTGTCAATACATGTATTAAATTTCCATTGTGTGTTTGTCTTCTTTCGTCCGAACAATCTGCCTACAACTGGGAGATTTAAAAGGCGCACCCCCCCCCTTAAACCCGTAATTCCTCTTAGTGGCCGTACAGAAAAATCTGTTCTATTTGCCTGTATTGAAAAGACTACAGGCTGTTATGTATGGGAAAATTTATCAACTTCCCATATAAGTCTTAAGAAAGGAAAAGACAAGGCAAATGAATAGATTTAACAACGTTTATATAGTAGTGCTAATAATTGCTAAAACCTATTCTTTTAGCGGTTATATAGTCTTATAATGGGACAAAGTTCAATTCATATAGAAACATTTCACTTTTTGTGGTCAATTTATCTCGTTCAGACTCTTCGTGGCTGTTTCACACCAATTCAAGATGCTTAACGGCTTCCATCACTCAAATGTCCATCCTTATCCTAATAGGAATTATCAGTATTTGCCTGGCTGCTTCTCCGCTTTCTGCACTCTGACAGCCTGCATCTGTAGGGGTTATCGGATTCTTACTGCTCACCCCCTCCCCTTTTGTTACTCCCGCCTGATTTTGGATCATACCCATTCTTCGTACGTGGAATCGTCTTTTAACGTTTGGTGAGATAACCCATATTTTTCATATATGACCATCTGATATAATGACAAACCCAAATGTGTCTTTTTAGAAAAAGAAGGAAAAACAGTTTATTTTTAAATTCAGATATTGGAACATTGTTGTTTATTTATTATCAATTATCATTTTTTGAAAGATGGCCGCCAATATAAATTCAGGAGACAAACTTGTCATTATAGATTAGATATAATTAGCTTGGAAACCGCGTTTTTATTAAAAAAAAGGTCGCGGTTTGAGTCACAATTTATCTACAGATTTTAATTGGCAATTAAATTAGAAGAGTCTTGGAGACTCGAGAATTGTTGTCGCTAAGACGTCAATGAAAAATCACTGGTGTAAAAATTTTTCATAGATTGAAAATGACAAAGACAATTTCATCAACATTTTTAGGTTGTGTTGCCTTGACAAGTCGAACGATTAGAAACATGGATTTTGTTAGAATCCGTGAAGCTATTGTTGTTGAATGGATAATCCTGGTTAATCCAAGTCAGTAGTGAGCATCCCAATCGAAAGATAACTCAGCTGTCTTTCTTGGAGAAGATTTGTCCAGTGAGTGATCTCAAGGCAACGATCTTAAATGCTTTTTTGTCCTGCCATCCCATTGACCAATTTCTACTGAAATTTTTTGCTACCACTGCTGGTAGGGTTCATAAATAGAAATGATGAATTTACTTAAATCTTATACCTTGACAAGGTGAACGTTTTCCGGAGTGTAGAAACATAGATTTTGTTCGAATCCGTGAAGCCCTTGTGGGCGTTATGTTGTTGTTGAAAGAAGAATCGTGTTGTTGAAAGGATACTTATCCAAGTCTGTAGTGAGCCTCCCCAAACGAGAGATATCAGTTGTCCTTCTTGACGAATTATCCAGTAGATGATAACGATCTTAAATGCTTTTAAAGAAAGTAAAAGGACAAAAGAGAAGAGAAAGTTTGAAGAGGCTAACTTATATTGTGAGCAACGGGAAGCCACGTCCACAATCCAATCTTCGACAGGACAACACCTATTTATTTTCGATCCTCACTTGTTGAGTGCAAAGGACATTTATCTCAGCTATGTTCGTAGAACAGATTAAAGTCAATTAATCCTCAACTTTGTAACTTGACAGTGTAGGGAGACAAATATAAATGTTTGTCTCCTATCACGTCCTCGCCAGATCCGCGAAATTAAACAGCGATGAGCGTGTCCAGTTCTCAGATTAATAATCAGTTGATAATAGCAGGTACTGTAAGCAGCTCGAACCTTGTGTGCAAGACTAAGCAAAGCTTCGTAAACCGACAACACTTTCTCTGATTCTACCACACACACAACGTTACGTTCTTTGGATGAAGATTGTCTTTGGGTATGGTAACCATATTTAATTTAAGAAATATCGACCACTCGCTTATTTGACCAACTCTCCAGTTGGATGACATACGGTCAAGTCACACTGATAACACCCGTTCCCGCCAGATCACCGAAGTTGAGCAGTGAAGAACGTGTTCAGTCCTGGGTGGTCACTTAATTATAAAAGGTACTGTAAGCAACCTGAAGCTTGTGTGCTAGACTAAGCAAAAGCTTCGTATTATCCAATTAGATTAATAGTAAACTGCTTTTTCATTTGGAAATAATTGATCAGTATTTATTTAAATGATATCATTGAACCTTTTTGATCTAAGATGTTGCCATTTAGACAATTGGGCGCCTTACAAAAATTGTTTTATTTGCCTGTAATGAAAAAACAACAGACTGTTATGATCGTCTGATATAATGACAAACACTTTTGGACAGACGGAAAAGAATCAGTTTATTTTTGCATTTAGATATTGGAATATTGTTGGTTATTTATCGGGAATTGTGTTGTAATTTGGTACTTGAATTGTAAGAAACCGGAAATACCAGTTCCGCCATTGTGTAAGAAAAACGGAAATGCATATTCCGCCATTATTATTTATCAATAAAATGTGGTAGGGCTCTCTCTCGGGAGTTAACAATTTGACGTGATTTGTGTTGGATTTATTACAGTAACTTCTCAAAAAATTGCAATAACTTATAATCAATATTTTTAGAAATATGAACCCAATTTAAAGCCAGGAGACAAACTAATTTTTGTAGATTAGATATAATTCGCTTGAAGATCGCCTTCTTTATTTAAAAAAAGTTTAAGATTAGTTACATCTTATTTACAGAATGTAAGTGTCGATGAATATCTATTAATAATGGAGATTCAGTCTCAATTTGTCTGTAACCGAAACTACGAAAATGGTTACGTCACAGTCATTTCAGGAATTAAGTAAGTTTATCAATGAATATTTAATTTATAGTCAATATCATTACTACATAAAAATATTAAAATTCTATGAAAAATCAATTAATTGTCAGATTTTCATGAGAATTTCGATGCTTATTCAACTTTAGATGAATTTATGTTTGAAATAATCTTTTCATAAAATATATAAGGAGAAATATTTTTTACCGGGTCCCCCACCTTATTTAATTTTATGAAATCCGAAAAAAATATATTTCACTCGTACGATTTTAAAATTTTTCTCTAAAGATAAGAGTCAGAATAATTAAATCAGAAATCTTTAGAAACTTTTTGGAGTAAAACAAAACAAATATCTCAGTGGAGTGAAGTGAATATGATGCTTTTTTAAGTAAGTAATTAATCTTTAAAAATATTAAATGTTTTATTTTATTTATTTAATTCCCCCTTCCCGGAAATATCTTTCAAAAATTTAATTTTACACCGCCCGGTGGGCTTTTTTTTGCTAGTTTAAATAAATAATTTGCATCTAATAGTTATTGTGTTATAAGCAGTAATAGGGATTTGAGAGCGTAGCTCTCCGGAGAAAATGTATCACAACATTTGCGAGAGGATTATTCGAACTTAAAGATGGCTGTAACTTCGCCAAAAAGAACAAAGAAATACAAAACAGATTCGTTATCGGACTTTAGGACAAAGGATTATCGAAACGTCTTCAGCTTACCCCTGTTGGGATACAAAATAGAGTTGTCTACCTTTTGGAATTGTAGGCGGAGCTTCGCACGTCATGTGTCCGTTGGTTACGTGACAATGCAATCCCTTAACTCTTTTCTCTTTGAGTGATAGAACTCGGAACGAAACAGATGTCTCTCGTTCTGTAGTGACTAAGCACATGTGAGCCCGCTTTGTTCCCAGACCTCCCAAACTAAAGGAATATCAGTAGGTGCATTTCCCCCTTTATCTTGCTACATTTCATGCGTTCTATGAAACAACTTGGTGTTGGTTTGAAACTGAACCATGTTATTCTCGTATGCTGATTTCATTAAATGTTGTTATCCTGCATAAATTGACCTTGTCTTTTCCCTACCAAATATTCTGTGTTGGGTTATCTTTTTGATAAACTAATGCTGCTGGAATAATTTTGTAATATAAGGTGTGCTGGAGCCCACCACTTAAATATAGACCCTGCGTGGCAGCGTGGATTCAATAAGCCAATCGACACAGAACAGGGATCGATGTAATTTGGTCGGAGTGTCTTTGTGACGGGTTGAGAAATTAGAGCAAATAAGATAACACACTGTTAACAACAATAACAGTTTTATTCATGTATATTGAATGAGTATGTTGTGCACACTAGGTCGGATAGAAAAGACATGATGAGGAGCTTTGTTTGGCGTTGTGTTTTATGTGAAGTTAGTTCTTTATGTAATTATTCTTAGCGACAAAGTCTATTTCTTCTAGTGGCAATTTTCTTATTTCAGCATTTCCCCGTGGGCCTGTGACAAACGATGTTTTTTGGCGATCCGGACTCCGACTATCTGGATATCTGACTGACTGACTGTTTTCAATTCAGTGCGAGAATTTATTTTCTTCTATGTATAAACACAATACGCAAAAACAGAATGTATATGATATTTTGGTTTTTGCAGTTTGCTTTTTAACAAAACCATTTACGTTAACTAAAAAAAAACTTCTACACTTTCCTTTTTCGTTAAAAATTAGTTGGCGCCAACAAAAGTACTCATCGTGTCATATTCCTCCCCGCGTATCTTGTCATTTACCTCATACGTAAATGGCAGAAAGTATGGAAAAATGTGCAAAACATAATCAAAGAATTATTACAAGCGGTACAATCATTTTTTTCAAAAAAAGTTAAATGATAATAGTCTTTTCTTTTCTTTCACAGTTCATTAGTCAGGGTATGTTAGATAATTATTAGGGTATAATTCCACTGAAGGAAACCGCATTGGTGTCTTCAGTTTGCCTTGTAATTATTGCACCAACTGTTGTATATTGTACCAACGAAAATAGGAATTTCTAGTAAAATTAAACAAAGAAAAGACGAAAAAAATGACAAACGACCTTTTCCCCGGTAAAAGCGAAAAGAAGTTAAAAAAACGGAAAGAGAGCGTTTCCGGTCAAGGAAGCAGGGAGATGATAAAGAAATATATAACAAAGGTCCGTTTTCAGATCAAAAGATAAAGATGCGTAGGCGTGTCGTCAATACAAAAAGCCAGAGGGTCGAGCCGACAGGGTCAGTTAGTCAGTCAGACAGGAGAGAGTGGACGGCGAACAGTGAGTGACCGATGCTCACAGTCCATCCCAGCAGTAGTAGTAGTCATTGTCACCGCCCGCCACCCACCAACCGAGGAAAAGAAATAAACCCAAAGTTTTTACAATACCTATGTGTTGTGATTTTCTAAGTCCGACTACATACTTCGCCACGTAGCCATATATACCCGCAACGTATGCAGATACACGAAATAGGGCCGTCAATTTGAAGCCGCTACATAACATATAGCCATTTGGAGCCAGTACGCAACACCAACGAATACTATTTCCATTTGGTCCAACAGAGTCATTTCGTTTTGGTCAGTGGCATTTACAACCTCTTCAATCTACCTGCACAAATTTGTCAATCTTCTACTTTTAAGCTTTGTCAACAAAATTTTGTCTGAACATGTATAGTCTCAGAAATTCTCATTAAGCTAAAAGAATTTGCTAAAATAGTTCATGTGAGGAAATGTATTTATTAGTTGTCTACAAATTCCATCTTCCAAATCGCATTGAACTTGTCTTGTATGGTATATTTGCATAGAGATGGATATGTGTGTATATTTGCACACACACACACACACACACACACACACGCATAGATGTGTACACATCAATACACAAATCATGCATTAAAACACGTGCATCCGTTGCATATAAATACAGATGTGAATGTATGTATAAACATATTCAGATATATCAATATATATTCACCCACGCAAAACATATCCACACAAACATAAAGATACATAGAATTTTATACTAACATTTTTTTTTACTTGAATGATGATGGAGTAAATTTATGATTAATCATTTGGGGGAGGGGGTAGTCTTTCTCAGCAAATGCAGATGTTTTGATAAGAAACAACGAAGTTGATTATATTTCAAAGGCCGATAGTAAATTATTGATCGGGTTAAACAATGCAGATATTCTGACATTTAGGTAGGGGGGGGGGAGTTATATAACAAATAAACTTTTTAAAAAAGTATGTTTATTCCTAAGATAAATAAGTAAAAAGTCGTCGGAGTGGCCTAAAGTCTGTATCAGCCAGACAGCGAGGGAGTCTATCCCCTTATCTGGACCTATACATTCATTCCCTAATCTTTTTTTCTACCACAGAAGCCTCAGCTACATCTGTCCCTATATTTGGTAAAAACAAATTTTTCTATACAGAAGGAATATCTCAAATTCTTTTTCTCTGAGTTTGTCACCTCATGTCTATAGTTCTGAGTAAACTTAATTTTATGTGGTTTACTGATGTCTTTTAGTAAGAATTTGGCTTCTACTATTCTTCTGTCCAAAAGACGCTAATCCATGAACCCTATCAGCCCTTTTTCTTTGGATTTTAACTCCTTCCCAGGTTTCTTTTTTTTCTCACTCCTAAGTTTCCTATTTTACTTAGTTTTACTTTCTGCAAAATCTTTCTTAGAACAGTTATTCTGGGAATGGTTCGATTCGTTATATCTTTGACGTAAGATTTGTGGGTAGTTATTTCTCAGATTGCCTGTTTTATATCCATGTCTAACAGAATCTATACAATCTTTATTTCTATTTTTCTGCAAGGATTTGACATGGTTGCATCTCACCTGGGTAGGTTTATGGATTCGGTTAAATTTTGATGGCCGTCTAGTTTTTTTGTTTTACTTTGCTCCCCTATTGGCCACGGACAATCTCTTTCTTTGTGTCCCACTTTCATGAAGTTTCAACATTTTCGCTGGCTTTTAATTGAGCTATAGTCCTTTTTATTTTTTTCTTATATAGTTCTTTGTTTTTGTTCCCCCTTTCTACAACTATAGCAACTATGGCTTCGTCTAGACCACTCCTTGCTAAACTATTCCTTTTTAGGCCCACTAAAATGGTGCTGGAGTCCAACTGTCCCCACCGCCAATGTACCTTGCTCGGAACTCTATGTTCCAAATTTATCTTCTCTTTACTCCGACTACTTCGAAGTCGTTCAAAGAGCCTTTCACTATCTCTTGCCGCTGAAAACGCCCTTGATAGCTCTTGCTACATCTTCTTTAATAAAGGGGTTATTAAGGGCTTCAATAAAAAACCCAGCCAAATGAACTTGTACTGCTGGACACTCTCTTAATTCTGAGTTCTGATATGCTATCCTAGCTAGATTTTTCATCCTACTAGCTAACTCAGCAAGAGTCTCATCTTTAATTTGCCTTAGTCTTATTAAGGCTCGAGCGGCCTCAACAGGCTTCGCGAACTCTCCATACTGGGCAGATAACTGCTCAAATAGTATTTTACTTGAGATGTTTGGATGCGTTTCAAGATACTCTCGGGCCCAATCTGATGAGACCCCACCTGAAATATCTTAGGTAAGATTGATGAGCTCAGGATCTGTTAATTTATAGATCCGCTCTTTCTTTTGTAATGCTGCTAGCCAGAGTTTCAAATCGGACGGTTTCCCAGTAAATATTGGGATCTTCGATCCGCTCATTACCATTTTTGTCACAGAACTTGCGCTTGGGTTTGCCATTTTACTACTATTTGTATGACCAACAAAAGTAACAGACTGATTAGTTGTTTATGCAAAATAAATAAATAAATAAATAAAATAAAAAAATAAAAAATAGACCGACTATTTGTGTATACAAAAAAAAAACCCCAGACCGACTATTTGTGTAAACAAATAGAGAAGCGAAGGAAAATTGTTACTTACCCTGTTCCGATGCTTCTTGGGGGGTGATTTGGGATTTTTCTTCCTTTTCTTATTAGTGAGGAAGTGCCGTAGGGATTTCTTGGATGTTGGATGGTGCTTCTTGGTGCTTCTGGTGCTTTTTGGGTGCTGGATTAGTTATTTCTCTTTTTTTCTTTTTTTTTTCTCTGGGACTTTTTGTTCAGGATCGATTCCTGGCACAAAATGTAGTTTAGATGCGCCGTTGAGATCTTTGTGCTTAATACTTGATGTGGATGTTATGTCGGGATCACTCAGGGTCGTATCTTGGGTTGTAAGGTACCAGTTGTAGTTATATAAGTTCATTTTATGCCATGGCAACCTCTCCGGGTAGGATCCTGCGTCTTAAGGCACCAATTGTGGTCCTATGCCGCCATGGTATGAATTATTTTCATGACTACCACACGTGTCTCCGGCCAGCTGCTCTTTCGATGCCCTCTGCATCCACACTATGTTTCTTTGACCCGTAGAACTGGGATCGATGTAATTTGGTCGGAGTATCTTTGTGACGGGTTGAGAAATTAGAGCAAATAAGAAAACACACCGTTAACAACAATAACTGTTTTATTCTTGTATATTGAATGAGTATGTTGTGCACACTATGTCGGATAGAAAAGACATGACGAGAAGCTTTATCTGGCATTGTGTTTTATGTGAAGTTAGTTCTTTATGTAATTATTCTTAGCGGCAAAGTCTATTTCTCATAGTGGCAATTTTCTCATTTCAGCATTTCCCCGTGGGCCTGTGACAAACTTTGTTTTTTTGGCGATCCGGACTCCGACTATCCGTGTCTCTGACTGACTGACTGACTGGGTCTCTGCCTGCCTGACTGTTTTCAATTCAGTGCGAGGATTTTTAAAAAAGAATTGTATCTGTCATCATGACTCGGTCAACAAGTTCTAAAACTGCCAACCCCGAAAACATTGATTTGACATCCATGTCAAATTTTATGTCACGGCTGTAACCTTTTTTTCTATGTATAAACGCAATACGCAAAATCAGAATGTATATGATATTTTGGTTTTTGCAGTTTGCTTTTTAAGAAAACTATTTACGTTAACTAAAAAAACAAAAACTTCTACACTTTCCTTTTTCGTTAAAATCAGTTGATGCCAACATACAAGGGATCTCCGCTGTAAAGTGCTCTCACTTGCAGCCTAAAAATATCCACAAAAATCGTAATAAAAAATTATAGGAATGTGGGAGTTAGCTTCGAACTAATACCCCGCTTATTCTTATACTCCAGATTTGAAACCCGATAAGGCCTTAGAAATGACGAGAAGTTATGAACAAAGCAGAACACAAAAGTAGGAAAGTTGAGCAACGACGAGCATGCTCAGTCCTCAGATGGGTGACCACTCAATAATAGCAGGAATTGTAAGCAACCTGAGACTTGTATGCAATTGGATTAATAGTAAACTGTTATTTCATTTGGAAATAATTGATCAGTGTTTATTTAAGCTATATCATTGGACCTTTTTGATCTAATATAATGTTATTTAGACAATTGGGTGCCTTAGAAAAATGTATTTTATTTGCCTGTAATGAAAAGAAAACAGACTGTTATGATCATCCGATTTAATTACAAATACAAATGTGTTCTTTTGGATTGAGGGGAAAACAACTTCATTATTGTATTAAGATGATGAAACATCATTGGTCATTTATTATAACTTATAATCAACACTTTTAGAAAGATAGACGCCAATATAAATACAGTAGACGAACTTATCTTTCTAGATTAAATATAATTAGATTGAAGAACGCTTTTACAAAAAAAGCAAAAAAAAACAAAAAAAACCAAAAAAAACCCAGCAAAATTTGAGCCTCATTTTAATTAATTCTGTACACTTTTAAATAAATCTGTCAACTTTAACTAATTTTAAATACTTCTAACCAATTTTGAACACATGTAATTAATTTGAACACTTTTGCCCAATTCTGAACTTTTAATTAATTCTGAACACTTTTAACTAGTGGGTATCTTTAACTAATTTTGAACATCTTTAACCAACTTTGAACGCTTAACTAATTCTGGACACCTTTAAATAATTTCTAACAACATTAACCAATTTTGAACACTTTTAACTAATTACATAAACACTTTTATCCAATTCTGAACATGCAACTAATTTTGAACACGCTTAACCAATTGTGGATACCTTTAACTAATGTTGAACACCTTTAACCAATTCTGAACACTTCACCATTCTAAACACTTTTAACTAATGTTAACCAATTAACCTTTAACCAATTCTGAACACTTTCATTTAATTTTAAACACGTTTACTCAATTTGAACTTTTACAAATTCTGAACACGTTCAATCAATTCTGACCGCTTAACTAATTCTGGACACCTTTAGATATTTCAAACATTATAAACCAATCCTGAACACTTTTAACTAATTTGAACACAAGAATTTGCACGGGTGCCGGATTAACAGGAATCCACCACGTTCGGCCTTGTATGTTTGATTAGTCCATGTGATGGGAATATAATGTAACCAATTCTGCTAAAGAATTTGCACGGTGCCGGATATTAACAGGAATCCACCACGTTCGGCCTTGGTATGTTTTGTATTGTTCCATGTTGATGGATTATATGTAACCAATTCCGCTAAGAATTTGCACGGGTTGGCTGGTATTAACGGGAATCCACCACGTTCGGCCTTGTATGTTTGTATTAGTCAGTTTGATGGATATAATGTAAACCAATTCCTGCTAAGAATTTGCACGGTGCTGGATTAACGGAATTCCACCACTTCGGCCCTGTATGGTTTATTAGTGCCAGTTGATGGGAATATAATGTAACCAATTCCTGCTAAGAATTTTGCACGGGTGCCGGATTAACGGGCGAATCCACCACGTCGGCCTTGATGTTGTATTAGTCCATGTGATGGGATATAATGTAACCAATTCCTGCTAAGAATTTGCTACGGTGCCGGATTAACAGAATTCCACCCACGTTCGCCTGTATGTTTGTATTAGTCCATGTTGATGGGATAATGTTAACCAATCCTGCTAAGATTTGCACGGGTGCCGGATTAACAGGAATCCACCACCGTTCGGCCCTTGTATGTTTGTTTATCCATGTTGATGGGATATAATGTAACCATTCCTGCTAAGAATTTGCACGGGTGCCGATTAACAGGAATCCACCATCACTCGGCCTTGTATGTTTGTATTAGTCCATGTTATGGCGATATAATGTAACCAATTTCCTGCTAAGAATTTGCAACGGGTGCCGGATTAACGGGAAGTCCCACCACGTTCGCCTGTATGTTTGTATTAGCCATGTTACGATGGGATTAATGTAACCAATTCCTTGCTAAGAATTTGCACGGGTGCCGGGATTAACAGGAATTCCACCACGTTCGGCCTTGTATCGTTTGTATTAGTCCATGTGATGGGATTATAATGTAACCCAATCTGCTTAAGAATTTGCACGGCGGTGTTGCCGGATTTTAAAACTAAATATTTACACCTGGAGGACACATATTCTTGCTAGTATGAATAAAT
>CM042141.1:98826208-98828996 GCA_023376005.1 Doryteuthis pealeii
TAGTGGTGAAGGCTTGTGTTGGACCATCCGCAATTTTTGGCACAGTCGATAGGAAAGAATTGGTGCACAAAATGCCACAAACCCAATCAACGACCGACCTCAGGAATTTTGAATTCAGAGTTATCCTCTCCTAGGACTGGTTACCTACCCAAGGCTGAAGGCCCAGTCTGCCCTACTATTTAACCCGTAGCTGGAAGGGAGAATATATGGATTCATACCTTTCCCAAGGTATCCACTATGTGAAATGCCAACAGCTTCGTCTAGAATTGAACTCTAATCGACGAGTCCATTATGTATATATATATATATATATATATATATATACACACACACACCACTTTGCTGTGTACCTTAATTGCATATAATTTAGTTTACTTACTGTCATTCAGTACCTAAATAATGGAATGGAATCATCTGTTTTTCCTATACATAATGTCTGACGAAACCTCAAAAGGAGAAGCAAAATCTCCTAGGACATGCTAATTCAACCTAGCTAATTACTCTGTTCACTTGTATCTTTCCTTAGTCAACCTTTTTTCACTGTCCTTAATGGTTGCAGTGTTCTTCACATTATTCTGATTAACTTTAATACTCGAGTTGCATGTACTAGCAATGAAACAGGTACTCCACACTCCTCAGGTGGGGTTGGTAAATACATGTTACAAACCTGTGTTGAATGGGACTGTTTTGAAGAAAATTAATGTTTCATTCACAGAGCATTTCTGTGTTCAGTCTCTTATAGTTTTTACACACCTTGTAGTATTCTGTATTCATAGCATGGCAGAACATTAGAAACGTGATATTTTAAATTATGAATAATGGCAGTTTCATTGAAGACACGTACAGAAGACCTCTTAGCCACATATCTTTTTACTCATGCTTAAAAGTGAGTATAATTTGGGAGTAATATGAAAGAGATTATATTAAATTTAATTCAAGTTCACTTTTTTTTTCTCAAAAAATTCATTTCATATATTCCTCTCTTTAATTGAAATTTACTACAAGCAAACTCTACCTGTTTCATTTGAGATGCATTCCCTACTTTTAATTTGGAGATTTAAAAAGATTCTCAACCGACATGCTAAGTAGAAAACTACAAAAAAAAACAAAAAAAAAAAAACATGAAAATGAAATTATGAAATAAAATTTCATTAATTTTGCATTGATTTCATTATCATCTGAACGAGAAATATCCAAGAGATTTTTAAAATATTCTTGAATTGAAGAAAACTACAAGCAAGCAAGAAAAAAAAAATGATTCAAACCTCTTCTATAATAAAGCAAAGTCTAATAATCTATTTTGGTGCCTACATGAACACAAATTATTCAATATTGAAAATAAATTGCTTCTTGAGTATTTGAATAGAAATCCCATTAAATTTGTGAAAAAAAAAATCATGAGGAAGCTGAAAAATAAAAAACAACACAAATACCAAGACAAATTACAGCTTCTATCAAATAAGAATGTTACAACTCACTGTCTATTAATCAGTTTTCAATTAGAGTATATTACTTCTTGCTCTATTACACATTGCTCTACGAATGCAAAATAAGTTGAAAAACTGATGGTGGTTGTGGCAGGATATTCAAACAAGATCAGGGCCAGATACAGTCTGAAAATCAGCTTCAAGTTTATTTAGATATTAAGTTTGAAAAGAAAGAAAATCATAGGGGAGGAATTATTACATATGTTGGATTGTCCTTTAGGTAATAAACCATAAACAGCTTCCTGTCTGAAATATATATCAATGTGAATGTTGCATTCTGGAAAAACAAATCTTCTAATTTCTATAAAATGCCTACTGTTAGATGGTCTTCTTAGTATAAGCCATAAACAGCTTCCTGTCTGAAATATATATCAATTTGATGTTGCTTCTGGAAAAACAAATCTTCCAATTTCTATAAAATGCCTACTGTTAGATGGTCTTCTTAGTATAAGCCATAAACAGTTCCCGTCTGAATATTATTCAATTGATGTGCATTCTGGGAAAAATAAATCTATACTATAAAATACCATACCAATGTCAAACATTTTAATTTGAAGTTTGTCTGTCAGAAAAATCAATCTAAAGGACTATCTCTAAACAAAGAACTGAAAACTGGATATTGACTGGGAACCATATACCAACCAATTTTTTTATTTTATGGCATGTCAACCCTTGTTGGGTTATTTTATGCTGAAGATATTGTTTTATTCATTCTTGATGGTTACTAAAAAAATGTTAAACTCAATTTTTAAAAACATATTTGTTAATTCATTTTCTTCTATTTAACCCATAGATGGGACCCTAACAAGTACTACCACTCCAGATCAGGGTGAAACTGGGAGTAATGGCAATAAAGTGCTACTCAACACTTCCCAGAGCTCCAGGATTGGAACTTTACCATAAGATGCAGTTTTACACTATACCCAAGACACTAAAGACCCTCAGCCATCACATATGATAAAAAGAGTTGTTGTTTTTTCCATAAGGTAAGGTTGGGAACTAATTTGTGAGTTTACAAGTTTTATTCTCTGTATTGCCATTTAATATCATTTTTTTTTGTCTTATGGCATATCAATCTCGGTAGGTTATTTAATGCTGAAAAAGTTTTAAAACAGATTCGTAATGATAGTTTGGTAGAAAACAAATGTATATATACAAGGTGTGTCAAGAAGTATCGAGATTTTCGGTACTTTTTTGACACACCATGTATTCTGAAATATTAACATTCCATTCATTCTTCCTTTCTATCTTGGTAAATACAGCTTTTAAAATCTGTACTTTTGACACACCTTGTATTCTGG
>CM042141.1:98829096-98846596 GCA_023376005.1 Doryteuthis pealeii
AGAGAGATTAGGCCGAAGTGGTGATTCCCGTTAATACGGACTGAAATTCTTAGCTAGGGTTGGTTACATTATATCCCAACGTGGACTAATACAAACATACAAGCCCGAACGTGGTGGATTCCCGTTAATCCGGCACCGTGCAAATTCTTAGCTGGGGTTGGTTACATTATATCCATCAACGTGGACAAATACAAACATACAGGCCGAACGTGGTGGTTCCCGTTAATCCGGCAACCCGTGCAAATTCTTAGCATGGGTTGGTTACATTATATCCCATCAACGTGGACTAATACAAAACATACAAGGCCGAACGTGGTGATTCCGTTAATCCGGCACCCGTGCAAATTCTTAGCAGGTTGGTTACATTATATCCAATCAACGTGGACAATACACACAGGCCGAACGTGGTGGATCCCGTTAATCCGGCACCCGTGCAAATTCTTAGCAGGGGTTTGGTTACATTATATCCATCAACGTGGACTAATACAAACATACAAGCCGAACGTGGTGGATTCCCGTTAATCCGGCACCCGTGCAAATTCTTAGCAGGAATTGGTTACATTATATTCCCATCAACGTGGAAAATACAAACATACAAGGCCGAACGTGGTGGATTCCCGTTAATCCGACATGTGCAAATTCTTAGCAGTATTGGTTACATTATATCCCATCAACGTGGACAAATACAAACATACAAGGCCGAACGTGGTGGATTCCCGTTAATCCGGCACCCGTGCAAATTCTTAGCAGGATTGGTTACATTATATCCCATCAACGTGGACTAATACAAACATACAAGGCGGAACGTGGTGGATTCCCGTTAATCCGGCACCCGTGCAAATTCTTAGCAGGATTTGGTTACATTTATATCCCATCAACGTGGACTAATACAAACATACAAGGCCGAACGTGGTGGATTCCCGTTAATCCGGCACCCGTGCAAATTCTTAGCAGGATTTGGTTACATTATATCCTCAACGTGGACTAATACAAACATCAAGGCCGAACGTGGTGGATTCCCGTTAATCCGGCACCCGTGCAAATTCTTAGCAGGAATTGGTTACATTATATCCTCAATATGGACAAATACAAACATACAAGGCGAACGTGTGGATTCCCGTTAATCCATCATGCAATTCTTGCAGCATAACAAATAAAACATTTATTTCATCAACGTGGACAATACAAATCAAGCCGAACGTGTGGATCCTTAATCCGACATCCATGCAAATTCTTAGCAGGAATTGTTACATTATATCCAATCAACGTGGACAAATACAAACATACAAGGCCGAACGTGGTGGATTCCCGTTAATCCGGCACCCGTGCAGATCCATGTGCTACTCATACGCTGAGTTGGCGAGGACCGGTATCTAACTAGGAACCTTGTGGTTTCTAGCCGAACGCTCTACCGACTGAGCTATTTGAATAAACCAATCGTTCAAAAATGTTTTTTCATGAATAAAGAGTTTCATAAAAAAAGTAAAAAGCAAAAAAACAAAACAAAACAAAAAAATTGGAACCAGAGATACAAAACAAAATTTCATCTTCAGCACCCCTACATCCCCCGGTCATCCCATGTGACCCGTAACTATCGAATTCCACCTCTTCAACGTCCTTTAGTAAGAATAAACGTCAAGGTTCTGTCGTAGAACCGGTTGTTGTTGATTTGCTTCTCCAGACTAATACCCCATTATCTTGAGATTTATTGTGGATAACGAAAACACTAAATTGGAATATGAGTGTTGGTAAAAAAAGCAACAACAAGTTAAATATGGACACTTTTTATGAATTTGCTAAAAGATAAATGGGCAATTACAATGTGTCTAACTTTAGTCTAGACTGGTGACATCTGAGTTGTCGATTTTTGAAATTAGTTGTGATAAAGGATTTGTATTATTAGTTGAAATACGTAAACATGTTTTATTGCGGGATGATGACTGACTTTTGTTTTATTGCGTATTTCACTTTTGAAAATTTGAAACCTTATGATTGGTTGGTTGGTTGGTTGGTTCTTGGTGCTGTATGTGCCAATAGTTCGTTACCGTGTTTGAAAATCTATTGATTACTGTTTGGTTTTGGGGTAATTTTCACCTTTAGTTGGCTAAATTCCTAGCATAAAGTTGTGCGTGCGCATTATCAGAAATGAACTTAATTGTTATTAAGAACACATTTTATGATATTTTTGTGTTAAAGCATGCAGTTGTATTGTTTTCGAAAAAGTTTCTAAGATTTGTATATTTCGCGTGGAGACTTTCAAAATGGCTACCGGCTTGTTTCAAAGTGAAAATCAAGGGAGGTTAGAGCTTTGTGTCGCGAGGTGGAAAGATACACAGAAGAATGGTGTGCTTAAAACACCAGCAAACGGTACTAAACGGATAATATAAACGCAGAACAAATAAGTACAAACAATCAACAAGACAAACTTACACTAACAGAGGAAGTTCAGTTTGATGTAGCCAACGCAACAAAGTTAGTCTGAATATTATACAGCTAGTTAATCTAATTTAATCATAGCCTATTTTATGGCTATGAGACAGTCCATCTGGTAGAGTGCTGAAGGGGTGTTAGCTACTCTACAACACTTTTTCAGTTCAATAAACTATGAACATAGTGGCATCGTAACTTTAGTTCCATCAAAATAAAACAAATAAAGGCGGAAGTCCATGAAAAGTGTTCAGGATTGGTTTATAATGTTTGAAATTATCTAAAGGTGTCCAGAATTAGTTAAGCGGTCAGCAATTGATTGAACGTGTTCAGAATTTGTAAAAGTTCAAATTGAGTAAACGTGTTTAAAATTAAATGAAAGTGTTCAGAATTGGTTAAAGGTTAATTGGTTAACATTAGTTAAAAGTGTTTAGAATTGGTGAAGTGTTCAGAATTGGTTAAAGGTGTTCAACATTAGTTAAAGGTATCCACAATTGGTTAAGCGTGTTCAAAATTAGTTGCATGTTCAGAATTGGATAAAAGTGTTTATGTAATTAGTTAAAAGTGTTCAAAATTGGTTAATGTTGTTAGAAATTATTTAAAGGTGTCCAGAATTAGTTAAGCGTTCAAAGTTGGTTAAAGATGTTCAAAATTAGTTAAAGATACCCACTAGTTAAAAGTGTTCAGAATTAGTTAAAAGTTCAGAATTGGGCAAAAGTGTTCAAATTAATTAAATGTGTTCAAAATTGGTTAGAAGTGTTTAAAATTAGTTAAAGTTGACAGATTTATTTAAAAGTGTACAGAATTAATTAAAATGGGGCTCAAATTTTGCTGTTTTTTGTTGTTTTTTTTTTTTTTTTTTGCTTTTTTTGTAAAAGCGTTCTTCAATCTAATTATATTTAATCTAGAAAGATAAGTTCGTCTTCTGTATTTATATTGGCGTCTATCTTTCTAGAAGTGTTGATTATAAATTATAATAAATGACCAATAATGTTCCATTATCTTAATACAATAATGAAGTTGTTTTCCCCTCAATCCAAAAGAACACATTTGTATTTGTAATTAAATCGGATGATCATAACAGTCTGTTTTCTTTTCATTACAGGCAAATAAAATACATTTTTCTAAGGCACCCAATTGTCTAAATAACATTATATTAGATCAAGAAGGTCCAATGATATAGCTTAAATAAACACTGATCAATTATTTCCAAATGAAATAACAGTTTACTATTAATCCAATTGCATACAAGCCTCAGGTTGCTTACAATACTTGCTATTATTAAGTGGTCACCCATCTGAGGACTGAACATGCTCGTCGTTGCTCAACTTTCCTACTTTTGTATTCTGCTTTGTTCATAACTTCTCGTCATTTCTAAGGCCTTATCGGGTTTCAAATCTGGAGTATAAGAATAAGCGGGGTATTAGTTCGAAGCTAACTCCCACATTCCTATAATTTTTTATTACGATTTTTGTGGATATTTTTAGGCTGCAAGTGAGAGCACTTTACAGCGGTGATCCCTTGTATGTTGGCGTCAACTAATTTTAACGAAAAAGGAAAGTGTAGAAGTTTTTGTTTTTTTAGTTAACGTAAATAGTTTTGTTAAAAAGCAAACTGCAAAAACCAAAATATCATATATATTCTGATTTTGCGTATTGTGTTTATACATAGAAAAAAAGGTTACAGCTGTGACATAAAATTTGACATGGTTGTCAAATCAATGTTTTCGGGGTTGGCAGTTTTAGAACTTGTTGACCGAATCATGATGACAGGAATAGATACAATTCTTTTTAAAAAATCCTCGCACTGAATTGAAAACAGTCCGTCAGGCAGAGACCCAGTGAGTCAGTCAGAGACCCGGATAGTCAGAGTCCAGATCGCCAAAAAATAAAGTT
Source organism: Doryteuthis pealeii (assembly GCA_023376005.1). Taxonomy (NCBI): domain Eukaryota; kingdom Metazoa; phylum Mollusca; class Cephalopoda; order Myopsida; family Loliginidae; genus Doryteuthis; species Doryteuthis pealeii. The sequence continues at coordinate 98,833,419 of CM042141.1, forward strand.
TGTCACAGGTCCACGGGGAAATGCTGAAATAAGAAAATTGCCACTAGGAGAAATAGACTTTGTCGCTAAGAATAATTACATAAAGAACTAACTTCACATAAAACACAACGCCAGACAAAGCTTCTCGTCGTGTCTTTTCTATCCGACCTAGTGTGCACAACATACTCATTCAATATACAAGAATAAAACAGTTATTGTTGTTAACAGTGTGTTATCTTATTTGCTCTAATTTCTCAACCCGTCACTAAGACACTCCGACCAAGTTGCATCGAACCCAGTTCTACGGGTCAAAGGAACATAGCGTGGGCGCAGAGGGCATCGAAAGAGCAGCTGGCCGGAGACACGTGTGGTAGTTACGGAAATAATGCATACCGTGGCGGCATAGGACCACAATTGGTGCCTTAAGACGCATGATATGATCGGGAGAGGTTGCCACGGCATAACATGAACTGATATGAATACAACTGGTGCCTTACAACCCAAGATACGACCCTGAGCGATCCCCACATAACATCCACATCAAGTATTAAGCACAAAGATCTCAACGGCATCTAAACTACATTCTGTGCCAGGAAACGATCCTGAACAAAAAGTTCCAGAGAAAAAAAAGAAAAAAAAGAGAAATAACTAATCCAGCACCCAAGAAGCACCAGAAGCACCAAGAAGCACTATCCAACATCCAAGAAATCCCTACGGCACTTCCTCACCAATAAGAAAAGGAAGAAAAATCACAAATCACCCCCAAGAAGCATCGGAAAAGGGTAAGTGACAATTTTCCTTCACCTCTCTATTTTGCACAAATAGTCGGTTTGGTTTTCTTTTTTTTTTTGGGGGGGGGGGTTGCATAAACAACTAATCAGTCTGTTACTTTTGTTGGTCATACAAATAGTAGTAAAATGGCAAACCTAAGCGCAAGTTCTGTGACAAAAATGGTAATGAGCGGATCAAAGATCCCAATATTTACTGGGAGACCGTCCGATTTGAAACTCTGGCTAGCAGCATTACAAAAGAAAGAACAGATCTATAGATTAACAGATCCTGAGCTCGTCAATCTATCCTAAGATATTTCAGATGGGGTCTCATCAGATTGGACCCGAGAGTATCTTGAAACGCATCCAAACATCTGAAGTAAAATACTATTTGAGCAGTTATCTGCCCAGTATGGAGAGTTCGCGAAGCCTGTCGAGGCCGCTCGAACCTTAATAAGACTAAGGCAAATTAAAGATGAGGCTCTTGCTGAGTTAGCTAGTAGGATGAAAAATCTAGCTAGGATAGCATATCAGAACTCAGAATTAAGAGAGTGTCCAGCATTACAAGTTCATTTGGCTGGGTTTCTTTTTATTGAAGCCCTTAATAACCTCTTTATTAAAGAAGATGTAGCAAGAGCTATCATGGGCGTTTTCAGCGGCAAGAGATAGTGAAAGGCTCTTTGAACGACTTCGAAGTAGTCGGAGTAAAGAGAAGATAAATTTGGAACATAGGGTTCCGAACAAGGTACATTGGCGGTGGGGACAGTTGGACTCCAGAACCATTTTAAGTGGGCCTAAAAAGGAATATTTTAGCAAGGAGTGGTCTAGACGAAGCCATAGTTGCTAGAGTTGTAGAAAGGGGAAACAAAAACATAGAACTATATAAGAAAAAAATAAAAAGGACTATAGCTCAATTAAAAGCCAGCGAAAATGTTGAAACTTCATGAAAGTGGGACACAAAGAAAGAGATTGTCCGTGGCCAATAGGGGAGCAAAGTAAAACAAAAAAACTAGACGGCCATCAAAATTTAACCGAATCCATAAAACTACCCAGGTGAGATGCAACCATGTCAAATCCTTGCAGAAAAATAGAAATAAAGATTGTATAGATTTTGTTAGACATGGATATAAAACAGGCAATCTGAGAAATAACTACCCACAAATCAAACGTCAAAGATATAACGAATCGAACCATTCCCAGAATAACTGTTCTAAGAAAGAAGATTTTGCAAAAAGTAAGACTAAGTAAAATAGGAAACTTAGGAGTGAGAAAAAAAAGAAACCGGGGAAGGAGTTAAAATCCAAAGAAAAAGGGCTGATAGGGTTCATAGATTAGCGTCTTTTGTACAGAAGAATAGTAGAAGCCAAATTCTTACTAAAAGACATCAGTAAACCACATAAAATTAAGTTTACTCAGAACTATAGACATAAGGTGACAAACTCAGAGAAAAAGAATTAGAGATATTCCTTCTGTATAGAAAAATTTGTTTTTACCAAATATAGGGATAGATATAGCTGAGGCTGCTGCGGTAGAAAAAAAGATTAGGGAATGAATGTATAGGTCCAGATAAGGGGATAGACTCCCTCGCTGTCTGGCTGATACAGACTTTAGACCACTCCGACGACTTTTTACTTATTTATCTTAGGAATAAACATACTTTTTTTTTAAGTTTATTTGTTATATAACTCCCCCCCCCTACCTAAATGTCAGAATATCTGCATTGTTTTAACCTGATCAATAATTTACTATCGGCCTTTGAAATATAATCAACTTCGTTGTTTCTTATCAAAACATCTGCATTTGCTGAGAAAGACTCCCCCCACCAAAGGAATAATCATAAATTTACTTCATCATCATTCAAGTAAAAAAAAAATAGTATAAAATTCTATGTATCTTTATGTTTGTGTGGATATGTTTTGCGTGGGTGAATATATATTGATATATCTGAATATGTTTATACATACATTCACATCTGTATTTATATTCAACGGATGCACGTGTTTTGATGCATGCTTCGTGTATTGATGTGTACACATCTATGCGTGTGTGTGTGTATGGAAATATATACACATATCCATCTCTATGCAAATATACCATACAAGACAAGTTCAATGCGATTTGGAAGATCGAATATGTAGACAACCAATAAATATATTTCTTCACAAGAACTATTTTAGCAAATTCTATTAGCTTAATGAGAATTTCGGAGACTATACATGTTCAGACAAAATTTCGTTGACAAAACTTAAAAGTAGGAGACTGACAAATTTGCTCCGCCTACAATTCCAAAAGGTAGACAACTCTATTTTGTGTCCCAACAGGGGTAAGCTGAAGACGTTTCGATAATCCTTTGTCCTAAAGTCCGATAACGAATCTGTCTTGTATTTCTTTGTTCTTTTTTGGCGAAGAACCGTCTTTAAGTTCGAATAATCCTCTCGCAAATGTTGTGATACATTTTCTCCGGAGAGCTACGCTCTCAAATCCCTATTACTGCTTATAACACAATAACTATTAGATGCAAATTATTTATTTAAACTAGCAAAAAAAAAGCCCACCGGGCGGTGTAAAATTACATTTTTGAAAGATATTTCCGGGAAGGGGGAATTAAATAAATAAAATAAAACATTTAATATTTTTAAAGATTAATTACTCACTTAAAAAAGCATCATATTCACTTCACTCCACTGAGATATTTGTTTTGTTTTACGACAGTAGAGACCTCCAAAAAGTTTCTAAAAATTTCTGATTTAATTATTCTGACTCTTATCTTTAGAGAAACATTTTAAAATCGTCCGAGTGAAATATACTTTCTTCGGATTTCATAAAATTAAATGGGGGGGGGGGGTAGAAAATATTTCCCCTAAAATATTTTATGAAAAGATTATTTTAAACATAAAATTCATCTAAAGGTGAATAAGCATCGAAATTCTCGAGAATTTGACTATTAATTAATTTTACTGTGAATTAGATACTCGTTGATAAACTTACTTAATTCCCGAAATGGCTGTGACGTAACCATTGACGTAGTTTCGGTTACAGACAAATTGAAACCGAATCTCTATTATTAATAGATATTCATCGACACTTACATTCTGTAAATAAGATGTAACTAATCTTAAACTTTTTTTAGATAAAGAAGGCGATCTTCAAGCGAATTATATGTAATCTACAAAAATGAGTTTGTCTCCTGGCTTTAAACTGGGTTCATATTTCTAAAAATATTGATTATAAGTTATTGCAATTTTTCGAGAAGGTACTGTAATAAATCCAACACAAATCACGTCAAATTGTTAACTACCGAGAGAGAATCCTAACACCATTTATTGACAAATAACAATGGCGGAATATGCATTTCCGTTTTTCTTACACAATGGCGGAACTGGTATTTCTGGTTTCTTACAACTCAGGTACCAAATTACAACATAATTCCCGATAAATAAACAACAATATTCCAATATCTAAAAAAATAAACTAATTCTTTTCCTTCTGTCCAAAAGTGTTTGTCATTATATCAGACGATCATAACAGTCTGTTGTTTTTTCATTACAGGCAAATAAAACAATTTTTGTAAGGCGCCCAATTGTCTAAATGACAACATCTTAGATCAAAAAGGTTAAAATGATATAACTTAAATAAATACTGATCAATCATTTCCAAATGAAAAAGCAGTTTACTATTAATCTAATTGGATAATACGAAGCTTTTGCTTAGTCTAGCACACAAGCTTCAGGTTGCTTACAGTACCTTTTATAATTAAGTGACCACCCAGGACTGAACACGTTCTTCACTGCTCAACTTCGGTGATCTGGCGGGAACGGGTGTTATCAGTGTGACTTGACCGTATGTCATCCAACTGGAGAGTCGGTCAAATAAGCGAGTGGTCGATATTTCTTAAATCAAATATGGTTACCATACCCAAAGACAATCTTCATCCAAAGAACGTAACGTTGTGTGTGTGGTAGAATCAGAGAAAGTGTTGTCGTTTTACGAAGCTTTGCTTAGTCTGGCACACAAGGTTCGAGCTGCTTACAGTACTTGCTATTATCAACTGATTATTAATCTGAGAACTGGACACGCTCATCGCTGTTTAACTTCGCGGATCTGGCGAGAACGTGATAGAAGACAAACATTTATATTTGTCTCCCTACACTGTCAAGTTACAAAGTTGAGGATTAATTGACTTTAATCTGTTCTACGAACATAGCTGAGATAAATGTCCTTTGCACTCAACAAGCGAGGATCGAAAATAAATAGGTGTTGTCCTGTCGAAGATTGGATTGTGGACGTGGCTTCCCGTTAGTCACGATATAAGTTAGCCTCTTCAAACTTTCTCTTCTCTTTTGTCCTTTTACTTTCTTTAAAAGCATTTAAGATCGTTGTATTGTCTACTGGATAATTCGTCAAGAAGGACAACTGATATCTCTCGTTTGGGGAGGCTCACTACAGACTTGGATGATTATGCTTTCAACAACACGATTCTTCTTTCAACAACAACATAACACCCACAATGGCTTCACGGATTCGAACAAAATCTATGTTTCTGCACTTCGGAAAACGTTCGCCTTGTCAAGGTATAAGATTTAAGTAAATTCATCATTTCTATTTATGAACCCTACCAGCAGTGGTAGCAGAAAATTTCAGTAGAAATTGGTCAATGGGATGGCAGGACAAAAAAAGCATTTAAGATCGTTGCCTTGAGATCACTCACTTCTCCAAGAAAGTTATCTTTCGATTGGGATGCTCACTACTGACTTGGATTAACCAGGATTATCCATTCAACAACAATAGCTTCACGGATTCTAACAAAATCCATGTTTCTAATCGTTCGACTTGTCAAGGCAACACAACCTAAAAATGTTGATGAAATTGTTTTTGTCATTTTCAATCTATGAAAAATTTTCACACCAATGATTTTTCATTGACGTCTTAGCGACAACAATTCTCGAGTCTCCAAGACTCTTCTAATTTAATTGCCAATTAAAATCTGTAGATAAATTGTGACTCAAACCTCGACCTTTTTTTTAATAAAAACGCGGTTTCCAAGCTAATTATATCTAATCTATAATGACAAATTTGTCTCCTGAATTTATATTGGCGGCCATCTTTCAAAAAATGATAATTGATAATAAATAAACAACAATGTTCCAATATCTGAATTTAAAAATAAACTGTTTTTCCTTCTTTTTCTAAAAAGACACATTTTGGTTTGTCATTATATCAGATGGTCATATATGAAAAATCTGGGTTATCTCACCAAACGTTAAAGGACGATTCCACGTACGAAGAATGGGTATGATCCAAAATCAGGCGGGAGTAACAAAAGGGGAGGGAGTGAGCAGTAAGAATCCGATAACCCCTACAGAGGCAGGCTGTCAGAGTGCAGAAAGCGGAGAAGTAACCAGGCAAATACTGATAATTCCTATTAGGATAAGGATGGAAATTTGAGTGATGGAAGCCGTTAAGCATCTTGAATTGGTGTGAAACAGCCACGAAGAGTCTGAACGAGATAAATTGACCACAAAAAGTGAAATGTTTCTATATGAATTGAACTTTGTCCCATTATAAGACTATATAACCGCTAAAAGAATAGGTTTCAGCAATTATTAGCACTACTATATAAACGTTGTTAAATCTATTCATTTGCCTTGTCTTTTCATTTCTTAAGACTTATATGGGAAGTTGATAAATTTTCCCATACATAACAGCCTGTAGTCTTTTCAATACAGGCAAATAGAACAGATTTTTCTGTACGGCCACTAAGAGGAATTACGGGTTTAAGGGGGGGGGGTGCGCCTTTTAAATCTCCCAGTTGTAGGCAGATTGTTCGGACGAAAGAAGACAAACACACAATGGAAATTTAATACATGTATTGACAAATAATACAAGAAGTTGTTGCAAATTATATTGGCATTTGCTACAAGACTTATCTGTGAGGTTAAATGCTGTTCGTGGAGAAGTGGCACTAACAAGGGTATTCTGGTCGCTGGTTGTAGAGTTCTGTAGAGATGCGTCCGTTTTGTCGGTTCTCGTCCGATAATTAAAAGTAGGGGATGCTATTTTAGAAGCTTCTAGCTTGGGTAACTGTTCTTTTAAATGACGGTAGATGGGGCCCTCTTCAAGTTGACTATTTAGGTCCTCAGCCTTCTGATTAGTATGCTGTCAAAACGGCCTTCAGAAAGTATGCTGTTAAAAACGCCTCCGTCCAGGTCGACGGCCTACAGACAAGTTCAGCCCTTCTTGGGGCAAGGTGGTGAGAGCGCTTATTTTTGCGTGTTTCCTCGATAACTGCTCCCTGATAAGTGTTTTGATTCTGGCGCCAACATCGTATGTTGGCAATTCGCCCCCTAGCGACAGGGGAAGATAATTCTCTATCGAATTTCCGATACTATCACATAAACCATCCAAGTAAGAAGATCAAGACATGCTGTACACTGCTTGATAAGCAAGGACGAACTCATAAATGGCGTTCTCCGGTGGACACCTACACATGGACACACCATTGTAGGCCGACCAGCAAAAACCTACCTTAATCAGCTCTGTGCGGTTTCTGGATGCCGTACGGAAGACCTACCAGGCACCTAATTGTCTAAATAACACCATATTAGATCAAAAGAGTCAAATGATATGGCTTGAATTGAATACTGATTAATTATTTCTAAATAAAATCGCAATTTATTATTAATCTAATTGGACAGTTGGGATTTACGAAGATTTGCTTCAATAGTACCAGCTAATATTAAGTGACCACCCATCTAAGGACTGAACACGCTCATTATTGCTCAACTTCGGGGATCAGACGGGAATGGGTCTATAAGTGTCACTTGACCGTAAGTCATATCATGTACGATATTTATAAGTTGCCTTTAGGTGGATGTAGTTTAACGTCATACCCATGACTATTTAGCGTTAATAAATGGCCTACATTAGATGCAGTTTACAGTCTTACCTAGGACAAAATGGTATTAATAATTGGCCTGCAGGTGGATATAGTTTAACGTCATACCCAGGACTAGTAAATCATCCAACTGGAGAGTTGGTAAAATAAGTGAATAGTCGATATTTTGAAATTAAATCTGGTAATCATACCCAAAGACAATCTTCATCCAAAGAACGTAGGACTATGCGTGTAGTAGAATCAGAAAAAGTGTTGTCGATTTACGAAGTTTAGTCTATCACACAAGGTTGGTTATAGTATCAGATATTATTAAGTGACCACCCATCTAAGGACTGAACTCATTGTTGCTCAACTTCGGGGATCAGGTGCTATCCGTGTGACTTGACCGTATGTCATCCAACTGGAGAGTGGGTCACATAAGGGAATGATCGATATTTTAAAATCAAAGTCGTGGAAAATATTTGTATATAACTCCTCAGTGTCAAGTAATTATAATGCAAACTTTCGTTCTTGTGCAGAGCAGGGGGGCTCGGCAATTCGCCTGGGGGGCGGGGGGGTTGATTCACCAACGTCTTAATCGAAAGCTGTAAGAACCAGTTTAATTGTAATCCAATTTAGTTGATCGGCCCCCAACGATTGGGTTAGCTGGTTATTTGGTTGGTTGCTTGCTTTTACGGCACGCCAACCTTTGTTGGATTATTTAACGCCGAATTCTTCCAAGCTGTAGCCATGTGAGTGCTATTGTATGGCTACACCACTTTGACTTTAAAGAAACGCTCCGATTAAAGGCTAGATGGGAACTACATAAGGATGCTGCGTACTGTCTTTAAAAATCAAGGAAGCATCACCCCACAAAAGACGCTGTACGGCTACTTACCTCCTATCACATAAACCATCCAAGTAAGAAGATCAAGACATGCTGTACACTGCTGGATAAGCAGCGACGAACTCATAAATGACGTTCTCCGGTGGACACCTACACATGGACACACCAGTATAGGCTGGCCAGCAAAAACTTACATCAATCAGTTATGTGCGGTCTCTGGATGCCGTACGGAAGACCTAACAGGGACGATGACTGATAGGGACGAGTGGCGAGAAAGTCATGGAAATCCGTGCTTTCAGAGCAACCTGATAATGATGATAATGATTATATGGTTTCAAGTAACTAATGAAGATATCGTTTGTAGATAATTATAGTTTCAAGTAACTATTCCTATTTAATAATAATAATAATAATAATAATAATAATAATCAAGCCTGAATCTGCTTGGAGAATGAGACGCACAAAATTCTCTGGGACTTTGAGGTACAGACGGAACACCTAATCCCAGCCAGGAGACCAGACCTGGTGTTGATCAATAAGAAGAAAACTTGTCATCTCGTAGATTTTGCCGTCCCGCCCGATCACCGAGTGAAAGTGAAAGAAAGCGAAAAGATAGACAAATACTTGGACCTTGCCAGAGAACTAAGAAAACTGTGGAACATGAAGGTGAAGATCGTGCCAATTGTAATTGATGCCCTAGGAACGGTCTCTAGGTGTCTAGAAAAAAAGTCTAGATGAACTGGAAATTAGAGGAAGAATCGAATCCATCCAGACTACAGCATTATTGAGATCGGCTGGAGACCTGAGAAGACTTGCTGCTGCTGAACCACCGGCTAAGGCGGGTGTGAAAAACTCTAATGGAGTGAAAATAATAATAATAATGATAATAATAATGTATTGAGTCAAGTTCGAGGCTAACTAGAATTCACTGAGGCGTCTCATTTTTAGTGTACAGATTCTGGTTTGTTATGCACAAACCATAAATGGAACCTCACAACCGAATGTCCCTTTTGAGAGGAGTCTTACTTGTCTGCAGATAATACAGTCGGTGTATTTTAAACTGGGAAATGGAGCCTCACCACCGGATGCTCATTTCGGGAGGAGTCTTACCCCCCTCTGAAAATAATATATTCGTTGAATTCTAAGCCAAAATAGCACGACATGATGATGATGATGATGATGATGATGATGATTCTAAGCCGTGAAATGGTGCCTCACAACCGGATGCCTATTTTGGGAAAATAAAGCTGCACCGAAAGAGCATTGAAAAAATATCAGTCATTTGAATTTAAATTTGAATCCAATTGACTCCCAACGGCTGACGGAGTTGACGGAGAACATGTATCGAGTTGAGCTGGAAGCTAAATAGAATTGACAGATGCGAAGATTTGCAAACGGAAAGAACATGTCACTGCATTGCGATTGGACACTCGAAGCAAAGATGGCGGCGAGAAGAGGGAAAAAAAGATGGGCGAACATTGAAGAAGAAAGAAAGAAAGAAAGAAAGAAGAGATAAAAAGATTGGCGAACATTGAAGAAGAAGAAAGAAAGAAAGAAAGGAAGGAAAAAAGATTGGCGAACATTGAAGAAGAAGAAGAAGAAGAAGAAGAAGAAGAAGAAGAAGAAAGAAAGCTTTCCTCGGAGCCAACATTTGGCTTTAAAAAAAAAATAATAATGCCACATGCCTTGTAGACGAGATAACTAATTAAAGTTATTGACTTTTCAAGATCGAATGTCAAGTGTTTTCACCACCGATTCTTTGGACACGTCACGTCTGACTGATTCGTCGTCCTAAATTCTAACACTTCCATTCTTTCTTTGTGTCCTGTCTTTAAACTATCATTTTCAGCGGTGAAATAAATTCAAAAGAAAGAAGGGGGGAAAAAAGAGTGATCGTTTTCTTTGTCTATGACATTGTGTAATGTATGGACTTCTGGTTCGTGGTTGGATGGTATGGTATTGTAGGGAGTTGTCCAGCCCATAACTTTTGTTTTTTTTTGTTTGTTTGTTTTTTTGTTTTTGGGTGTGGGTGGGGGGCTTTCCTGAAACAAAAGAAAGCTGGGAAGACTCGTCATCATCATCATCATCATCATCATCAGGTATGCTGATAGCAAAGATTCCCTTGATACACCCCTCTCTCTCTCTCTCTCTCTCTCTCTCTCTCTCTCTCTCTTCATCCATCCCTATCGGACATTGCTCTCGGTAAGACCTCGACACGACATCCAATGTTCCCACTGAGCTTGATAAATGTCATTTTTGCTGGTCGGCCAGAACTGGTGTGTCCATGTGTAGGATTCCATAAGAGAACGTCACTTATGGGTTCGTCTACCTAATAAAGTTATTGACTTGCAAGGTAGAATGTCAAGTGTTTCACCATTGACTCTTTGCACAATCCGTTCTCAAACATTTTCTAAGATGTTCAATCTGGTTATGTTGTCTTCCATTTCACCTACATCTTCACAAACATCTTCCCCATGTCAATAAGAATTGGCAAATCTATTTCTTCTTATTCAAACAAAACGAAATTTCCTCATTTTCTATTGTGCGTGTTAGTTGTCCGTTATCTGAAAAACACACACCATGCCAATATGAGTTATACAAGTTCACTTTCTATAATCTCAATCAACCCTCCACCATAACAAATCTTTAAAACAAGCAGATGTATTATTTCTCTGAATGTTTGAGATGAGGCTTGATGATTGGTATTATCTGCGTTATTCGGACTATTGTTCTCATCTTTATTGTTATTTGTACAACGTTTCGGCCGATATGCCCTCCGGCCTTCTTCGGGTATTTCTTGTCGGACTCAGGAACCTTCTCATCGGACTCAGGAACCTTCTTTTCAAAGTTCTGTGATGGCTCCCGATTACGTCAAGAAAGTTCCCGAGTTCGAAAAGAAGGTTCCCGAGTCCAACAAGAAATACCCGAAGAAGACCGGAGGGCATATCAGCCGAAACGTTGTACAAATAATTATGAAGATGGGGACAATAGTCCGAATAACGCAGATAATACTAAGCAGATGTATATTTCAATACGTTCTTATTAACAATGTTTTTCAAATGTAAATAAAATTGAATTATTTCTATTTTTCAGATTTTGAAGTGAAAGCGACTGAGATATTAAATCATATTTATGGGATTGCAAGTGGTTTAATGTTTTAGGTTTAAAATGTGGTTATTCTTGGTGCGTGTTTCTAGGGTTTGCTTTGAGCGGCGAAAAGAAAGGAATTCAAGGAACAAAAAAGAAAGAGACAAAGACAGAAGGTGGTTTTATGATTTAGGCTTTATTCACGGGTCATAGCCACCACGTGCCAAGGAAATATCTCCCTGGCCAGTAGTAGTATATTGTCCGAGTTAAGGCCTAAATCAGAATGCCCGAGAGATTATCTTGGGAGTCGGATATGGGTCCTTTTTCCTGTGCATGCTTGGGGGGTTCTTTCGGTGAAGGCTCATGGGAGATTGTTTTTTTTTTATTTGAATTTTATTTTAATCCCCCCATATTCTACCCTTCTCTGGGGTGGGACATGGTTAAGGGCAGGTGAGATATTAACAATTTTAGGAAAATATTAGTCATGAAAATTGTTCTGCCACAGAAAGGATGCTATAACCCGTCGGTCCTCCCACGAGCTGAAGGCTCACAGAATCTCCGAAATTGGCCGTCAAGATCAACCACGGATTGCAGGGTATCTATATTTGCTGGAAATCTAGCCGAATGCCCCACGTTGTGCTAAGATCTCAAACGACTAGAAATCTGCTATAGAAACTGATTTCCGAGATTAATGGCGGCCGATTGGTCATATGAAAAAAAGAATAACGAATCTTTTTTAAAAAAATCAACAAATTTATATTCGAAAATATAAGAATACAAATAATTACTTCTCAAGGTTGGTGGGAGTGATGTGCCCGTAATTAAATACTTCTGGTCTTCTGCAAAGTATGTGCAAAACAGTTCGTAAGTTGACTAAGTTTCAAAATGTCTTAGCTGAAGTCAGTTACTCTCGGCTCTCAGTATTGCGTTAATCTTGTCAGCTGCCCGGTCAGCGCATGTGATCCCAAACAACCAACGTCCTCTTCCAAGCGCAGCGTGGCTTAATCTGCCCTCAAGCCAAAAACGCCGAGTTAAGTAACACTCCGACGGAACAATTTTATTTCCGGTCGGCATGAAAACATCGGGAATTTTTCTGCTCCACCACCCAAGAAGGGTAACCGCCTTCCTCTTGTTCAACGAGCCAATCAAATTACTTCCGCCCACCAATCTGGGTACCATCTCTTCCGGCCACTTGAATGTTTTTTTTTAAATACATTCGACCTTTTTTTAATTTCGATTTTTAACAAGTTATCTCAATTCTCCAGCCATAGGGAAACATAAAAACAATAGATCTCTTTAATCCTGGTTTCTTCATGTTCGGTAATCTATAAGACAAGATTTATCTTTTCCCATGAGACTAAAAGTCTGGATACATCAAAGACTCGTCTAAGAACGGCTTCCCTCACTTCTGGGAGTTCCGACTACTTGAGATTTTACTACCGGCTACTATCGCCTCGACCGGGGAGGTCGAGGTCATTTTCGATCGCCCATCTGTTTTAGATCTACGAGTTATATTTCCGTTTATTAATTCTTTCTTTCTTCTAATTTCAAAACCTAGATCAGGTCATATTTCGATCGCGGCCCTGTACTTCTGACCCAAACAATCGGGAGATTTTAACTT